>CP092870.1:60674042-60775122 GCA_030710605.1 Cordylochernes scorpioides | reverse complement strand
TAAAGCTCCTGTTCTGGGTCAATTTTCTGTTGTTGTCGTGTCCAATGAAGAGCCTCAGTTGTCTCCATACATCTCTATCGCAGCAGTCGTAATGTTCTTGGGTGAGTAAAGCTGCTGTTCTGGGTCAATTTTCTGTTGTTGTCGTGTCCAATGAAGAGCCTCAGATGTCTCTATACTTCTCTATCACAGCAGTCGTAATGTTCTTGGGTGTGTAAAGCTGCTGTTCTGGGTCAATTTTCTGTTGTTGTCGTGTCCAATGAAGAGCCTCAGATGTCTCCATACATCTCTATCACAGCAGTCGTAATGTTCTTGGGTGTGTAAAGCTGCTGTTCTGGGTCAATTTTCTGTTGTTATCGTGTCCAATGAAGAGCCTCAGATGTCTCCATACATCTCTATCACAGCAGTCGTAATGTTCTTGGGTGTGTAAAGCTGCTGTTCTGGGTCAATTTTCTGTTGTTATCCTGTCCAATGAAGAGCCTCAGATGTCTCCATGCATCTCTATCACAGCAGTCGCCATGTTCTTGGGTGTGTAAATCTGCTGTTCTGGGTCAATTTTCTGTTGTTGTTGTGTCCAAAGAAGAGACTCAGATGTCTCCATACATCTCTATCACAACAGTCGTAATGTTCTTAGGTGTGTAAAGCTGCTGTTCTGGGTCAATTTTCTGTTGTTGTTGTGCCCAAAGAAGAGACTCAGATGTCTCCATACATCTCTATCACAGCAGTCGTAATGTTCTTGGGTGTGTAAAGTTGCTGTTCTGGGTCCATGTCAATTTTCTGCAAGGCTGCGGCCATTGTTGGACATGACAATATGTAGGTAGGTGTTAGTTCCACACCAGGACAGTTGTTACATGTCCTATAGGTTCTTCTGCCATCTGGATGTATTGTCATTCCTTTATAGTGTTTTGTTCTGAGTCTTGTTATAGTTTTTGTCAGTTTTCTCTCAGAGTTTATTTCATTCATTTACTTGTGCAAATAAGGGGGTCGATGGAAGGATGGTCTAAACTGTTGGTTTTAGACCGCTACGACCCGGGTACGATTCCCGTATTGGGCACTTTTTATGTTAAAAAAAAATGCCCCATTGGCCCCCGATTCTTGCAAAAGTCCAACCCCACCAGCGAGTGCAAGTAACCAAACGGGGCTCTGGCATATTTGTAAGTGCAAAGTCGAACAGTTTTTCACATGTGTAGACATGTGCAGTCGCCTACTTCTACCCACCATGATTATCATGGCCTGTACCACGTGTACTAGGGATAGGCAAAAAAAAAAAAAAAAACTTGTGCGAATGAATAAATAAGATAGTTTTTTTTTTCTTAAAATTCCAGGAAGAATTTGGAATGATTCTGGTATTTCTTTTGATACCGATTGGTTTAAAAAAATATAAATCTTGAAAAAGTCAAGTTATTTGTGTCATATGTAATTTTGATGACACGTGTCAGAATGTCCTTGGGTGTATTTTTTTACCTACTTCTTTTTAGCTTGCTCTGTTAGTATGAATGACACGAAATATCTTAAAGCATTCCATATTATAGAACGACATTTGAAAATTATCCCGCATGTGGGGTTTTTTTTTTGAACGAAAAATCAAAATTTATTTAAAGGAGAAATAACGATTATTTATAACCTTAGGGATGAGGTATGAAAGGATGAATTGTGAAGAGTAATGATAAACGGAAAAATAAAAGTGTTCAAGGATGGAAATCAAACCCACAGTGTTCCGCTTACCGGGCAGATGACATGTCCACTAGGCTACCCTGGACATATTTTTCCGTTCGTAAATATTATATAAAGCTAATTTATACAACAACAACAACAAAAAAGCCTTTATTTAGGGTCACTGACCCTATACAGGATTCACCAGAGGTATGCATAAGAACAAAGCAGTGAGACAAAGGAAATAACGATATATACAGAGTAAAAAGAGAAGAAAAAAAAAGAAAAGGAAAAAAAAAATAAGAAGAAGAAAGAGGGAAGCAAGAAATCAACACAAAAAGAGTAGCAGTAAGAAAGTGAGGAGTGAGTAAGCTAATTTATAATACAATATAATGCGGCTTATAATTGTAGAACGAAATTTAAAAATTATCCCGCATGGGTTCGATTCCCATCCCTGGACACTTTATTTTTCCGTTTATCATTACTCTTCATAATTCATCCTTTCATACTTCATCCCTAAGGTTAGAAATAATCGTTATTTCTCCTTAAAATAAATTTCGATTTTTCTTTCAAAAGAAACACATGCGGGATAATTTTCTACCTTGTTGTTCTACAATCATAAGCCGCATTATATTGTATTATAAATATATACACAAAAATTGCTCTAAATTTAAATGAAAAACTATAACAAACAATTACAAATTATAATTATTATAGTATATGAGTAACAATTCTATCTGAAATACGAAATAGAATATAGTAATTAGTAAAAAGTAATAAGACAAAAGAACGTGTTTTAAAAATAAACAATACGATGAAGATAAATAACAGATAAGATAAACAACATTTGAAGGCAAAAAATTTACGATTACAAAATCAAACAAATTAAAAATAAATAAATCTATTCATATTTGGAAAATAAAACAATCATGTGAAGGAAAAAATAAGGAAAATTTTGGTATATAGATGGTTATTTATAGTTAAGTATCTTTGGAGGAGATAGCTTCAAACTTTACAACTGGAAACTCTGTTAGCCTATTATCTATATAGATTATAAATTACATTCTATATATTAGCTAAATCACACATAACACACACACAAAAACCTTTATTAAGACACACAGGTCTTACAGAGGATTCTCCTTGGGGTTACAAGACGGAGAAACCTATGAAAGTGGGAAATATACAAAGGGGTAAAAATGGAGAAAGATTATATACACATGATAAATATATACAGATTATTATTTGAATGATCCTATGGAAAATAAGAATATGGATTTGGAAGAAAGCAATATTAGTTAAATTATGTAATCATACACAAAAACAGAATCGTTCAATAAGCCTACAATCCATTTTACTCCATCTTAAGCTTAGTCAAATACGATCCAACAAGAATCAACATAGCTAGCGAACATATGTAAAATAGAAAGCTATGTAGACGATGTGCAAATGTGCAAGTTGTCTAAAAATATCTTGTTGCATGTAGAACCATTGTGTTGTATTTTTATCAAACAATGGAATTGTGTATGATTGTCGCTTAGACATGCAAATCCCATTGTGTTTTCTTGTTTCAATAATTACGTTGTGTTTAACAACAAATTCTTAATGTGCTGCAACATACTTAGCTTAATGTAGAATTTATAATGTGTTCCCTCCATTAAATATAGTATTGAAAATTCGAAACTATTATAGACACGTATGATTCGTTTAAAAGTTAAACAATATCTACTGTCCTTACTGCAATGGAAAAATTAATGGGAGGACCTGGCTAATCAGTTGTGAACCCTCCCAGCGGTTTCCCCAGTTTAATCTACCATACCGCTGTTATATTGCATTTTTGGAACTTCCTTTTATAGTGATACTGATGCTAGACTCTTGGAATGGGTATTTTAGATGAACTATGGATATAAGCTTTAAGGACAGTAGAATTACATACAATTATATTATTTATTTCTATAATTAAGTATTGGATTATACAAAACATATAGTAAATGTACAACATCAAAACTCAAATAAGCAAAAAAAGAAAAAAAAAAAAAGAAGCGTGCATAACCCTAATTAAACCAAACGACCGACGCAAAGGGAATATCGAACCAAACGACAATTTGTTTATCAGGCCAACAGACAAAAGCTGGACACCCCTCGTGTTAAAATGGGAACAGCCCAACGCCCGTTTGAGCCAATAAATTTCTACCGGGTCGCTTCTTTTCTTTCTTCTTCGTCTGCTTCGAATTCCATTCCTATTTTTCTTTTACATCGAATTTTGGTATTTATTGGTTACATTTCTTCTTTTAACACAAAATTACTAAATTACCTTTTCCCTTTTTTTAATGAATTTGTAGAATAATATAGATATTAACTAAGAATGTAGGAATTCTTGTTGTATTTTACATCTTTTGCTAAACTATTTCGATTTAATTTAAAAAAAAAATGCACTTGGAAATAAATTTGCCTTACACCATTTTTTGTATAGAATTTGATTATTAATTCCTGAATATTGTCTTTTTTGCATTGAATTCATTTTTTAATTTCGAAATTTATATTTATCAACATTAACATTTCTTCTTTCACAGCAAAATATAAAATTAATGCAGGAATTCTTGTAGTATTTTACATCTTTTGCTAAATTATTTCGATATAATAAAAAAGATGCACTTGGAAATAAATTTGCCAACACGATTTTTTGTATAGAATTTGATTAATTTATTAATTCCTGAATATAGTCTTCTGCTTTGAATTCATTTTTAACGTTTAAATTTATATTTATTTTATTAGCATTTACATTTCTTTTTTCATAGCAAAATATAAAATTAATGCAGGAATTCTTGTAGTATTTTACATCTTTTGCTAAATTATTTCGATATAATAAAAAAGATGCACTTGGAAATAAATTTGCCAACACGATTTTTTGTATAGAATTTGATTAATTTATTAATTCCAGAATATAGTCTTCTGCTTTGAATTCATTTTTTAAGGGTTAACGTCGAAATTTATATTTATTCTATTAGAATTAACATTCTTTCGTAACAAAATACAAAATTACTAAATTTCCTCTTTTTTTTTCTTATTTCTTTCTAAATTTGTGGAATAATGCGCATAATAATGGTTCTTTTAGCATTTTTACTCATCTTTTGTGTTAAAATATTTAGGTGATAATATTACACGCTCTTGGAAATAAATTTACAGACGACTTTTTTGTATATAAATTTTATTAACACCAAGCAATAACGCGCCATCTATACATATAAAGTGAAAGGATTTAAAAGCACGAATGTTTCTTTTATACATAATACAAACTTCTACTGCCTTTACTGCGATGAAAATATATATTGGAAGGGCTTGGGCTCATCAGTGGTGATCCCTCCCAGCGGTTTCGCCAATTTAATCTACCAGACCGCTTCTCAGAGCTCTAATACTGTATTGGATCATACTGTTTATATATGTTACACTGAAGGATGGAATCTCAGAAATGGTTTTCAAGAAAACTATGGACATAAGCTTTTAGGACAGTAAAATGTCAATTATCGATTGAAGAATTGAAGCATATTAAATATATTTATTACCTTATATACTTAGCATAACATTATAAAAGTAAGAAATGTTTAAATGCAAAAGATTATATATGTTATACTAGCGGATGTACCCGGCTTCGCCCAGGTTTTTCTCGAGGGAATGTTTGTAGTCTAGTAATAAGAAAATATACTACACCTAAAAACTATCAGAGAAAAGAGAAACCACGGAAGGTGAACAGAAAAATGCTTACAATGGATGTTATGTTTACGATATCAAGTTAAATAAAAACAAAGATAAAATTTGCATATGTTGGTCACTATAAATTTGTTAGGCGAAATTAGAAACATGATAAAACAATTGGGTATTTAAAAACAAATGTAGAAATAAAAGTTGAAGTATAATAAACAATGTTAAAGATTAGTTTTAATTATTAATCAAGATTGTGTGTGAATATGTGAGAAAGATGTAATATCGTTGTTGTTTTCTTGGCCGACTGTTTTACATATGGTGTTATCTTAAAATTGCTTGTTTTGAATATTTTTTAGATTGAGATTATTAGCTAGTATGTAAAAAAATTAACCCTGTTGAAATTTAATTTTGTATTTATATATAAATAAAATTAACTCTGTTGATTTTTTTGTATTTAATCGATAACAGCGAAGTTACGCATGTTAATGTTAGGAAATATATTTTGATGTTAAGCAAAACCTGCTCCATCTCGTTTTACATAAATGTTGAAAATTTGGTTGAAATTGATGCATTGTAACGAAAGTTTTTAGTGATGTCCACTTATGAAATTTCCATTTTATTAATATAGATGTTATAAATAAAGACGAAAGAGATTTCTGTTGTATTTTGGAATTAGATTGATATATTGAATTATTTGTTGCTTGGTTTTGGTATCCATGAGTATGTTACGATATTGTTTTACAGTCGTGGCAATAATAAAATAGTTTTGATCAGAGATTGCTTTATTTGAGCTAAGGAATATATATGAAAAACATAATTTGATAAAAGTAATACCTGACTTAAGGTGTAAGAATCTAAAAAATGAAAAACCTATTTACATAATGTACAAAAGATTTGAGCCGGCCATCGAGAAACAACAACAATGAGTTTTTATAGGGGAAGCGTGATCTCTGGCAGTCGATTTAACAGAGTATTTGAATCTATGAAATATAATTTTAAATAAAATAATATTTTAATATAACATATATATAAAAACAAAAGGTTATTTAGAAATTAAAGACCATCCTTTGTTCTTCATATCAAAACATTATTCTTTGTTCTTTATGATTTTTATTGATGTTCCTTTTTTCCACAGACATTATACCTTATCAAAATTCGAAACTATTTTAAAGGCGTAAGATTCTTTTTGAAATTAAACAATTTCTACTGCCCTTACTGCAATGGAAAAATTAATGGGAGGGCCTGACTCATCAGTGGTGAACCCTCCCAGCGGTTTCGCCAGTTTAATCTATCATACCGCTGTTATATTGCATTTTTGGAACTTCATTTTATAGTGATACTGTTGGTAGACTATTGGAATGGGTATTTTAGATGAACTATGGACATAAGCTTTGAGAACAACAGAATTACATACAATACATACATAAATATATAATATGCTTCGAGCAATCGCTCTTCCGCAAATATCAAATTATGTCTTTTATTAGAACATTTATAATTTGATGTACTAATATTATACCTTCACTTGGCAAAGCGTTAAAAAATATTCTAAATCTGCATGGGCGTTCTCACACGATATTTCAAATTTTGCACAATATCTAAATCACCAGTCAAAAAAACAAATATTTCCAAATTTTGATTTGTGCTATAGATGTTATACAACAACAACAACAACAACAAAAAAGCCTTTATTTAGGGTCACTGACCCTATACAGGATTCGCCAGAGGTATGCATAAGAACAAAGCAGTGAGACAACGGAAATAGCGATATATACAGAGTAAAAAGAGAAAGAAAAAAAAAAAAAACAAGAAAAGGAAAAAAAAAAAAATAATAGTAATAAGAAAGAGGGAAGCAAGAAATCAACACAAAAAGAGTAGCAGTAAGAAATAGATGTTATACAGAATTTTAAATATCACGTGAAAACGCCCTTGCAACCTTAGAATACTTTTTAACGCCTTGCCAAATGTTTTAATTTTTGTTTGCTTCTGATGAGGACAAAAGATTTTTGTTGAAACGTCGAGATAATAAAAATAGACCACTTAAAGACCTCCGAGAACCACCACTCAAGTGGAACTCCTTTCTTCTGGCAGTATCTCTCGGCCTTACCACAGGTTGGGGGACAGGAGAGACTTACCAGAAGCTACTGTGGTGTTGGGGAGAGTAACAACAGCAACCGGCAACAAGACTTCTAACACTCCTCCTTTTATTGTCATTTCTACTACACATTACATATAACTAGAATCAACAGGTATTTACATTACGTTACCTCCTAGGGCCAATATAAACATCTATTTACAAACATTTGCTCCAGGAAACAGGACTACAGCAGTCGGCGATTCCCACACCAGTTTCAGATCGGAAACAGGCGAAAGCGTCATCTATTGGCGGAGGTTGTATGTAGTTTCAGGCCCCATACGCGACAATATTTACTGACCGAAGTATCTTTAACCCTTAACTGGACTGGTTGGGTAGATTCCGCCCATGAATAAACTTAATAAAGTAAAAAAAAAAAAATTCGTTTACTGAGAGCTACCACCTTTCATGTACAGTAAACTCTCCTATACCGCGATTAATGTGTTCCGTGTTGTATGAAATCGCGTTATAAGAATTCGCGTTGTACGAAATAAAACTTGTATAACGCGAATGTTGTTAGGGTAAATTGTTAGTGACAAATATCATGTAAAAATGTATTGTACAGTTGACAATAAGGAAATTTCCGCATTTTATTTTATAACGCGTTATACAAAAATTCGCGTTGTATAAATAAATTTGTCGCAATTTTTTTTATCGCGTTGTACGAAATCGCGTTGTAAAAACTCGCGTTATAGGAGAGTCTACTGTATTCTAATTTTACAGTGATACAAACAATTCCCATCCATTCTAAGAACTATGAATGGCCGGCCAGGCAACTTCTATCTTTACGATAAATAAAATTAATTGTGTGTTTAGATGAAATTGTGAAAATACGAAAATAAATAGGAATGACAGATTAGCAGAGGATATATGACAACGTGGAACAAAATGGCGCAGATGACACAATATACAAGTGATACTGAGTCATTGATTGGTAGATAGATGATGAATCAGACGACACCTTTCACCTGGCGTTGTTCTAACGTTGGCTACCGAATAGCAGCAGATGTTATCTGTCGATTATCCGTTTGGCAACACTGCCTGATTTAATCACTGAATTATATTGTGGCGAATTTATATTTTATTATTTCATTTAATTATTCAATGAAAATAGGACATGCAAAAACTGTCCTGGTGTGGAACAAACACCTACCCACATATTATCATGTCCAGCAATGGCCGCAGCCTTGAAGAAAATTGACATTGACCCAGAACAGCAGTTTTACACACCCAAGAACATTACGATTGCTGTGATAGAGATGTATGGAGACATCTGAGGCTCTTCATTGGACACGACAACAACAACATTCAATGAAAATATTTAAAACAGATTTTTATAACTTTATATTTGTTAAATCAACATATATGTTCCATAGCTTACTTGCTTGATATTCTCTAGCTGTAGATAGTTTGGTTGATAATTGTCGACTGGTCGTGGTGACGTCATCAATAAATACATCTTAAGATATTCCAAGACTTGATTTCTATGCTACAATATATATATATATAAAGGCATCTCCTTATCGTGCAATTGAAAGTTTATGATGGCTTTCGCCATCTATCTGAATAAATATCAACTATTATATCAGCCATCAGCAACTTTCAATTGCACAATAAGGAGATGCCTTTTTTCTTGATATATGCACCTGTATATAGATGGCGCATTATTAGTTTGTATTCTTTTTTTGTTCATATCGCTGGTGTCTTGTCCACATGGAAAGGGAGGTGCCCCGTTAGTCCGCCATATTTCAGAGTTCCCTGTTCACAGTTACCATAGTAGCTCTGGGCTCATATCGCTTAAAGTAGTGTTAGTAGAATCTCTCTATTTTGTTCCAAAATATGGCGCCAACGGTGGTAAAAAAAAAAAAAGCAGACGAAAATATGAGAAGCAGAAGATTTCTGGAAACTCAGCGAGCCATCGTCTGGTCGTAAAAGCAGGTTTTACTGCCCATATAATTGCAAACGATAGTGCAAGCAACAAAAGCGGAAGTCAATGAACTCTGGAAGTTTCCAGTCATTAGGCCTTGTCGTCTGCTACCCATTTCAATGATTATCATCATCACAGATAAGAATATCATCATTTTTGAAATATTTTTTCCTTGAAAATGGTAAACTACTAGTTGTGGATGTTTATTGCTTTTTTTTTTTGTTGTTCGGCACTTTTGATTCCAACTACATATACTGTTCCATTATATGTATGTTCCATATGTAAATACCTGTTTTCTTTCCTCTTTTCGCTCTCCACTTCTTCCATCCATATTTTCAAATCCATATTCTTATTTTCCATAGGATCATTCAAATAATAATCTGTATATATTTATCATGTGTATATAATCTTTCTCCATTTTTACCCCTTTGTATATTTCCCACTTTCATAGGTTTCTCCGTCTTGCAACCCCAAGGAGAATCTTATGTAAGACCTGTGCGTCTTAATAAAGGTTTTTGTGTGTGTGATTCTAACTACATACACTTTTTGAGAAGAATTTTTTAAAAACAAATTAAGAAGGTAAACTCTGAATGGCATTTACATATTAATTAATCAGCGTATATTTATTTATTCTAAGTTTAATTACACTATTCATATTAGAGATTGTAGTTTTTAAAGGGAAATATTTCTATGGGTGATTAGGATTTTGTTGGCAGATTTTCTATTGCTTTTATTATTAGTGTTTGTTTTTATTTAACAAGAAAACATTTTCATCCAATATATTAGCGGGAATATTTTTTTATAAAAATTTCGTTTAATTTCTATATATTATTAATAAATCAAGCTAGAAAGCTTTTTTTTAAATCAAAATATCGTAGAATTTGAAATTTTTTTTTTCATATAATTCTTTTTGCTTTTTGCTGTTTTAACTACCTCTCTGTAAAGGACAACACCTAGTTACAGAGCCATAGTGTCCTTTAGGGAGAGCAGCTACAGTAGAACTACCTCTCTGTAAAGGACAACACCTAGTTACAGAGCCAAAGTGTCCTTTAGGGAGAGGTGTCCTCTTACTGGAGAGTTGCTAAATAGTAAAAATGGTAATTTTAAAATGAAAACTGTCCTTTGAAGAGAGGTGTCCTCTAGCGGGAGTCTCCTTTCATGGAGGTTGTTCTACTGTATTGTTGATGGAAATTGTCCTTTGTAGAGAGGTGTCCTCTAGCGGGAGTGTCCTCTCATGGAGGTTGTTCTACTGTATTGGTGATGGAAACTGTCCTTTGTAGAGAGGTGTCCTCTAGTGAGAGTGTCCTTTCATGGAGGTTGTTCTACTGTATTGTTGATGGAAACTGTCCTTTGTAGAGAGGTGTCCTCTAGCGGGAGTGTCCTCTCATGGAGGTTGTTCTACTGTATTGGTGATGAAAACTGTCCTTTGTAGAGAGGTGTCCTCTAGCAGGAGTGTCCTCTTATGGAGGTTGTTCTACTGTATTGGTGATGGAAACTGTCCTTTGTAAAAAAGTTTCCTCAAGCGTGAGTGTCCTTTCATGGAGGTTCTACTGTATATTTCAAAATATTCTATTAGGAAAAAAAAAGAAGCTGCTCATTTTCTAGATAGAGCAGTTGTTCCACTCGAGTAGGCCTAGCGGACATTTCCCGGGCGGGAAGAATGGCTCGTGCATACCAAACGATAGCGTGCGTGACCAACCTACCGTCGTCTGCTTGGGCAGCAGCGGGGTCAGGCGAGAATATTTCAAGCCCATTTTAATTTTATTGTAGAATTTACACAAAACCATAAACTTTTTATTTTATTTTCCTCCGTAAATTTTATCTTCTACTTATTTCTTCTACGTCTTTTTGTTTTTATAGAATTTGACCAAATATATAATCTCAATTTAAATATATTTGGATATATATCGTTTGATTAAAAATAATATTTGTGACCCCTATTAAATATAGATATATTTTATATATTAAATATTTTATATATGAATATTATGTATTTAATATAAAATATATTAAATAAAGCGCTAGAAAATATACTTTTTATAAATTATATATATTATTTATTTTTGATGTTCTTTAAAAATATCGTTAAATTGTAAATAAAATATTAATAAGATTTACTGTCATTTTGGTATTCAACAGAAAAATTTAATATAAAATATTAACAAAAATATTTATAACAAAAATTTAGAGAGAAAGAATTAGTTAATTTTAATTATATTCAAATATATATTATATAATAATATAATAATCAAATAATAATATTTATATTATATTCAAATATATATATTTAAATATAAGTGAAACGTAAAGTTGAGAATATGTATATAAATTAATTAGATAATAAAAAGGCATATATTGGATTGAATAAGAGATTTATTTGCCAATATTTCGGTTGTCTGAACGCCAACCTTAATCGAGGCATTACATTTTTGTATACACAAACTCAGCGCCGCATATTGGTATAATATCACAGTTGAAATAATTTTAAAAATACAAAGTAGGTGGGGGAAATTTGTGCATGAAAAAAATTACTATAAAAGTTACAATCAGAATAAGTTAAATATCTTAAAATATTAAAGGAGAAAAAATAATGAGGTTTATCCTATATTTTAATAATAAATTAATAAAAACTGGTAAAAAAATACGATATACATACATGGCAAAAATATTGTAAAGAAGAAAAGAAAAGAAGAACGTCTGAATGACACGAACTTTATTTTTATCAAAAGTAATCGCAAATAATTCATATAAAATAACAGAAATACACCGAGAGAGAGAAATATGCTAAATAACAGATATGTGAAATACAAATCTGTCAAAATAAAATAGAGATTAAATTAATCAAGCCCCATTTTTTTTTAAGGTACCAAAAAATCTTTAATTTATTTTCTATTACAATATTTTTTCGACAGAATATTACATAAAAATATTAATGTTTTATATAATATATAAGATAATTACTACATTATAAGAAATACTAGTTGGTTAAAATATTTATTTAAATTAATATTTTTAAATAAAATATTCGTAATGCATTATATATATATTTTTTGTATAAAAGTATAATATGAATAAATGTATAAATGCATTCATACTAACATTTTTAATGAAATGTAAATTAGAATTTCATATAAAATTTTAAAAAAATTTTAGAGAAATGCATTCAAAATATATTTTAATATTAATATAATTTCGTGAATATTTCTATATTCTAATGAATACATTATAATAATTTATGAAATAAAGAGGCGATAGTGGTTATAAAAAGGATAATTTATTCATTAAAACGTGTATTAATACCCAAAATCTATTTGACTATATTCTTTTTACCTTTTCAATGCATTTAAAAATATTTGCAGAAGATTACATAGAACATTCCTTACATTTATATAAAATTATATAATAAAACGGGCGTACATGGTTCTGTGAAAGAAAAACATTATTTATATATACATTTAAAAAAATATATATTCAATGATCGTTTTTAATTAAAAATATGAAGCAAAATAGATAGGATATATTTTTATATATATCTATATTTAATTAAAAAGGCATATTTTGATCCAATAAATGCCTCTTTAATTAAAGATTTATTTATGGATTCCTCTATTTTCAAAAATATATCTATATAATAAATTAATTTAAAACATTCATTTATTATATAGATATTTATTTATTTATTTATTTATCAAATCAGACGCGATATCCCTACAAGGGATGCTTGCGTCAATAACAACACTAAATTCAGATACTATATTACATTTAAAAATAAATAAATAATTACAAGATTTGAAAAGATAAGAAAGAGGACATTAAAATCATTCTTGATTTTACATCACAACCAACAAAATAAACAAACCAAAAAATACATATATACAAATAGGTAATAATTAAGGTTTTTTTTAACCAAGAGAGAAAATCATAGATATATTTACAGAATTTTCTAAATTTAAAATACGAGTCCTTACTATTTACAAACATAAAAAGATCCTTGTATTCGATGTTTTCCCGGTTTCTGTAGTTCTGGAAGATTGGGCACTCAAGAAGCAGATGACTGGAATCCTGCTTTCTCTTTCCACATAAACATCCCGGATCGTCTATAGCTCCTATTCGAAACAGAAAATCTCCGAAATTTCCATGACCAGTAACGAATTGCACATTGTAAAAGTCAGGGCGGAAATATTTTGGAATGCCCAAAGGGAAAAAGAGACGAAAGTGATCACTTGTATTAGAAAACATATCTTCCATTCTTGTTCTCAAAAATCCTTTTATAATTGAAGGAGAATGTGGACTGAACTTTCGTTGGTCTTCCTCGCTTAGTTGGTCCAATTCATATTTAATCAATCTTGATTCGATAAAATCAGTCAGGAATGGGATCTCTGCCAGACAGTGGACACAATTTGAGGAAGATGTTTTAAACGATCTAGTGGCCCAAAGAACAATTTGGTATTGCATCGAATTTAATTTCTGTTTACAGCGGTTATTTATTTGGTAAAACCAAATTTCAGCTCCATATGTTAGAATAGGTCTAATTAGCGTCTTATACAAAATTAACCTTTTATTAGAGTTTATACCCCATATTTTGCCGCTGAGGGAAAAAAGCAGATTTTTCATGCGATGCGCCTTATGCAAAATCTCATTGATGTGCGGGGTGAAATTTATTTTTGTTTTGAACCTATGATTAGATAATTTCATTCCCAAAATTTTGATTTCATTTGAAGGCTTTATGACGGTTTTTTGAAATTCCAGCTGGAACCTATGGAAATTGTGAAAGTGAATCAAGTTTGTTTTTTCTGGATTTATTTTTAACTTGTTTGAGCGACACCATTGAGTGACATAGTTTAGGGTGTTCACTAACTCAGTTTTTAGACCCTCTAAATTATAATGCCAACATATAATAGAGATGTCGTCCGCGTAGCAAATAATTTCAGCTTTTGTAGATTTAAAATTCATTAAAATATCGTTTAGCAAGATGTTCCATAATAACGGTGACAGTGGACTACCCTGAGGACATCCCTTAGTAAGGTTTTTGGAGACCGTTTTGCCACCGTATGACAGACAAACTGTCCTTTTATTATTCAAATAGGATTGGATGATTTGAATCAGAGAGCTGGGAACGTTGTCTAAATCCATTCTTTTTATTATAGCTGGCCACCATGCATTATCAAAAGCCCCTGATAAGTCCACTGCGATCAACGCCGTCAGTTCTCTTTGCTTGTGTTCCAGAATAGTTTCAGTCAGCTCTTTCATAGCAGTAATTGTTGATTTATGCCTGGAGAAGCCATGTTGTCTATGACTCATCAAATTGTTTTCGTCATAAAAGGTAGTAAGTTTATTTTTAATTACGTGTTCGAAAATTTTTGAAATGTTAGATAGTAAGGAAATTGGTCTGTAGCTTTTACTAACATCATAACTAGTTTTATCTCCTTTAGGAATGATTTTCACAAAAGAGTTTTTCCAATAATCTGGGAAATATCCCAAACTTATACATTTTTCAAATATTTGATGGAGGATTATGGAAATCCTAGGGTAGGCGTATTTTATCATATTATTGCTAATATTATCTGATCCAGGTGCTTTCTTATTTTTCAATAATACAATAATTGTTTCGATATCTGTTAGGCTTATGATCACTTTGTTTCTATTATTGTAGATTGGCGAGAATATCTAGTTGCTTTGTGAAGTTCCTCCTCGGAAGAAATATCATCGTCCGGGAAAAGATCGTTCAATAAACTTTCCATTTTTGAAGTCCTAGCAAAATCCGGTGCGTTGTCTATCAATGGAATCCCTGTTGTGTTAAATGATGCTTTTAAGGTTTTGAAAGTTTTATAAGTGTTCCCAAATGGATTAGTTGATTCGTTTTCTTCGAGAAAGAATCTCCAGCTTTTAAGTTTTGCCTTGTTAATGGCTTTATTATATTTATTACGAGCAGCTTTAAAGAATTTTTCATTAATTATTTTGCCTCGCGCGCGCGCGATAGAATAAATTTCTTATATAATTAAAATCATTTTTCATTTTTTCAAGTTTATTCGTCCATCACTTAAATTTGACTTTGTTTTTGTTTATGGTTGGTTTTAACTTAAGGGATGCGTAAGCTGCTTCACTGATAATATCTGTGAGTTTTAAAACAGCTCTATCTACACTTTCGGAATTTTTTATTTGGTTAGTTTCATCCACGAGGCTGAGCAATTCGGGGGAGGAAAATTTATCATAAAATGCATTCCAGTTTGCGTCAGTTTCGCTGAATTTCCACGTTGATTTATAACCGTTTATATGACTGTTGTCTTTATTAACGATCTCGTAGGTTATTGTCACGTGATCGGAGGTGTCCGTCATTATGGATGTATTCCAGTTTTTTAATAGACTGATTGAATTTCTGTTGGAGATAGTGAGGTCGATCACGCTAGAATTACGACACGTTGTAGTTTTAATATTATGGACGAAAAGATTGTGTTGGTTCACTAATGAATGAAGTTTGTGACCATTTGAATTTGTCTTTCGATCATACCAGACGGGGTGCCTAGAGTTAAAATCCCCACAAAGCAGAATCGGTTGAATTTTGAAGGTTTCCAAAATTTCCTCAATAAACTTTTGATGGGTTTCCGAAAAAGAATTGGGGAGAATGTAAAAATTCGCTGCAATAATATTTGACTTTGATAAAAGTATTGAGCTTGTAGTACAAAATGAGTTGGTGAATTGATCTATCTTATTGTATTTTAATCCTTTATTTAAAATTATTGTTGCCGAGTTTATCTTGTTTCCTTTTGCTGTTAAAACTGAATGCTCGTCTCCGCCAAAAATAACAACATTGTTCAGTGTGTAGGGCTCCTGAATAAATAATATGTCTGGTGGGCCGTTAGCTATCTGAGCCAGGAGCTCATTTGTTGCGTTTATGCTTTTTCTTAAATTTTGTAATAATAGATATAAAAATCGTTCAGAAAATAGAGCAATCCATATTTAAACCATTAGATAATAATAAGGCATATATTGGATTGAATAAAATTATTTGCCAATATTTCGGTTAGCTGAACGCCAATCTTTATCAAGGCATTACATTTTGTTTATACACTGAGTTTGTTTATACAAAAATGCAATGCCTTGATAAAGTTTGGCATTAAGCCAACCGAAATATTAACAAAAAAAATATTTTTTCAATCCAAAATATCCCTTTTTATTATCTAAGGTATAAAAATATTACAAATCTAGTTCGCTATGCATTTTTTTTTAAATTAAAAAGGGTTTAATTGAATATAATTATTTAAAAATGTATATAAAAATAATATATATAGCTAAGATATCTTTTCATTTTTAAAAATGCAACCAAAAGATAAAAGTGTTCCATTCGTATATAAATGCCATCATCCTGCGCAAGTTCTAATGGTTTTAGACGAAAATAACACTATTTCTTTTTGTTCTAAAACTATTTGAGGACAATGATAACTTATTTTACTTCTAATTCCAACTCATTTCTGATAGGTTCTTTATGTTGAGATCTGTAATGGTTAAATTTGACCTGAATTTCAATTGTATCATCTAATACTGAGTTACGTAGCTACCACATAGATATTTTAAGCATTTTTAATGACTTCAATGGTTATAAGGAAAATATTTGATAATATAATTGTAGTATTGTTTTACTGTTATTTCTGTAATTATATACTGTTATTTCTGAAGGTATAATGTCTGTAAAAAAAGGAAAATCAATAAAAATCATGAAGAAAAAGAAGAATGTTTTGATATGAAGAACAAAGGATGGTATTTAATTTTTAAATAACCTTTTGTATTTAGATATATAATCTTTTAATCATTTCTTACTTTTATAATGTTGTGCTAAGTATATAAGCCAATAAATTTATTTTATGTGCTCCAACTCTTCAATAGAAAATTAACAACATTTTCTGTATATCCCATCTTCTACTCGGATAATCTGTATATGACATTCTTAATAAGGATTTTTGTTGTTGTGCATTAAATTATAAGTCAGGGGTAGTAATGTGTATTGTGGTGGTGGTGTCTTTTCTAAAAAGTAAGGGACTGCCCTGTAGTACGGTGTCGTGAGCCCCGAGCCGCTACAGTAACCGTGAACAGGGAACTCTGAAATGTGGCTGACTAACGGGGCAATGGTACCTTTCCACGGAGCAACAAAAATGTGTATTGTTGTTGTCGTGTCCAATGAAGAGCCTCAGATGTCTCCGTACATCTCTATCACAGCAGTCGTAATGTTCTTTGGTGTGTTAAGCTGCTGTTCTGGGTCAATTTTCTGTTGTTGTCGTGTCCAATGAAGAGCCTCAGATGTCTCCATACATCTCTATCACAGCAGTCGTAATGTTCTTGGGTGTGTAAAGCTGGTGTTCTGGGTCAATTTTCTGTTGTTGTCGTGTCCAATGAAGAGCCTCAGATGTCTCCATACATCTCTATCACAGCAGTCGTAATGTTCTTGGGTGTGTAAAGCTGCTGTTCTGGGTCAATTTTCTGTTGTTGTTGTGTCCAATGAAGAGCCTCAGATGTTTCCATACATCTTTATCACATCAGTCGCAAAGTCCGCTATCAAAATATATATTGTTATAATTGCCACGTGGAAAATTAGGAAAGACAAATTTCAGGATGACATATCTCTCTCTTGAGGTATCCCTGATTCCTGGGGCGTACTAAAACATAACACAGCAATTAATTTAAGGCAAGAACAAACTATGAATGATTAAAAAAATAAATAAACAATAAGGAAAGTTTACAGAGTAACCAAATTTAAATATCGAAATTGATACTTTGTTAATAAAATAATAGATTGCTACAATATTATTATAGTAAATATGCAAATAGGATGAATAAAGTTTAGTATGAAGATGTTATGGATTGTCGTCCCAAAAGGACGGATGTCCTACATAGAGGCAACGGCGGCAACATGGCGACCGTGAAGAACCCGTCTCACCCCCTACCCCCCCTCCCTACAGACAAACCGGTTGTCCCCCCCCCCCCTTTCACCCCTCAGCCAAGGGGAGGGTCGTCTCCTAGTCAATACAGCCATGCCGCCCTCATCCGTTACATAACAATTTGTCTTTCCAACTTGATGGATAGATGGATCCTGCTGTTGTTTGTGGTGTCTCTCTTACTTCTCCCGTATCTCTTGAGGACTCTTATTTTCTGCCTGAAAAATGTTTTTTTCTTATCAGAACAAATAGTATCAAGCTACATTGTTATTCTGTGACATCTTTTTGGTATACACTCATGGACAAAGGAAGTTGTAACTTTTGGCATGTATTAATATATCTCGTGTGTCTTCAATAAAGGTCACTGTAATATCTTTCAGAGTTATTGTCTCAATCCCGATATACATGCTAAAAGGTACAACTTCCTTAAGTTTTGCCCATGAGTGTATACATACTTGGTTATCTCGTGTGTCTTCAATAAAGGTCACTGTAATATCTTTCAGAGTTATTGTCTCAATCCCGATATACATGCTAAAAGGTACAACTTCCTTAAGTTTTGTCCATGAGTGTATACATACTTGGTTATCTCGTGTGTCTTCAATAAAGGTCACTGTAATATCTTTCAGAGTTATTGTCTCAATCCCGATATACATGCTAAAAGGTACAACTTCCTTAAGTTTTGTCCATGAGTGTATACACACTTGGTTATCTCGTGTGTCTTCAATAAAGGTCACTGTAATATCTTTCAGAGTTATTGTCTCAATCCCGATATACATGCTAAAAGGTACAACTTCCTTAAGTTTTGTCCATGAGTGTATACACACTTGGTTATCTCGTGTGTCTTCAATAAAGGTCACTGTAATATCTTTCAGAGTTATTGTCTCAATCCCGATATACATGCTAAAAGGTACAACTTCCTTAAGTTTTGTCCATGAGTGTATACATACTTGGTTATCTCGTGTGTCTTCAATAAAGGTCACTGTAATATCTTTCAGAGTTATTGTCTCAATCCCGATATACATGCTAAAAGGTACAACTTCCTTAAGTTTTGTCCATGAGTGTATACATACTTGGTTATCTCGTGTGTCTTTAATAAAGGTCACTGTAATATCTTTCAGAGTTATTGTCTCAATCCCGATATACATGCTAAAAGGTACAACTTCCTTAAGTTTTGTCCATGAGTGTATACATACTTGGTTATCTCGTGTGTCTTTAATAAAGGTCACTGTAATATCTTTCAGAGTTATTGTCTCAATCCCGATATACATGCTAAAAGGTACAACTTCCTTAAGTTTTGTCCATGAGTGTATACAAACTTGGTTATCTCGTGTGTCTTCAATAAAGGTCACTGTAATATCTTTCAGAGTTATTGTCTCAATCCCGATATACATGCTAAAAGGTACAACTTCCTTAAGTTTTGTCCATGAGTGTATACACACTTGGTTATCTCGTGTGTCTTCAATAAAGGTCACTGTAATATCTTTCAGAGTTATTGTCTCAATCCCGATATACATGCTAAAAGGTACAACTTCCTTAAGTTTTGTCCATGAGTGTATACACACTTGGTTATCTCGTGTGTCTTCAATAAAGGTCACTGTAATATCTTTCAGAGTTATTGTCTCAATCCCGATATACATGCTAAAAGGTACAACTTCCTTAAGTTTTGTCCATGAATGTATACACACAGCAATGTTTGCTGTTATACGGAGTCAAATGAATACAGCTGTGGGAAGTATAGCATGACGATATCCAGCTGACAATGTCCATACCAACCTATGTGACATTTATGCCCCATCCAGGCCATTAATTATCTTTTTATCTTCTGAATATAAAGTTTGTGGTCAGGGAGAGAGGAATAAAAACTTTTTATTACACGTACCTGGAATTTTTTATGGATTAGGTAAGTCTGGGAAGGTTTGCTTCGGTAGCACAGACAGGTTTTGCTAATGGTGAGCCAGGCCCTCCCAATACAACAACAAAAAGTTTATTAAGACCTTTTAGTCTTATACAGATTATCCAAGCACAGAAATGTAGGATACATACAGGAATAACAGTAATAGTACCAGTAATCAACAACAACAAAAAGCTTTATTAAGACCTTTTAGTCTTATACAGATTCTCCAAACACAGAAATGTAGGATACATACAGGAATAACAGTGATAGTACCAGTAATCAACAACAACAAAAAGCTTTATTAAGACCTTTCAGTCATACAGATTCTCCAAGCACAGAAATGTGGGGTACATACAGGAATAACAGTAATAGTACCAGTAATCAACAACAACAAAAAGCTTTATTAAGACCTTTCAGTCTTATACAGATTCACCAAGCACAGAAATGTGGGGTACATACAGGAATAACAGTAATAGTACCAGTAATCAACAACAACAAAGGCGCGTTATTGCTTTGTATTAAAAGGTATTGATTAAAAAACTAACCTAACCTAGCGAATATATATATATTCGACAGCATATTACCACCAGTAGTCATCTAAAAAAGCATCTCACCAATAATAAAAATAAAAATTAATAAAAAACCTAAATTCGACAGTCATCAAGACGCTTTCTGTAAAAAAAAAAAAATTATTGAGCAGACGACCCGCGCATGCGCACTAAGTCCCCCTCCCTTCTACAACGATCGATAGGAAGCAATAAGGTGACAGAAGCGCCATGATACAAATCCTAATTAACTTTTAGGATCATTACAACTTCAAATCCTTCTGTCTGGAATGGTATTGTGCTCTAGTGATTAAGTGAAGGCGGGAGATTTGTGGCCCACATTCAATTAAACACAACTCTCTTTTACTTAATGACTCGAACATAACTACATAACATTCCCTATTTACATATACATACATATATATATGTGGTAATGGTGTAATATACTCATTTATAACTCTTATGTAAATTATATGTAATTCTACTGTCCTAAAAGATTATGTCCATAGTTTACTTAAATGCCATTTCTAAGATTCCACCCTTCAGTGTAACATATATAAACAGAATGATCCAATACAGTATTAGAGCTCTAAAGAAGCAGTCTGTTGGATAATATTGGTGAAACCGCTGGGAGGGTTCACCACTGATGAACCAATATATTTTTCATCGCAGTAAGGACAGTAGAAGTTTGATTTATTTGTGAAAAGAAACATTCGCGTTTTAATGTTGTCATTTGTTATATATAGATGGCGTGTTATTGCTTTATACGAATGTAAATTGTTGTTGTGAAGGAGGATGATAGTAAATGATATATCATAAAATATTACATTTAGAAACACATCTTATGTTGTTGTCGTGTCCAATGAAGAGCCTCAGATGTCTCCATACATCTCTATCACGGCAGTCGCAATGTTCTTGGGTGTGTAAAGCTGCTGTTCTGGGTCAATTTTCTGTAGTTGTCGTGTCCAATGAAGAGCCTCAGATGTCTCCATACATCTCTATCACGGCAGTCGTAATGTTCTTGGGTGTGTAAAGCTGCTGTTCTGGGTCAATTTTCCGTTGTTGTCGTGTCCAATGAAGAGCCTCAGATGTCTCCATACATCTCTATCACAGCAGTCGCAATGTTCTTGGGTGTGTAAAGCTGCTGTTCTGGGTCAATTTTCTGTTGTTGTCGTGTCCAATGAAGAGCCTCAGATATCTCCATACATCTCTATCACAGCAGTCATAATGTTCTTGGGTGTGTAAAGCTGCTGTTCTGGGTCAATTTTCTGTTGTTGTCGTGTCCAATGAAAAGCCTCAGATGCCTCCGTACATCTCTAACACAGCGTAGTACGATGTGATTTACATTAAAATATACCTGTCTATAGCACCCCCTCTCTATAGCACCCTATTTTGGTGAGTCCAAAGAGGGGGCGCTATAGACAGTTTTAACTGTATATCACAAACTGTCAAAATTTCAAACTGTTGTTTACTTGATTTTTTTTCTTACCTTTCTCTTGTTTGTTTAAACTCTTGTTATTTTCTTCTTTCTTATCTCCACTCAATCATATTAAGGTATCAAGCTTGTAAAGGACAACCATCATGATTGGGTGAAGTAGAATGCGTCTGCCTTTGTCATTAAGACTGGAAGCACTACTCAGTAGCAGGCCACTGACTTAGCTCCAAAAGAAATGGTGACGTGAGGAACAAACACCATGTACAGCCAACATGGAGTACATCCTGTATCTCCTTTGTCATTAAGACTGGGAGCACTACTCAGTAGCAGGCCACTGAATTAGCTCCAAAAGAAATGGTGACGTGAGGAACAGACACCATGTACAGCCACTCCTAACATGGAGTACATCCTGTATCCCCTTTGTCATTAAGACTGGGAGCACTACTCAGTAGCAGGCCACTGACTTAGCTCCAATATGAAATGGTGACATGAGGAACAGACACCATGTACAGCCAACATGGAGTAAATCCTGTATCTCCTTTGTCATTAAGACTGGGAGCACTACTCAGTAGCAGGCCACTGACTTAGCTCCAATATGAAATGGTGACATGAGGAACAGACACCTTGTACAGCCACTCCTAACATGGAGTACAAACACTGCTCATCCTGTATCCCTGGAGTCCTTACAGGGTACTATCAGCATGGCCAGCTGAACCCAGGTTTTTTAGCAAGCTTGTTACTGCTCCCCCTACTTCTTTTTTATCCGGGCTTGGGACCGGCGAAGGTGGAATTTGTTATTTTGAACTCGATAAATTGAAATTTTCTTTGGTTCTTTAAGTTTCAAATTATGGGGAGTTGACTGTATTTATACCGCCAGCTGACGTGTAAAAAAGTACTCCCAAGTTATCAAGTGGTTCGCTACAGTGCCTCCAAACTCCCCTCCCCTTCACAAAGGGGAGCCAAACATAGAATGGGGGGGGGAGGCAGACATCTGGCTTTAGGGGGTAGCACATCTGTTGCTAGGGTGGTGTTTCCCCGTTGTTTGCTTTTGTTGCTAGTTTAAGCGTCTTATGAAAATTTGAAACTATTATAGACGCGTATGATTCTTTTTAAAAATTAAACTTTTTTTTTACTGATCTTATTTTATAATACAATATAATGCGGCTTATGATTGTAGAACGACATTTGAAAAATATCCCGCATGTGTTTCTTTTGAACGAAAAATCAAAATTTATTTTAAGGAGAAATAACGATTATTTCTAACCTTAGAGATGAAGTATGAAAGGATGAATTGTGAAGAGTAATGATAAACGGAAAAATATGTCCAGGGTAGCCTAGTGGACATTGCATCTGCCCGGTAAGCGGAACACTGTGGGTTCAATTCCCATCCCTGGACACTTTATTTTCCGTTCATCATTACTCTTCAAAATTCATCATTTCATACCTCATCCCTAAGGTTGGAAATAATCGTTGTTTCTCCTTAAAATAAATTTTGATTTACCCTCTCTCTATAGCACCCTATTTTGGTGAGTCCCAAGAGGGGGCGCTATAGACAGGTTTAACTGTAGTACGATATGATTTACATTAAAAGTGACCTGTCTATAGTACCCTATTTTGGTGAGTCCCAAGAGGGGGCGCTATAGACAGGTTTAACTGTAGTACGATATGATTTACATTAAAAGTGACCTGTCTATAGTACCCCCTCTCTATATCACCCTATTTTGGTGAGTCCCAAGAGGGGGCGCTATAGACAGGTTTAACTGTATAAATAAATATTTTTTAAAATAGATCAATCCGTATTAAACCATTAGATAATAAAAAAGACATATATTGGATTTAATAAAAGATCTATTTGCCAATATTTAGTCTAGCTGAACGCCAACCTTTATTAAGACATTACATTTTTGTATAAACCTATATGTAATGCCTTGATAAAGGTTGGCATTCAGCCAACATAAATATTGACAAATAAATCTTTTATTCAATACAATATATGTCTTTTTATTATCTAATAATAAAATATATTTAAGAAACTTTAAAAAGTTATTTTCATAAAAAGAAATTATAATATTTATAGTAAAACGTTTATTTAAAAAAAAAATTATAAAAAGAATTATTCAATGAAATTCGATATAATATATAAAATTTATATTGATTATTGACCAACTTTCTCCAATCTCATTTTTTATAAACGAAATAAGAAACTTCAAGGATTTTCGTCTGCTTTCAATTATTCAAGCCATTTTGGAAAAAAATTGATTGAGTTTGATTGGGGAAGAAATTCGAGAAAGTTTCTTACAGGCAAAAATAGATTTTATAAAATTTTAAATAATCAAAATTTCTCAAATTTTAAAATATTTTTAATAGTTATTTCATTTTTAGGAAAAAAGAAATAATGTTAAAATTATGCGCTGGTAATATTAAAGAAAATAAAACTTTATATTTAAAATGGTATAAGAAATTAGTGATATTATGGAAATAATGTATTTTCTCTCTCTATATTATAAGTTTTCTTTATTGCAACACACAAAACGCGATATCCCAGCTAGAGATAATTGCGTCGATTTACATTTTTTTTAACAGAAACAGTTATATTAGTAAATTAAATTTAATTGCCATCTATCGTTAAAATTTTACACAAATAAATTTACTGGCAATGTGTTTCTTTTAAATATATTCAAATATCATCTCTACAGACCTTACTGTAACAAATAAATTTACTGGCAATGTGTTTCTTTTCAATAATATCATCAAATATTATCTCTACAGACCTTACTGTAACAAATAAATTTACTGGCAATGTGTTTCTTTTCAATAATATCATCAAATATTATCTCTACAGACCTTACTGTAACAAATAAATTTACTGGCAATGTGTTTCACTTCAATGATATCATCAAATATTATCTCTACAGACCTTACTGTAACAAATAAATTTACTGGCAATGTGTTTCTTTTCAATAATATCACCAAATATTATCTCTACAGACCTTACTGTAACAAATAAATTTACTGGCAATGTGTTTCTTTTCAATAATATCATCAAATATTATCTCTACAGACCTTACTGTAATGATATGAAATAGTTATAAACATATTATACAAGAAAAAGTAATTAAAAATAAAAAGAGAAACAATAATATATATTAGGAACCTGAACCTTTCAGGTTAGAAAGATAATCACATAAATATATATGTTATAATATAAATATTAATTAAATATATAATTTTATAATAGATATAAGTGTTTGCTAATGACTGTGTCTTTATTTTGAAAAGATAAAAAAAAGGCAAAAAAAAAAAAAAAACAAAGGTACAAAATTCGAAAGCCATTATTTACATACAGTAACGCTAATTTTGTAAAGTTTTTTTTTAATTGCATTGTGTGCACTTACCGTTTTTTTTTTTTTTTTGCTTATCCCTAGTACACGTGGTACAGGCCATGATAATCATGGTGGGTAGTTAGCGACTGCTTTTACTGTAAGCGCACCACATGTCTACACATGTGAAAAGCAGTTCGACTTTGCACTTACAAATGTGCCAGAGTCTCGTTTGGTTACATGCACTCGCTGGTGGGGTTGAGCTTTTGCAAGAATCGGGGGCCATTGGAGCATTTTCTTTTTTATCAGAAAAAAGTGTCCAATGCAGGAATCGAACCCGGGTCATAGCAGTAGAAAACCAACGGTTTAGACCATCCTTCTAATGACCTCCTGCACTTACCGTAACTTAGTAATATAAATTTCTCTCTCAATATTCAATACTTTTGTAAAAAAAAAGTAACACTTGTATAAAAGGATTTTTAAAAAAAGTACGCAAACAACTTCAAAAGAAAAAAAAAATGCAGAACTCTCATTGGTCGTTTAATTGGCCTGGTGTTGTTACTTCGCCTCGTATTTACTCCGCGTAAAAAAAGTTCTTCAAATGAAAAATAAATAGCCAAAAATACTAATCAAAATGTAGCCGAAAATTTTCTTCAGGGTTATAAAAAGCGACATGCAAAATTTGGTACCAAATTGGTTCAGTAGTTTTTGAGTTTATCGCGAAACAGACATTGACCTTTATATATAAGAAGATATATGTGTGTGTGTATATAAATTTATCTTTATACAAAGTAACAAAATATCTAAATGATTAATCTATTAATTGATAATTAAATATTCAGGGTTTTACAATATTATGGATAAGGTCCCAAGCCCGGATGAAAAAAGAGGAAGGGGAGCAGTAACAAGCTCACTAAAAACCTGGGTTCAGCTGGTCATGCTGATAGTACCATGTAAGGGCTCCAGGGATACAGGATGAGCAGCGTTTGTACTCCATGTTAGGAGTGGCTGCACATGGTGTCTGTTCCTCATGTCACCATTTCTTTTGGAGCTAAGTCAGTGGCCTGCCACTGAGTAGTGCTCCCAGTCTTAATGACAAAGGGGATACAGGATGTACTCCATGTTGGCTGTACATGGTGTCTGTTCCTCATGTCACCATTACATATTGTAGCTAAGTCAGTGGCCTGCTACTGAGTAGTGCTCCCAGTCTTAATGACAAAGGGGATACAGGATGTACTCCATGTTGGCTGTACATGGTGTCTGTTCCTCATGTCACCATTACATATTGTAGCTAAGTCAGTGGCCTGCTACTGAGTAGTGCTCCCAGTCTTAATGACAAAGGGGATACAGGATGTACTCCATGTTAGCTGCACATGGTGTCTGTTCCTCATGTCACCATTTCTTTTGGAGCTAAGTCAGTGGCCTGCTACTGAGTAGTGCTCCCAGTCTTAATGACAAAGGGGATACAGGATGTACTCCATGTTGGCTGTACATGGTATCTGTTCCTCATGTCACCATTCCATATTGTAGCTAAGTCAGTGGCCTGCTACTGAGTAGTGCTCCCAGTCTTAATGACAAAGGGGATACAGGATGTACTCCATGTTGGCTGTACATGGTGTCTGTTCCTCATGTCACCATTACATATTGTAGCTAAGTCAGTGGCCTGCTACTGAGTAGTGCTCCCAGTCTTAATGACAAAGGGGATACAGGATGTACTCCATGTTGGCTGTACATGGTGTCTGTTCCTCATGTCACCATTTCATATTGGAGCTAAGTCAGTGGCCTGCTACTGAGTAGTGCTCCCAGCCTTAATGACAAAGACATTCTACTTCACCCAGATATGATTGAGTGGAGATAAGAAAGAAGAAGAGAAGAAGAAGATGGATAAGAAATGTGTGATGATGATAAGATGAAAAATTAGATAGTCAGACGATAAGCTTTTAAGATAATTAAACTATGTAATTAAGAAAATTGCTTAAAGTCGTTACAGTAAAACCTATGATAAAATGATTGATAGAAGAAAAACATGGGGCTTTTTGGGGGAGTTTGCACACAAGATTTGAGATAAAAATTGAAAAATTTTCCAAAATTGGGGCCACCATAACGTTCTATACAGAAATGATGACCCAAAATTCATTTTTAATGCATTTTTTTAAAGGTAGAGATGTATTTTTTGGTTAAATAGTAAATTTGCACCAGAAGAGAGTTACCTCTTTATATATACATTAGAACAATGTATTACTTGAAATATTGATGCAAATAATATTATAATTGAGAGTTAAATAAATTTAAAATATTTGCAGAGTTTCTTTATTAAGGTATCGGGAGGCAAGTTTTCGCGCGGTCGCGCTTCATCAGGCCACTGGCTCCGCAAAGGCGTGCAACAGATACAATAGAGATTCAGAGAAATACATTTAAAAAATCAAAAATAAAATTAGTTTCCAGTTGTAGAGGGTACAGTTTCAATGGGGGTTGGCATCATCTGCGTTGAATATGCTGGAACTGTTGGGGTAGATCTTCTGTTTATGCTATTATTGTCTTTGGAGATTAAATGTATTTCTCTGAATCTCTATTGTATCTGTTGCACGCCTTTGCGGAGCCAGTGGCCTGATGAAGCGCGACGACGCGAAAGCTTGCCTCCCATACCTTAATAAAGAAACTCTGCAAATATTTTAAATTTATTTAACTCTCAATTATAATGTATAACTTGTAACACTATGTTAAAAAACGTTACTAGTGATGATAAAGAATAAGTCACAACACCAGTATAGACAAATACAGCCAACAACCTGTATACCGTAGTTTCAGTCCCTCATCAGTACAGGGATATAACATACTACGAGAGGAGGTCCAATTTACCAAACTGGTGTTTAAACTGGTGAAGTGACAAGGACAGATTTTACAGTCAACAATACAACATAGAGTTACGGGAGGATGGTATCATTAGATGTACATCTCCCTTTAAATATGTATTAGAACCATGCAACCAATGCAGACATATACAAGGAGATAGCTGGTTTGAGGAGTAACAAGGCATGCGGGCCCGATGGCATCCCCAATGAAGTATTAAAAACACTCCCTGATTCGTACATACTGCTGTTGAAACAACTCTACAATAGTGTTATGACGACTGGAAAATACCCAGCAATTTGGACTAATTCCACTATACACCCAATCTTTAAAAATGGTTATAAGAACAGCCCCTCCAACTACCGAGGTATTGCACTGATTAGCAATGTATCAAAGCTTTTCACATCAATCCTAAGATCACGACTGGAGGAATGGGTCGAAGGAAGAAGGGTTATACCCGAAAACCAAGCGGGATTTAGAAAAGAAAGATCATGTATTGACCACATATTTACATTAACTACTTTAATCCAACTATCATTAAGAAAAAAGAGGGGAAAACTATATGTCTTTTTTGTCGATCTAAGGAAGGCATTTGATACTGTACCCCACTCACTACTTTGGAAAAAACTTTACAACCTAGGCATAAGTTACCAATTCATAAGTACGATCAAAAGTTACTACGAACAAGCAACTATAGCTATCAGATGGAAGGGATCATTTACGGAAAGTATTAAGATAAACTCGGGAGTCCTCCAGGGAGAACCACTTTCCCCACTGCTATTTATATTATTTATCACGGACTTAATCGAAATTTATAATAACTCAGACCTGCCGAGTGTAAATTTGCCAGAATTTGGAGATATCCATTTATTGCTGTACGCCGACGACATAGCAATTATAGGTGAGTCCAGGATAAACCTCCAAAAGAAGATCAAAATACTGAAAGAATATCTCGATGAGAACTTAATGACACTAAATGAGTCCAAGTCAAAGATTATGGTGTTCCGTAATGGAGGTAAACCCTCAAATAAGGATAGATGGTTCTGGAATGATAAACCCATAGCAATAACTTCAAGATATACATACTTGGGATTCCCTCTGACACCAACAATAACAACTACTCACCCGGCAAATTACTTTAAAGGAAAAGCACTTACAGCAATTAACGCCACACACCCAATATTAATAAAATCAAAAGCAAAGTCAATAAATTTATCAATCAAACTCTTTGATACAATAGTGAGAGCTGTCCTGATGTATGCCGCTCCATTATGGGCAACAGAGCATAAAGACTTACTGGACAATATACAAGACATATTTATCCGTAGGTTCCTGAATCTGCCCAGATACACTCCAGGTTACCTAATCAGATTAGAAACCGGTCGTATCTCATTGAGTGTAACAGCCTTAAAATTAACCCTGAAGTATTGGCTGCGGGTGTTGAATATGAGCAGTGACAGATTGCCACGTATATGTTTTAATAGAACACGGGAACTCTCTAATGCTTCGGGCACACCCATCGGTTTCATTAAAAAGCTCACTAATCTGCTTAACGATAATGGATCCCCTGCACTTGTTTCCTGTGATGACCCTGAAACGCTGAGGAGCGCGATTACAGGGCTCTTAAAAACAGCGGCAGACCAATCTATACAAAACGACCTTACAAGAATGGATAAATCTAAGCTATACTCTCACTACAAAGACATTCACATATCTTTCATGACGGAGGGATACCTTTTAGGGGATTTTCCTTTCCCGGTTGTAAGACTACTCGCACAAGTTAGAATACTTTCAAGTTTTTTTAGAGAAAACCACACCAAGATGCTCTGCGGTGAGGACCCGACTTGTACCTTCTGTAATTCAAAACTACAAAATGAAATCACTCACTATATTTTTGATTGCTCTGCTCTGAAAGAAGAAAGAAGAACCCTTATGCTCAAAACTGGGCAACTCTGTGCTTCACTTCCATCAATAATTGACAATATGACCCAGAATAAGTATATTGCTACGGCGTTTTATGGTTTCCACAAGTCCATATCTCAGAAGAAGGCCAAGTGATACTCACTCCTCACTTTCTTACTGCTACTCTTTTTGTGTTGATTTCTTGCTTCCCTCTTTCTTCTTATTATTTTTTTTTTTTCCTTTTCTTGTTTTTTTTTTTTTTTTTCTTTCTCTTTTTACTCTGTATATATCGCTATTTCCGTTGTCTCACTGCTTTGTTCTTATGCATACCTCTGGTGAATCCTGTATAGGGTCAGTGACCCTAAATAAAGGCTTTTTTGTTGTTGTTGTTGTATTAGAACCATGCGCATTACTTTTACTCGTATAATCCCAATGTAAGAGTTTACTAGTTTTTATTGTTTCTTATCCCCTTGTGTAAAGATTACACAAATTCCATGAGTCCATGCTCCTCCAGCTGTTTATAGACTGTGTTGTTGTGTCTTATCCCCTTGTGTAAATATTAAACAAATTCCATGAGTTCATGCTCCTCCAGCTGTTTATAGACAGTGTTGTTGTTGTTTCTTATCCCCTTGTGTAAATATTAAACAAATTCCAAGAGTCCATGTTCCTCCAGCTGTTTATAGACTGTGTTGTTGTTGTGTATTATCCCCTTGTGTAAATAATAAACAAATTCCATGAGTCCATGTTCCTCCAGCTGTTTATAGACTGTGTTGTTGTTGTCTTATCCCCTTGTGTAAAGATTACACAAATTCCATGAGTCCATGCTCCTCCAGCTGTTTATAGACAGTGTTGTTGTTGTTTCTTATCACCTTGTGTAAAGATTACACCAATTCCATGAGTCCATGTTCCTCCAGCTGTTTATAGACAGTGTTGTTGTTGTGTCTTATCCCCTTGTGTAAATATTAAACAAATTCCATGAGTTCATGCTCCTCCAGCTGTTTATAGACAGTGTTGTTGTTGTTTCTTATCCCCTTGTGTAAAGATTACACCAATTCCATGAGTTCATGCTCCTCCAGCTGTTTATAGACAGTGTTGTTGTTGTTTCTTATCCCCTTGTGTAAATATTACACCAATTCCATGAGTCCATGCTCCTCCAGCTGTTTATAGACAGTGTTGTTGTTGTTTCTTATCCCCTAATGGAAAGATTACACCAATTCCACGAGTCCATGCTCCTCCAGCTGTTTATAGACCGTGTTGTTGTTGTTTCTTATCCCCTTGTGTAAAGATTACACCAATTCCATGAGTCCATGCTCCTCCAGCTGTTTATAGACAGTGTTGTTGTTTCTTATCCCCTTGTGTAGAGATTACACAAATTCCATGAGTCTCTGCTCCTCCAGCTGTTTATAGACAGTGTTGTTGTTGTTTCTTATCCCCTTGTGTAAAGATTACACAAATTCCATGAATCTATGTTCCTCCAGCTGTTTATAGACAGTGATGTTGTTTCTTATCCCCTTGTGTAAAGATTACACAAATTCCACGAATCTATGCAATACGTATGTATCCCGAATATTGAATCCTATGTACTCCAGCCTCCAAACTAAGGAGATGTGATTAAAAGGAAGGTTTGAAGGATGGGAGGAGAGATGATTTGCAAGCCTAAGAGAAGGAAGTCACGTGTCTTCTATCGAGCCAATGGGATGACAGTATTGATTCCCAACTCGTGAATTTTAATAGATCGGCGTCTGGGGAATCCTTTCCCTTAATTCCATGGATTGACGACGTGGGATTGGGAAGGAAGTCCGTCCCCTACTGCTGATTTATGGAACAGTCCCCGCCTCTTTTCCCTTGTCTTGTCCTGTCTTGTCCTGTCCTGTCAATTCTGGTCATCTTCACACCTACAAATATCACACCAGAATCTACCAAACTACGTCCTCCTTATGACCTCTATTCTCATCTTATTTTGTAGATGTTTATAGTTATTTTTATTGATATTTGTCTATGTTGTTGTTGTGTCCAATAAAGAGCCTCAGATGTCTCCATGCATCTCTATCACAGTAGTCGTAATGTTCTTGGGTGTGTAAAGCTGCTGTTTTGGGTCCATGTCAATTTTCTGCAAGGCTGCGGCCATTGCTGGACATGAGAATATGTAGGTAGGTGTTAGTTCCACACCAGGACAGTTGTTACATGTCCTATAGGTTCTTGTGCCATCTGGATGTATTGTCATTCCTTTATAGTGTTTCGCTATGAGTCTTGTTATAGTTTTTGTAATTCTTCTCTCAGAGTTCATTTCGCATATTTGATCTTTTCTTATTTTTTGTTGAATATCTTGTATTTTGCCAAAGCATCAGCATCAAATACTGACATTTGTTCTTTCCTTTGGCTCAACCTTCTGGCTTCCTTTGTTAGTTCATCTGCCATCTCATTACCCCCGATTCCAACACGGGCAGGAATCCATTGTAGAATGCAGTTTTTCTCCAATGGTTCAAGTTGGGTAAGTAACGAGTGTATTTTCTGCGTGCATTTAGTATTGCCGTTCTGAATTGCTTCTAGAGCGGATCTGGAGTCGCTGTATATTATAATTCCTTCTGCTTGATGCAGGGAAGGTTGGTTAAGGCATACATCGAGGGCTTTCCAGATAGCTGTCAGTTCACAAGTGAAGTTTGACGAAATATTTCCTGCTCCTTCTTTGATTTTGATGTCTGTTCCATTTGTCGATGATAAATCATACATGTTGAAGAGGAAACTCTATAAATACGACTAGACTCATGGAAAAAACATAAGGAAGTTTACCTTTAGAACCTATTACTTCTGAAGAAATGCTTAAAGTTCTGGGTTCTCTATCTATGAGGTTCTCTATCTGGGGAGCTCTATCTATGCTTCCTTCCTGTGGTGAATCTGTATTAGACTGGTGGTCTTAATAAAGCTGTATGTGTGTATTCTGTTATAACGTCGGACCTGGAGGCTGTTGTTGGGTTCTGTGCTGCCTGGAGTATAGGAGCTCCATCTATGCTTCCTTCCTTTGGTGAGTCTGTATAAGACCGGTGGTCTTAATAAAGCTGTATGTGTGTATTCTGTTATAACGTCGGACCTGGAGGTTGTTGGGTTCTGTGCTGCCTGAAGTATAGGAGCTCTATCTATGCTTCCTTCCTGTGGTGAATCTGTATTAGACTGGTGGTCTTAATAAAGCTGTATGTGTGTATTCTGTTATAACGTCGAACCTGGAGGCTGTTGTTGGGTTCTGTGTTGCCTGGAGTATAGGAGCTCTATCTATGCTTCCTTCTTGTGGTGAGTCTGTATAAGACCGGTGGTCTTAATAAAGCTGTATGTTTGTATTCTGTTATAACGTCGGACCTGGAGGCTGTTGTTGGGTTCTGTGCTGCCTGGAGTATAGGAGCTCCATCTATGCTTCCTTCCTGTGGTGAGTCTGTATAAGACCGGTGGTCTTAATAAAGCTGTATGTGTGTATTCTGTTATAACGTCGGACCTGGAGGTTGTTGGGTTCTGTGCTGCCTGGAGTATAGGAGCTCTATCTATGCTTCCTTCCTGTGGTGAATCTGTATAAGACCGATGTTAATAAAGCTGTATGTGTGTATTATGTTATAACGTCGGACCTGGAGGCTGTTGTTGGGTTCTGTGTTGCCTGGAGTATAGGAGCTCCATCTATGCTTCCTTTCTGTGGTGAATCTGTATAAGACTGGTAGTCTTAATAAAGCTGTATGTGTGTATTCTGTAATAACGTCGGACCTGGAGGTTGTTGGGTTCTGTGCTGCTTGGAGTATAGGAGATCCATCTATGCTTCCTTCCTGTGGTGAATCTGTATAAGACCGATGTTAATAAAGCTGTATGTATGTATTCTGTTATAACGTCGGACCTGGAGGCTGTTGTTGGGTTCTGTGCTGTCTGGAGTATAGGAGCTCCATCTATGCTTCCTTCCTGTGGTGAATCTGTATAAGACCGATGTTAATAAAGCTGTATGTATGTATTCTGTTATAACGTCGGACCTGGAGGCTGTTGTTGGGTTCTGTGCTGCCTGGAGTATAGGAGCTCCATCTATGCTTCCTTCCTGTGGTGAATCTGTATAAGACCGATGTTAATAAAGCTATATGTGTGTATGCTTAAAGAAGCATCGAGTCATCTATAAATAAAGTTTTATAAGATACTTTGACGTGGATGAGTTGTTTATTCTCAAATGATATAAAGTTTGGGAGATATGGCTGTGGGGACATTATGCAAAATTGTCGTTACACCAACGAGCTCACACAACGAGCACAATCAATCCATCAAGTTTCTCAGGTGTTTGTCCATTAATGACATACTCTCTATTGTTCTATTGTCACCTTTTCAGGCTCCATGGGACACAATGGCTCCGTGATCCTCTAACCAATGATGTACTGGCTACCCATTTCACAATCAATCAATCAGATACCTCCCAACTTCACAGTATGTTTGAAGACATTAGATCAAAGTGTCTGAAAATAGTCAAAATGTATTTTTTTTACACATTGTCATTGAATATTACTATTTTTGACAATATTTTTACACATTTTCATTTCAAACAAATAATGTAATATATTTTTATCTCAATATATAATAAGTATTTAAAATATGTATGTTATGATTATAATATTTTGTTGTTGAAAAAGATAGAGAATTGAAGATGCAGTCGTAAAAATAGGAAATATAATTATTTACCCATCAAGTAGTTTTTATTTTGAATTACTTGAAGTAAATTAAACATAAAATTATTTTTCCCAGTAATATAGAATTTATAAAATGAATTCTCTATATTCGTTATTTAAAAAAATAGGTAGGTTAACTATACATATTTACAACAATATATTCAAAGTATTCTAAATCTTTGGTAAAAAATGTAGATATAATAACGTGCATATAAAAATAGTATTTATTATTAAGCTGTTAACGTGATAATCCTGTAGAAGGACTGACAAGTCTGAAAACTTGAAAATAAAAAGTTGTACAAGAAACTTAACCCTGGAAGCTTTATTTATTTTATAATATTTTCATTGTCTTAAAGATAGAGGTTGCCTGGCCGACATTCATATTTCTGTAAAAAATAGATACTTCGGCCAGTTGGAGTTTTTTTTCTCAACGTTTCAACAAAAATATTTTGTCTTTGTCAGGAGAAATAAAAAAAGAGCATATGGGAAGGTGTTAAAATTGTAGATGTGTCCAAAGAATGGGAAGGTGTTAAAAATTGTTCTGAAATTGCAAGGGCGTTTTATATCCAAAGAAAGGATCAACAGTATGGCCCACCACTGGTATGAAGGAACAAGACCTGGAGACTCAATCACAGCTTTCTGGAAACGAAGCCACAAAAATTACAAGATTAAAGACCGGAAATACTAGACACATTATGTTTATTGATGGAGAAAAGGTTGTCTTCTCAAAATGCTCCAAATCCAGCACATATTCTGGACTGTATTCTCTCTCTTCTTTCTTATCTCCACTCAATCGTGGCTGGGTGAAGTAGAATGTCTTTGTCATTAAGACTGGGAACACTACTCAGTAGAAGGCCATTGACTTAGCTCCAATATGTAATGGTGACATGAGGAACAGACACCATGTACAGCCAACATGGAGTACATCCTGTATCCCCTTTGTCATTAAGACTGGGAGCACAACTCAGTAGCAGGCCACTGACTTAGCTCCAATATGTAATGGTGACATGAGGAACAGACACCATGTACAGCCAACATGGAGTACATCCTGTATCCCCTTTTCATTAAGACTGGGAGCACTACTCAGTAGCAGGCCATTGACTTAGCTCCAATATGTAATGGTGACATGAGGAACAGACACCATGTACAGCCAACATGGAGTACATCCTGTATCCCCTTTGTCATTAAGACTGGGAGCACTACTCAGTAGCAGGCCACTGACTTAGCTCCAATATGTAATGGTGACATGAGGAACAGACACCATGTACAGCCAACAAGGAGTACATCCTGTATCCCCTTTGTCATTAAGACTGGGAGCACTACTCAGTAGCAGGCCACTGACTTAGCTCCAATATGACATGGTGACATGAGGAACAGACGCCATGTACAGCCAACATGGAGTACATCCTGTATCCCCTTTGTCATTAAGACTGGGAGCACTACTCAGTAGCAGGTCACTGACTTAGCTCCAATATGAAATAGTGACATGAGGAACAGACACCATGTACAGCCAACATGGAGTACATCCTGTATCCCCTTTGTCATTAAGACTGGGAGCACTACTCAGTAGCAGGCAACTGACTTAGCTCCAATATGTAATGGTGACATGAGGAACAGACACCATGTACAGCCAACATGGAGTACATCCTGTATCCCTGGAGACCTTACAGGGTACTATCAGCATGGCCAGCTGAACCCAGGTTTTTTAACAAGCTTGTTACTGCTGCCCTTCCTTCTTTTTTCATCCAGGCTTGGGACCGGCAAAGGCGGAGTTATTGGAGCTAAGACCTATACAACAAAACTATAGTAGAAATAAATATTGCTTTCAACCTTCATGACCTGGTGTAATCTTACCCATGGGATAATAATAATAATAAACTTTGTCGAAACGTCGAAGTAATAAAAAGATTTACTGGGCGAAGTGTCTATTTTTCATAGAAATACTTTTATAAACCTCTGGAAAAACCCCAGGATTATAATAGAAAAGCTGAGACAATGGAACCTAATGGAGATCGTTTGAACGACTTGAGGAATAAACAACAACAACAACTATATTTATTTTTATTATTTTTGGGTTGACCAAATATCAGGGAACAGGTTTAAATAAACGTTTAGTTGATTTTTTGTCTACTAGATGGCGCGCTCTGCAGATATAATAAAGATATAAAATAAATATAAAATGAAATAGAATAAAAATAGAAAAAAAGAGTCGGTGGACAAGTAGGTAACACCTTCGATTCCCGACAGTCATGAACTGGGATTGAATCCCGTATTGTCAAACGTAACGAAAAAATATATAGGTTTCACAGGAAGTATAGATAATATTTTACACACACACACACACACAAAAGCCTTTATTAAGACACACAGGTCTTACAGAGGATTCTCCTTGGGGTTACAAAACGGAGAAACCTATGAAAGTGGGAAATAAAAAATGGAGGAAGATTATATACATTTGGTAAATATATACAGATTATAAGAAAGAATAAAAAAATAAGAAGAATAAAAAAAAAATCAAAAAAGAAAAAAAAATTTTTTTGGAAATATGGATGGGAGAAGTGGAGAGCGAAAAGAGGAAAGAAAACAGGTATTTACATATGGAACAAGACAATTTATGCTCTCACACAGCACGATAATATTTTAAACACCACCGGATTTCAATGGCTGAATTTCTGCACAGACTATAGAACATTACAAAGAGAAATTCCCTACATAATCAGGACTGCAATATATCAATCTCTCTGCAAAAGGATCATACAAGAATAATAAATTCAAGACTTTACCCCCACTATAAAAACATCTGCTCAACTCCGTTACCGGAACACTATCTGTCCAGCGATTTCCCGCTCCGGGTCAAACGGTGTATTGCCGGACTGAGAATCTTCTCGGTGCTCTTTACTGATGATCGCCCCAGAATATTTAAAACAGACGGATGGACATGCGAGATTTGCGGGACAAGAATGGAGCCGGGGCTACATCACCATATACTCTCATGTATGGGGCTGAAAGACGAACGAGAAGTGCTCCTCAGTGAAATAGGCCTTGAGGGACTCTCTTTGGAGCTCCTGTTGAATGAAGTGGTGAGAAACAGAGCTGGAGCGTTTGCGTTGTTCAAATTTTGGAAGACGGCTGAAGAGAAAAGAAAGCTATATACATAATCTAATTGATGTAAATAATCATATGTAAATAATCTTTGTCAGGATTAGAATGACGAATCCTGTATGGGACTTTGATTCCATTAAAAGGCTGGTTACTGCTGTTGTATATAGTCACAGTGTAGAAAATACTATACTACATATATCTCTGTATTCTTAGTTCTCTTCTCTTCAATTACTCTGTAAACTGGCGAATCCTTTATAGGACGAGAGGTCCTCAATAAAGGCTTTTGTTGTTGTTGAATCCCGTATTGTACATTTTGTTTTAATATGTGAATAACCTTCATATATAATTCATTGTTGTAAATATCATAAACTAGGTTGTTCTTTTTGAGTGGTACCTAGTGATTTTGGAACAAGGCAAATAGAAAACAAAGATAGAATGAAGATAGAAAACAAAGATAGAATGAACAAAAATAAAAATAATATAAAATATATAAAAAAATAAATATAAAAATATATAACAACAACAATAAAAACCTTTATTAAGACACTATTGTCTTACAAGGGGATAAAAGGTTATATATGTACATGAGTGAGGAGGATGGGGAGGGTCAGCCGTTGTCTGTGGAGTTGATTCCCTCATTTTATCTATCGCCTTGAAAATTTTTAAAATATTTATAAACAAATGTTTTATCCAGCAGGAGAGTAGTAAAGATTTTTATATACATGTTGTTCATTGTAGTGACTTATCTCGGAATTTCGTGAATCTCCAGTCTCTTTTCCTGTAGGAATGGGCAATGGAATAGATAATGGACCAAATTGTCTTGGATGACAGCATTGCAGAAGTAGCTATTTAAAGGAATGAATAATAAATAGAAAACAAAGATAGAAGATATAATAAAATAAAATAAAGAAAGAAAATAGAGAATATAATAAAGATAAAACCAGATAGAATAAAAATAGAAAACAAAGATAGAATGAAGGTAGAATAAAGAAATAATGAAGAATATAATACAAAACAAAGATAGAATGAAGATAGAATAAAATAGAATAAAGATAAAATAAACCAAAAGATCTAGAATTCGAATAAAAATATCAGAAGAAAAAAAAAAAGCTGGTGTCAGAAGACATGAAGTATTCAAAATGGCAGGTCTTTTGGAGACTAGTATTGATAACATGGTTAGAACCTGTAATTATCTTATTTTCTCGGCCTACGCCCCTTAGGGACCAGTTTTTGCCCTCCCCCCAACCATACTGCAGATTATTGGGGGGAGGGAGGGTGATGGCAGAAGCTGGGGGTTTGAAGAGGGGAGGAAAGACGCAGGGAAAAAAAAAAAGAAGAAAAAAAAAAAGAATCCCCTGAAGCTATAATTAAGGCTGCATGACAACATTTTTCAATTTCATATTTAGGATTATGGAGGCAGGCTGACGTGTTTCAGTCTTAAGAAGTTTTTTACTGGATTGGAACGGATTAAGACATGTTTTTATATTGTCTTAGATGGGATTGATCTTGTTTTTTATTGTTGTTTGACAGAAACGTAAAGCTTTAAGTGGTGGTGTATTGTGTATTGAGCAGATTGGTCTATGCATCCTGATCACAATACCGGCCAACTGAGGTGTCCGTATGGATGTTGTGTTCTGGATTGATGTCTGCCATATAGAGGGCTGCAAGCTCTCTTAGAGTACAAAGGCCTTCTCTACACAGAGAGGCGTTTTATATAAATAAAGATATTATCAAATCAAACACATGAATAATCTAGGCAAATATATTCTTTTTATAACACCTGAAATTTCTACGAAATATAATTCTATTGTTTAAAATTATAAATAAAAGTGTTTTCATAGATAATTAGACAATATAAATAATTTTATTGATTCTTCTGATCAATTGCTAGAGAAAAAAATATTTGACCAAATAAAGGATAATATAGAGTTGAAATTGGATAATTGGAAGCCCAAGAAACAAAAAAAAAAAATCGAATTATCCAAAAATTCGAATTAAAAACGTTTTGAATAAAGGTTTAAAAGTCTAGGGACCAAGATAAATATTGGAATTACAGACGTTTTGTAATTAAAGATGTTCGAATTATACAATTTATACTATATAATAATTTATTTTTCAAAAAGGTCACAAGTTTTTCTCTAAAAAGTGTAGCGAATGGTCAGTCTATTTACATATTTTTATTTACAACTTCAATAAATGACAACAGTAAAAGTAAACAAAGATATTTACATTTGCTATCCTGACTCCTGGTCAGTGCTGTGGCCCTTGCCGTTATGGTCCCCTGATGTCCTGCAGCTCTTCAGCAGTCTTTCTATGGCCTCTCCTAGTGGCTCCTCGATAAGATGGTCCCCTGGCCTTGATCCATTCTTGTCTGTCAGGTCTCCTGTCATCTGCTCTAGGTCGTTCTCCTGGATCTCTTCTATGGTCGTCGTATCCCTGTGCTCCATGTCCGGTGTTCCACCTTCCTCGTCATCACATGCCAGCTCCCTACATCGTTCCAACAATCTATCCATGGCTTCCATTTCTTTATTTCTCTGTAACTTATCGTGAGGTTCACTCTTCTTTTCTGTTGAGATAATTTCCATCGTCTTTTTTAAGACCAGGGATTGAATAGATGCAAAGTCCCTTTTTCTTATGTTTATTTCCTTCCTGTATTGTTTGTTATATTTGGTTACTATTCCATCCCATGTTAAGACTATCGGCACTACTTTTACGGGCATTTTTTCGGTGTGGGCCATTTCCCTCGTCAATATCTGGTATTTTCTTTTCTTTGTCAGCTCCGTAGTTTGGATATTGTCTTGGAAGGTAATGCCTATCTCTATGATTGTTATGTCTTTTTTTATTTTGTCATATACTATTATATCAGGTTTGTTAGCTCTGATATTGATATCGCTTATCATTGGCAGGTCCGTTATTATCTTGGCGTATGAATTTTCAATCTTAGTCGTTATTTTGTGGAGCTTTATCTTCTTGTTCTCTGTGAAATTATATTTTCTAGCCAAGTTGAAGTGGACGCATCTCACCACTTCATTATGTCTTTCAGTGTAGTCGTAAGGAAGCAATCTTCCACAGTTTGTAGCAAGATGGTCCACCGTCCTCTGTACCTTTTCACAGTGAGGGCATTTCAGGTTTTTATCCTTCGGGAACACGTTTCTATCTTGTATGAAAATGTAGAACCCTTCATTTTGTGGTGTGTTGTTTCCCCTTTTGAGCCACTGTGAGGATTCTATCATGTCCAATAGCGGTTGGTCTTCATTTTTAAAGAATGTTCTGTGGATTATTTTCTGGCCAATAATTCCTCTTAGATTTTCAATCTGTTTTTCTTTCAGAGTTTTCATTGTGATGTTTTGGGCTTCTATTTTGTACTTGTTTTCTATGATTAGTTGGATGTGTGTGAGCATTGTGTTTTCGCCCTGTTCACACGCTTTAATAGCTTCCTCTATATAATAATAATGATAATAAATATTGTAACAAAGTGTTTATTAATTTCATTATTTTTATTAACAGAGTGGTCATTTTTATGTTTGTATTTTGCTGCTCTGTAAATTTCCCTTATCTTTTGTTTATCATTCATAGTTTGTTCTTGTCTTAAATAAATTGCTGTGTCATCCTGAAATTTGTCTTCCCTAATTTTCCACGTAGCATTATAAATAAAGGGTATTTAAAATGTAGGGAAATAAATATAATTGTGAACAATAGCTACCCAGAAATTATTTGAAAAAGGAAAAATAAAAATAGGGTTAAAAAAGTTTCTTTTAATTTTGAATTTGCAAGCTTTCGAGCAAATATACTCCTCTTCAACGGGTTAATACCTTTAAAGAGCAGTATATTTTCTCGAAAGATTGCAAATTCAAAATTAAAAGGAACTTTTTCAACCCTATTTTTATTTTCCTTTTTCAAATATAGTTGGATATATGTGTACAAATTTCTTCAGCAAAAGAAGGTGTTTCTATACATTAATACAGAAATCTATCATAAATGTTTTTCAAAAATATTTATAATTACCATATATATTACAGCATAGGTATTGATTAATAAAATTTATTACATCTATATCTAACCAAACGATATTTTTATAGAATGACCAAGAAAAAAAGTCAATAAAAATAATGAGGATTACAAATGACGTGGTGTTTTATATAAAGACAACATTAATAAACTTAGAGGTTTAATAAAAAAAGAACATTTTTAGATTAATTGCATTGGCAATTAGGAAAGTGGATGTATAATTTCCCAAACGATATTTTGGAAGGTTGCCAAGATGGCGATCAATTTTAGAGTCACGTCAGAAGGCGGGAATTTCTAGGGAAGCAGAAGATAATTTGAAATATTCGTAGAAGCTGAAATTAATGAAAATAATTATGAGTTTTGCCTTTTCATCTTGCCACTTATTATTTTAGTATTTATTTCTAATCGTTTTTTTAAATTTCTTTTTTAAATATATTTTCACGTATAAATTATCAATGAATTATTTCATAATTGTATATAATCTAATGGTTATATATTTTATATGAATCAAATTAATAGATTTTTTTCCTTTCTTTTACGTGACTAGTCTTATTCTATGATAATCTATGTGCTTTTTGATATATAGGATTTGGAAAGGAGAGAAGGAAAGAAAAATAGAATGTCATAGATATAGTGGACGATTTTTAAAAAAATATTTAAAACAATTTTATTGGCTATCACCAGTGGTGTAATTCATATATATATATATTGTGTAAAGTGATATAGTTTAAAGAAAAATACATAAAAACGGATATTTTTACAATTATATACACTCATGGACAAAACTTAAGGAAGTTGTACCTTTTAGTATGTATATCGGGATTGAGACAATAACTGTTAAAGATATTACAGTGACCTTTATTGAAGACACACGAGATAACCAAGTGTGTATACACTCATGGACAAAACTTAAGGAAGTTGTACCTTTTAGTATGTATATCGGGATTGAGACAATAACTCTTAAAGATATTACAGTGACCTTTATTGAAGACACACGAGATAACCAAGTGTGTATACACTCATGGACAAAACTTAAGGAAGTTGTACCTTTTAGCATGTATATCGGGATTGTTACAATAACTCTGAAAGATAACCAAGAGGTCATCGCTATCTCCCCTTACTCCAAGGCTCAAGAAGAATGTGTAGATGTACGTATTTGTTGAAGAACAAGAACTAGAATGTCTTTCTGAAAAAGAACAAATGGGCGTTGAAGTGTAACGTAAAGTAATGATGTTTACTTCCCACTTGAGGTTATAAAAAAGAGAATTTTTTTACACAAATTAGCTCAGTTTGACTGAACATAGAGTCGTAATGTAGAACTTCAATGCTAGATTGAACAACAATCAAAACTGTTGGAAAAAAGGAGGAAAATGTTTTGAAATAGTAAATCAATGATCTTGAAATACTTTTAGACTGACTGTAATATAAAAACGAGAACAAAAAGTGTTGGTTTTGTTTATATAATTAGTAAGTGTAAATGTTAAATGTTTTTTTTCTCTCTCTCTCTCTCTTTGAAAATAATAAATTTAAAATACTTTATTAAAAGGTAAAATCGCCTAATTCTTTAAAACCACTTCAGATCTAAGTAAACTTGTTATTTGTTGTTTCATCATCTGAACCATAAAAGATTCCCAACAAAAACTTGGCCACATTATGTAAAATTTTCATTAATTTCTTTAGAATAAATTCTAAGCCACTTAAGTTAGCCAAACATAATTCAATAAAAAATATTATTATTTTAAATGTTATTGAATCGTTTGGTATTTTGATTTTCGAACACTTAATAAACATTTTACATATATATAGTACTTGATTTATGTTCAATTAAAAACATTGCTCTACTGGGAGAATCCTTTATAGGGCTTGATCCCTAATAAATGTTTTTATGAATGTGTGAAACAATTTACATGTTCAAAATCAATTTAAAAATGATCTCTTATCATCAATGTATCATCATATTCGTATTTAGTTTCAAGAATTAATTTAATTTATCACATTTTGACCTTTCACGATCAATTTAATCACATATATGTTAATACACGATAAATAAACACAATTACGTTATTAATTATATATATTTTAATCAAATTTAACATTTAAAAACACGTTATTAAGTTTTGAAAATAGAGCAATCCATAAATAAATCTTTAATTAAAAAAGATATATATTGGATCAAAATATCATTTATTTTATCAATATTTCAGTTGGCTGAACGCCAACCTTTATCAAGGTGTTATAACACATTTAATGTTAAATATAACACCTATATAAAATATAATACCTTGATAAAGGTTGGCGTTCAGCCAACTGAAATATTGGTTAAGTAAATGATTTTTTGATCCAATATATGCCTTTTTAATTAAACGTTATTAAGTGTATTTTACATTCTTAATAAAATATATTCACAGATATATTTTTAATTTCGAAAAAAACCAACTATTATAAAAATAATATATAATTTAGAAAATAAACATTTCTGCGAAAAATAAATTAAGAATTTGAAAAAGAAAGAAAAAGAGGAATATAAAAATAATAAATAGCAGAAGATAAAATAAACTTTATTCAAAAATATAACTTTTTTTTTAGAAAATTACCAATCAATAACACACAATTCATTCTCGATATATATTATTTAAAATATCTTTATATATAAACTCGTGAGAAAGGAAGAAATTCACATTAAAAAAACAAATAAAGAGAAAAGAACACGCAACCATTATTGTTTAAAAAATTCAATGTTGTCAACTCAATTGTTAGATTACTTTTCAAATTTTTTCTTTTCGTATAGCCATTCTATGCGTGCCAAAAATATGTTGTTACCAAGTTAAAAAGAAAAATAGCCTTGAGCTTATTTTTCTTTTTTTTTTACTTTAAATTGATTTTCTTTATCGATCTTCTGCCAAGTTTATCATTATTCTGTAAAACTTTTTATAATCTACTTTGTCACACAGGCTCTTCTGTGATTATTTTTTTCAAAATCTAATAAAATATTTTTAAAAAAGACGATACTATAAAATAAATTTTAATATACTTAAGTAAATGTAATATAATTTATGCGCATATTTAAAAAAAAAAATGGGCTAAAGCAAAATTCAACTAAAACTTTATGAAAATTTTAAGCACATTTTATAAATAGGGTGAAGAAAATGTAGTTAATGATGGGTCTCTTTTATAAATTCCCATATAAAAGAGAAGGCCGTAAAACTACCAATGTCTTTTTACGATCCTATATGCCTTAAAGGGAATTCTTGGCAGCGTGCCAACTTCTCATCGACCTCCCTTTTCTATTTGTCCCAGAGTAAACGAATGTCAGACGATCTTCTGGTTAGATTTGTCTTTACTTCAACCTCGAAAAACATACATTTTATTTAATCTAATTGTTTAAAACTAGAAGATATAGCTTTAAAACAATCTTTTTCAATTTTTGGTATTTCTTTTTTTGTATGGTATATAATGAGAATAAATTTTATATTTCTTTTATTTTAATTATCTATATATTTAAATATATATAGCATACATTTCATTTAATCTAATTATTCAAAACTAGAAAATATAGATTTAAAACAATCTTTTTCAATTTTTGGTATTTCTTTTTTTTTTTTGTATGGTATATTAATGAGAATATATTTTATATTTATTATTTTAATTATATATATAGATATTTTTAAATATATATTCAGATGTTTATAGAAAGAGATTTTTTTTAAAATATAGGTTTTAACTTTTAATTAGACAATTTTAATTTATAAGTAAAAGATTTGAAGCGTACGAGGATACTTTTCTTTTAATCTTTAATAAAGATTCGAGCTTTCGGGCGAAAACAGCCCTTCTACAGGAACATTAGAAAAACAATTTCAAATAGTAACGTTTGTAAACAAATAAATGGTATCTCTATTTGGTCTTGTATTGCGCGAGTGAATCTCACGCCCACGCGTCCCAGACTATGATACATTGATTAAATCAGCTAAGTTGAAACTTTCCGAAGTAAATTAAACTGGCAAAGGGCAAACTATGGTACACAATTTATGGAAATATTGCTTTATATGCGTCAGGGATCTCTATGTGTCGGTTAATACTATTGTGTTTCAAAGAGAGCAACGCCTCGACGACTAATCTTTTGAATTTGCTGTTGATATTAGAGTAATATGCATGTGGGTGGGATGTGTTAAAAGAATGTCCTGTTTGTCTAATATATTGTACGATAAGGGACTTGGGTTCATTATTTCTAATGTTTCTGTGATGTTCGTCCATCCTGTCCTTGATTCGTCTGCCTGTTTCTCCTATGTATATGCTATTACAGTTTGAGCATTTCAATGAATATACGGAGTTTGTGAAAAAAGGTAGGGTAACGGGAAAGCTATTCCTGGTTATGGGATTTCTGATTATTGTTTCTAATTTGGGGGTGTTGGTGTAAAAGGTACGAATACCATAGTTATTTTTTAGGAAACTAGAAATGTTGACACTATGAGTAGAGAATGGGATGGTGCATATGGATCTATAAACTTGGCTATTAAGGTGCTGTTGGGGATTATAAAAGTGTCTGAGTATGAAATTTTTCGGGTATCCAGATTTCATCAGGTGATCGATTACATTTTGGGTTTCTATTTGTTTGAATTCTTGCGAAGAACAGTGTGTGAAAATGCGTTTCGACAAGGTTTTTACGGTGTTAATCTTATGGCTAAGGGGGCAGTATGATGTGTAGTGTATATAGGAGGGATAGAATGAAGGCTTATAGTAAACATTGGTCATGTATCTGCAATTCTGTCTTGTAATCAGAATGTCTAAAAAGGCTAGTGAACTATTGCTTTCTTTTTCTACTGTGAAAAGTATGTCAGGGTAAAGTGAATTTAATTTGGCATGAATTTTGTCTAAGGAATCAGTTTTAACTATACAAAATATGTCATCTATATACCTAAACCAAGTTAGGATATCTACTGGAAAATGATCTGTTATTGAATTGTCTATTTTCCGCATGACTATTTCTGATAGTGGTGAAGAAAGAGGGCTGCCCATAGGAGTACCTTTAGATTGCCTATAGTAACGTTTGTCAAAATTAAAAATACTATTGTTCAGACAAATCGATATTAAGAAGGTTAATTTAGTTATCATGCCTGCAGAGTAACCATGCGTCCGTAGGAATTCTGTGGTGCATTCTATAATGAGGGGGTGGGGGAGACTAGGGTAAAAAGGTCTAAATTAAAATTGAAAATGTCTAAATATAATTTAAAATTGTCTAATTAAAAGTTAAAAACCTATAAATGATTTATTATTTCTTCTTCTATCCTCTATTTAACCCTTCTTATATATAAACCACTTTTTAATCTCTCTCTATAAAATAATATATAAAATATCTAAAACAAAATGATTTAAAAGCGCGAATGTTTCTTTTATACATAAAACGAACTTCTACTGTCCTTACTGCGATGAAAAAATATATTGGGAGGGTTTGGCTAGTGGTGAACCCTCCCAGCGGTTTCGCCAATTTAATCCACCAGACCGCTTCTCAGAGCTCTAATACTGTATTGGATAATTCTGCTTTTATATGCTACACTGAAAGATGGAATCTTATTCCATCTTATTCCTAACTGGCCTTGTTTTTATAGTTTGCTGAAGAGCATTGCTCGAAGCAAATATTTGAATGTAATTCTACTTCCTATAAGCTTATGTCCATAGTTTACTTGAAAACCATTTCTAAGATTCCATCCTTCAGTGTAGCATATAAAAGCAGAATGATCCAATACAGTATTAGAGCTCTGAGAAGCGGTCTGGTGGATTAAATTGGCGAAACCGCTGGGAGGGTTCACCACTGATGAGCCAAGCCCTCCCAATATATTTTTTCATCGCAGTAAGGACAGTAGAAGTTCGTTTTATGTATAAAAGAAACATTCGCGCTTTTAAATCATTTTGTTTTATATGTATAGATGGCGCGTTATTGCTTTGTGTTAATATAAAATATCTGTTATTTAATTATATATATATAAAAATAAATTGTTTTGTTTATATATATTAATTTTACATTTTGATTATTAAAATATACGTTTTTGTAATTTTAGTATTTATTTTAAATAATATACTGAAATTTAATTTGTGTTTTTGTTATTATAATAATGAAAAAGTCATATAATTAGATGTATTAAAATAATATACTATATATATATTTTAAATGCCCAAACACTATTTCACTACATTATTAAAGTGTGAGTGAATATGTATTTTAATTTTATTTATTTAACAAACAAAAGTCGGTGGACAAGTAGGTAACACCCTCGATTCCCGACAGTCATGAACCGGGATTGAATCCCACGTTAACATTTTGTTTAATATGTGAATAACCTTCACTTATTATTAATTGTTTCAAATATCATAAACTAGGTTGCTCTTGTTGAGTGGTACCTAATAAAGTGATTTTAGAACCTTATTTATTTATTACAAAACACATTACATATTTGAGAACACACAATATAGGTGCCACATTTTCCTGTGTGTTATAGTAACATTGTTTTTCTTCTGTTGTAAGTAGACATGGCAGAACCTACTCTTACGCAAGAAATGAAAAGACATGTAGTTATTGTCTTCTTTGGCTGCAGGACATACTGATTCAGAAACTGTTGCATTCTTGAAAGTCGCTCGATTATTTGTTTTCAAAGTTCGGACAGAATTGTAAGCTGCAAAGGGTGATATGGCGGAAGTTTCCCAAAGGAAACGACATTGTCGACGTTCTGACAGTATCAAGACGCCAGACTTTATAAGCAGTGTCCAAACTGTCATCGATGAGGACCCTGGGAAGTGGATGAAGGCACTCGTCAGAGAGCTGCAGGTTGATGAGGCTACCATCCGACGTGTAGTTCATGAGAACCTCCGTTACAAATCATACGTGATGCGGAGAGGACAGTTCATGTCTAAAAGAACCAAGGTGAACCACTTGACTAGAGCCAAGCGTCTTCTGAACAAGCTCAAACATCCCGAGGAGCCAGGAATGATCTGGTTTCTCTCAGACGAGAAGAACTTTGTTCAGGACCAGAAGTGGGATGGCAAAAATGATTGGTAGCTGTGTAAAAGCCCTGATGAGGTACCTACGGTCATGTATACCAAATTTCCAGTATCATTGATGGTTCTTGGTGTTGTAAATAGTGAAGGTGTTGTGATGCCTCCACATATTTTACTCCAGGTGTCAGAGTCAATGCCGTTGCTTACACCGAGATGTTAGCCACAGTTGTCAAGCCTTGGATCGCTACTGTAGCACGTGGAAGGTCGTATGTTTTCAACAAGACTCAGCACCATCTCATACAGCTAGAATAACCCAAGAATGGATAGCCGAGAATCTTCACGACCATGTCACACCTAACGTTTGGCCCCCAGCTCACCAGATGTCAATCCGCTGGACTATTACATGTGGGGCGTAGTTGAGAGGGACTCCAATAATCATTCTCGCAACACAGAACTGCTATAGTGGATACAATGACAAACATTCCCAAGAAACATCTCATTACTGCCTGCAGTCGACAGCGTATAGAAGCTCTTATTGCCTTTGATGGCGGGTATATTGAATGATGTCATCCTTTAAAAATGTATATGTGATCATCTCTCAATATAAAACTTTAATATTTAATAAATATTATTTTGTAAAACGACATTTGAAATACTATTCCGCATGTGTTTCTTTTCAACGCGAAAAATCAAATTTTATTTCAAGGAGAAATAACGATTATTTCTAACCTTTTGGATGAGGTATGAAAGGATGAATTATGAAGAGTAATGATAAACGGAAAAATAAAAGTGTCCAGGTATGGGAATCGAACCCACAGTGTTTCACTTACCGGACAGATGCCATGTCCATACTTTTATTTTTGCGTTTATCATTACTCTTCACAATTTATCCTTTCATACCTCATCCCAAAGGTTAGAAATAATCGTTTTTCTCCTTGAAATAAAATTTGATTTTTCGTTGAAAAGAAACACATACGGGATAGTATTTCAAATGTCGTATTACAATCACAAGCCGTATTATACCGTATTATTATAGCCGTATTATTTACTTTGTCTCTTTTCATCCCGGTTTATGAACCGAAAGTTCTGGGAGGTTATTTGCTTCTAGCATGTCTATATTTATCGAGGTACCTGATTCATCGGCAGATTCAGGGAGTACTGGGAACTAAGGGTACGAGGGCCAAAGTCCTATTGGAGCGTAGGAGGGATTGAACCAAGTCTAAACAAGAAGACAGCAACCTGGCTAAGTATCTCTTGAAGACGCCTGTGGGCTGATTGGTCGAGCCCATAGAGCTAGACCATAAAGGCGGGCGCGAGGGGCCATACAAATTTTATACACTTTGTTTTTTCTATAGGATTGTTCTCTATAACTCCTGAAAGAAGGCATTCCAATTTGTTATGGATGATATGAAAACTTCCCTTCTCATTTGTGGAAGCCGTACAGCAACTTTGACATCTCAGGGTTCTCAAAACTGGGTTAATATATAGATAGGAAACCCTCCCACTAGTAAATGTATTACTTATGTAATTTCTTCCCCTTCCTTGTATGTTGTTGTTTAGAACAAATTTTAAATAAAATGTTGCTTTATCTCCTCATACCATATGGCCGCTCGGTACATGGAGAATGCATCATTCCTTTGGCTGGGTGACTGGAGGAGAGGATGCAAGGACCACAGGAGTCTATATTATCCTTGGCCCGGGTTCGCAGGGCCGAACCTTTTTTTTCTGTCTTTGTTCATCCAGGCATTCAAACAATACTAGCTTAGATAACCATTTCATTCTCTGATGTCCATATACATTACCGGATTATAGACCGAAAGATCTAGGAGGTCATTTGCTTCTAGGATTTCTATCTTCATTTTTTTCCCATGAACATTATTTTGTTCTCAAATAGCTGCTAAATCCTGTATATATATATGTCGTAAACCCGGATAAGCCAACAAGTGAGTTGGAAGCAGTCGGGGTTGAGTGGCAAGGCGTGCAGAGTGGGAAGTCCGCACGGGACAGTAAGGACAAAGTTTGGGATCAAAAGGCGCTCTTCCAGGACGTCTCAAGTCGCACCAGGACCAGGGGAAAGTTGAAGATTAACAGAGGAAAGCTCGGCGTCCTGCATGAAGCCGCGAGGGCAGAGAGGAGACAAAACGGCGGCCACGAGGGCCGCCGTGAGATGATAACGGACCTAGTACTGAGCGGGCCTGTCAGAAATATCCACTGTAATCTAACTAACTGCCAACATCCGGACCAACGCCCCTTTTTGTCCCTCCCTGGATCCCCGGGTGTTGATGCTCATTGGTCAGTCTTATGTGGGTCATCTTCCCCTCCCCTGGTGTGGCAAACTTGAGACGACTGGAAGGCGCCATACTTTATTACTTGCATAGCTTTGTTTAAATTATGATATATATATATTTCTGTAAGTAATAGGAAAAGGTAGAAAGGAAAAAAACTGAAATTCAACGAAAAGAAAGAAGAAAGAAATATATATATACAGGTATGGAATCTATGAGTGTAGCTATTAAATACCCGGACTGTTATCTGTAAACTGCGTGTTGAGACATTTTGACTGTGTTTGGTAAGGCTTCTCCCACCCTGAGCTCACTCGACAAGTCAGAGGGACGTTCAGTTTGATTGTAGCAGTCGCTAGTGTCTGTACCATTGACCCATCAGAAAAATGCCAAGTGGTCAGATGGAGCAACAGGTAAACCTCAATTAAGAAAAAGGCATCTCCTTATCGTGCAACTGAAAGTTGCTAATTGGTTTGCGCCATCTATCGGATTCCGATATTAATAAATAAATTATATTATAAATATATAAAAATAAATTCCGATAGATGGCGCAAACCATCAGCAACTTTCAGTTTCACGATAAGGAGATGCCCTTTTCTTAATTTATGAACCTTATCCCAGTACAATATTACATTTGTAATATTTTTTTCACAGACAAACCTCAAGTTTATTGTTAAACTAGGGAAAACTGCCACAGAGGCTTGTTAAAATCAGTGTACAGGAATGGATGTTTATGCCACACACAAGTTTTCGAATGGTTTAAACGGTTCGAAGATGGACATGAAACGACCAAAGACGATCCGCGTCCAGGACTCAACGTCAAAAACGGACGACAACATTGAGAAAAATTGGCTACTCGTATACAAATTATGGACAGGAAAATATATATCAAAGCATAAAGATGTTGATTCATAGTGAAGATGGACAAATATTATAAAAGACGACAAAGCATTATTCCATAGGAAGCCTTGTCTATAGATTGGCTAGGGGCCTATGGTAGCTTTGTTGTAAAGATATCGATTTATAGTGAAGTTGGACAAACCCATAATAAAAGACGACAAAGCATTATTCCATAGGAAGCCTTGTCTATAGATTGGCTAGGGGCCTATGGTAGCTTTGTTGTAAAGATGTCCATTCATAGTGAAGTTAGACAAGCCCATAAAATAAAAGACGATAAAGCATTATTCCATAGGGATCCTTGTCTATAGATTGGCTGGAGGCTATGGTAGTTCTGTTGTAAATATGTCCATTCATAGTGAAGCTGGACAAGCCCATAATAAAAGACGATAAAGCATTATTCCATAGGAAGCCTGGTCTATAGATTGGCTGGGGGGCTATGGTAGCTTTGTTGTAAATATGTCCATTCATAATGAAGCTGGACAAGCCCATAATAAAAGACGACAAAGCAATAATCCATAGGAAGCCTTGTCTATAGATTGGCTAGGGAAAGATGGTAGCTTTGTTGTAAAGATGTCGAAATAAAAGACGACAAAGCAATAATCCATAGGAAGCCTGGTCTATAGATTGGCTAGGGGGCTATGGTAGCTTTGTTTAGAGCCGCCATAGAATGAGGGGGGGAGGGCGGTGAAGCGTGAGTTGGGGTGGTGGAACTGATTGCTTCAGGGGTCTAAACCCCCCACTCCTCTTCTGTAATTTGATGTAATTAAATATAATGGATTAACCTTGACATTGGTTTCAGCAGCTGTTCACCCTCTCCCACGCCGTTTAACATAATCCTGGGAACATCCAAGTCATGAATATGGAAGTACTATCGTAAATTGTTCTGATGGCCTCTTTGGTTATCTCGTTAACATGGTACATATACTGTTCTCTGACTGTGAACTATATCAGTAGAATTCTCTAGTTGTACCATGTATATCGGGATTGAGACAATAACTCTGAAAGATATTACAGTGACCTTTATTGAAGACACACGAGATAACCAAGTGTGAATATACTTATGGACAAAACTTAAGGATGTTGTACCTTTTAGCATGTATATCGGGATTGAGACAATAACTCTGAAAGATATTACAGTGACCTTTATTGAAGGCACACGAGATAACCAAGTGTGTATACACTCATGGACAAAACTTAAGGAAGTTGTACCTTTTATCATGTATATCGGGATTGAGACAATAACTCTGAAAGATATTACAGTGACCTTTATTGAAGGCACACGAGATAACCAAGTGTGTATACACTCATGGACAAAACTTAAGGAAGTTGTACCTTTTAGCATGTATATCGGGATTGAGACAATAACTCTGAAAGATATTACAGTGACCTTTATTGAAGATACACGAGATAACCAAGTGTGTATACACTCATGGACAAAACTTAAGGAATTTGTACCTTTTAGCATGTATATCGGGATTGAGACAATAACTCTGAAAGATATTACAGTGACCTTTATTGAAGACACACGAAATAACCAAGTGTGTATACACTCATGGACAAAACTTAAGGAAGTTGTACCTTTTAGCATGTATATCGGGATTGAGATAATAACTCTGAAAGATATTACAGTGACCTTAATTGAAGACACACGAGATAACCAAGTGTGTATACACTCATGGACAAAACTTAAGGAAGTTGTACCTTTTAGCATGTATATCGGGATTGAGACAATAACTCTGAAAGATATTACAGTGACCTTTATTGAAGACACACGAGATAACCAAGTGTGTATACACTCATGGACAAAACTTAAGGAAGTTGTACCTTTTAGCATGTATATCAGGATTGAGACAATAACTCTGAAAGATATTACAGTGACCTTTATTGAAGACACACGAGATAACCAAGTGTGAACAACCTCTGTCTCCTTCAACAAAACAGACGACATCAAAGACATTTCCACTTTCTTAAATTTTGTCTATGAGTGTATATATTTTCCCGTTTATATAAATTCGCATTTCGAAGTCGTTCGTACGATCTACTAATAACATTTTAGTATCCAAAAAAATATCTTACTAAATAAAATTTTCCTTCAAATATTACGTGAAGCTATCTCTTTAAATATTTATTTATAGAACTGATGACGTACATGCTACAGCTTTTTTTTTCTATGAAATTTATGGCTTCAGGAAAAGAAGAAGAAATGACTGCTTGGAAGCCATTTCTTTGGCGAAGAAATACAATAACAGGTTGTAATAAATACGTCAAATTTTGGTGTTTTTCCAAAGAGTCATTATCATAGATCAAAAATAATGGTAGCGTAATTAGAAACTTTCTCTCAGCAGATCTATTAAGAACTTTTTAATGATGATAAGGCGTCAGTGAGATGAGTGATAATGTTACCTTTTTTATTATTAACTTTTTTTTTTCATTATAAAACAGACTGCAATCGTTTTTTTATCATACGATATAAATTGGTCTTTTTTTTATTTATTATGTTAATCAAAATACTTTTTTGTTAAACGATTTTAATTAATATCGTTTGGTTGTATCTATTTTTTCCAGTGAGTTTTCTGTGAATAATTATTTTTGCTTTCTATATCTTCTATTCAGAAAAGTCAATTTTAAATTTTTAATTTTATCATAGAAAGGTTTCAAATAAAGTCGTTTGGCTCGAATTTAATTTATAATAAAAAGAAAACGAAAATAAATTTCTCTAAAAATTAAGTGAAAACACTTTTTTTTTGTTATATAGATAAGAAAGATTAATGTATTTGACATTTTGAAAAATTTTAATGAAAAATTAATGCTATTTTTATTTTAATTGTATTTGATAAACGGTACATCTTTCTGAATTGTTTTTTTTTCTAAATTAATATTTTAAAAATTGAATATATATATATATATTTGAAAATTGAGCAATCTATAAATAAATCTTTAATTTAAAAGACATATATTGGATCAAAATATCATTTATTTTACCAATATTTCAGTTAGCTGAACGAATTTAGTTAATATGTTATAACACCTTGATAAAGATTGACTTTCAGCCAACTGAAATATTGGTAAAATAAATGATATTTTGATCCAATATATGTCTTTTTTAATTATTTGTGAATATATATTTCTTATATTTATTGGCAAAACCATCTCTCTATAGGAATATATGATAAAATGAATCAATATTTAAATAATATTTATATATTTTAGTATTTATATGTTTTTAAATTATATATAGTATAACTATTTAGTATTTTATATTAGTATTTGTAATTTGAAGTCAGATAATTAATATTGTAACAAGGTTTTTATTATTTTTATTAACAGAGTGGTCATTTTTATGTTTATATTTTGCTACTCTGTAAATTTCCCTCGTGGCTTATCTTTTGTTTACCTCTCATAGTTTGTGCTTGCCTGAAATAAATTGTTGTCTCCTCCTGAAGTTTTTGTCTTCCCTAATTTTCCACGTGGTAATATTGAGTTTATTTTTAATATACAAATTCAGCCAAAAAATAATTCTAAGCAACTTACACATACACAAATGAAGATAGTATAACAAATAAAATACTATTATTGAAGGTATAATGTCTGTGAAAAAAGAAAAAGGAACATCAATAAAAATCATGAAGAAAAAAAGAATATTTTGACATGAAGAACAAAGGAGGGTCTTTAATTTTTAAATAACCTTTTGTATTTAGATATGTAATATTTTTTGCATTTAATCATTTCTTACTTTTATAATGTTGTTCTAAGTATAAAAGCCAATAAATGTATTTTATATGCTCCAACTCTTCAATCGAAAATTAACAAAAATTATTTAATCTATGTGTGTTTTGTAAAATAAAGAATTCTATATATTGGGGCTATGTACATATATATACTGTAAACATCTGGAATTTCTATGTGTCTATTGATGCTATAGTTTCTTATGGATAACATGGCTTAGAGAATTAATCTTTTGTGTTTATTGTTTATGTTTGAGTGAAATGTTTTTTTGTTTCTTTTATTCCTGTATGTACCCTACATTTCTGTGCTTGGAGAATCTGTATAAGACTAAAAGGTCTTAAAAAAGCTTTTTGTTGTTGATTACTGGTACTATTTCTGTTATTCCTGTATGTACCCTACATTTCTGTGCTCGGATAATCTGTATAAGACTAAAATGTCTTAATAAAGCTTTTTGTTGTTGATTACTGGTACTATTACTGTTATTCCTGTATGTACCTTACATTTCTGTGCTTGGAGAATCTGTATAAGACTGAAAGGTCTTAATAAAGCTTTTTGTTGTTGATTACTGGTACTATTACTGTTATTCCTGTATGTACCCTACATTTCTGTTCTTGGGGAATCTGTATAAGACTAAAAAGTCTTAATAAAGATTTTTGTTGTTGTTGATTACTGGTACTATTACTGTTATTCCTGTATGTACCCTACATTTCTGTGCATGGAGAATATGTATAAGACTAAAAAGTCTTAATAAAGATTTTTGTTGTTGTTGATTACTGTTACTATTACTGTTATTCCTGTATGTACCTTACATTTCTGTGCTTGGAGAATCTGTATAAGACTGAAATGTCTTAATAAAGCTTTTTGTTGTTGTTGATTACTGGTACTATTACTGTTATTCCTGTATGTACCCTACATTTCTGTGCTTGGAGAATCTGTATAAGACTAAAAGGTCTTAATAAAGCTTTTTGTTGTTGTTGATTACTGGTACTATTACATTTATTCCTGTATGTACCCTACATTTCTTTGCTTGGAGAATTTGTATAAGACTGAAAGGTCTTAATAAAGCTTTTTGTTGTTGTTGATTACTGGTACTATTACTGTTATTCCTGTATGTACCCTACATTTCTGTGCTTGGAGAATCTGTATAAGACTAAAAGGTCTTAATAAAGCTTTTTGTTGTTGTTGATTACTGGTACTATTACTGTTATTCCTGTATGTACCCTACATTTCTTTGCTTGGAGAATTTGTATAAGACTGAAAGGTCTTAATAAAGCTTTTTGTTGTTGTTGATTACTGGTACTATTACTGTTATTCCTGTATGTACCTTACATTTCTGTGCTTGGAGAATCTGTATAAGACTAAAAAGTCTTAATAAAGATTTTTGTTGTTGTTGATTACTAGTACTATTACTGTTATTCCTGTATGTACCCTACATTTCTGTGCTTGTAGAATCTGTATAAGACTGAAAGGTCTTAAAAAAGCTTTTTGTTGTTGTTGATTACTGGTACTATTACTGTTATTCCTGTATGTACCCTACATTTCTGTGCTTGGAGAATCTGTATAAGACTGAAAGGTCTTAATAAAGCTTTTTGTTGTTGTTAATTACTGGTACTATTACTGTTATTCCTGTATGTACCCTACATTTCTGTGCTTGAAAAATCTGTATAAGACTGAAAGGTCTTAATAAAGCTTTTTGTTGTTGTTGATTACTGGTACTATTACTGTTATTCCTGTATGTAACCTACATTTCTCTGCTTGGAAAATCTGTATAAGACTCAAAGGTCTTATAAAGCTTTTTGTTGTTGTTAAATGTACGTATGACTCGTGTTTTCCGTGTTAGAATATAAGGAATTTGTTGTCTTTATATTTGACTCATCTATTGTGTTATTCTATTCTGTCTTTTACTTGTTTATCAGTTTCACCTAAATATACTATTACAATGGTTACATTCTATGGAATAAATGGTTTGGCTATTATAAATTAGTAAGTTAGGATTGTTATTTTTGATTTTTGGGGTGTGTTTACAGAGAGTAACAAAATATAAATATCAAAATTAATAATCTATCCATAAATTAATAAACACTTTGTTACAATATATTTGTAGAAATATTATTCATATTCCCGCAAAATGTATTTATATATATTTGTAAAAATTCGATAAGGATTATATAAGTAAAAAAAAAAAAATTTCCTTATAATCGTCTGTTCTTTAAAATATTCTTATATTTTCCTTAATTTCAAATTCTAAACTAAATTAATAATTCACACTTATCACAAAGTGTCATTTTCATCTTTTCACAATTTTACAAAATAAATATTAATAAATAACTTAATTTCTAAAAATAACAAAGCGCTTTTAATGCACCATTAATATATTAAAATATTTCCAAAAGAAATATGATCATTTTAGTTTAATAAACTCTAACGAAAAATTAAATAAACTTCCACAGTTATGATATAATTGAAAATTTCTTTTGAAATATTTTTAATGTCTTTTTATTTAAGATTACATTATCTTTTAGAGAGCTTTTTTAAAAGGTAATTATCTTATGACCCCTTTTTAAATAGATATTAATATAGCTACGCTGTGCTTGTGTATTTTAAAAAAGATCTATTTTTTAAAGGAAAAATAATTTAAGAAGGTACTTTGTGAAATGTGCTTAAAGTAAATTTATTTAATACCAAAGTTACTTTAAAGGTTAAAAAATCAATTTATAAAATTAAATTTGATCGGAAATACTTATGAAATATTTGATATTTAAAAAATACTTTAATTAATGTAGGACGAAAAAAGAAAACATACAATTTTGATAAAGTTTTTATCAAACTTTCCTATTTTGACTTTTATTTTTCATTATAAATGTCAGATATTAAATTGTATATCATGTTCACATTATATTCTTTATTATCCAACTTTATAGACAATAGTTCAGTAGCTCTAAATCTATATAACTTCCATAAAAATGCTGTAAAAAAGAAAGACTTAACCGAACATTCAAACATACCAAAAATTTCTGTTTGATGAGAAAGACAGAACCAACATCCAATTATTTGTTTAGGCAGATACGATAAGTTAACAATGATAAAACGGTGTTTACCTTACAACCCTGAACACGAGGATTTCCTGGGAAATCTCTTAAAGATTTCTTAAAAAATACATGGCCCACCTGTGCTGTGTGAGAGCTTAAATGGTCTTGTTCCATATGTAAATACCTGTTTTCTTTCCTCTTTTCGCTCTCCACTTCTCCCATCCATATTTCCAAAATTTTTTTTTTTTCTCTTTTTTTGATTTTTTTTATTCTTCTTATTTTTTATTCTTTCTTATAATCTGTATATATTTACCAAATGTATATAATCTTTCTCCATTTTTTATTTCCCACTTTCATAGGTTTCTCCGTTTTGTAACCCCAAGGAGAATCCTCTGTAAGACCTGTGTGTCTTAATAAAGGCTTTTGTGTGTGTGTGTGTGTGTGTGTGTGACAATTAAACAATATTTATTATCATCTTAGACAATATTACATCTCACATGAGAGAGAGAGGAAGAGAAGAAAATAAATATATACATAAATGAAACAAATTTACAAGAGGGACAAAGGTAGGAGTCCGCGGCGCTGGAGGGTCCTGGACCAGGCGATGAGCGGGTCCTCCACCGCTTCTCCGAGCCCAACCTGGACAAAGCAGCGATAGATTCGCAACTTTGCCGAGGCCAGGATGGAAAGGGCGTCGTCCTCAAGGCCGGACCCGCCGAAGATCCAAGCCTGCAGGTCAGGGGGCCGCCCTATGATGTTGAAGGCCTCTCTAATTAGAGGCCTGATGGAGGGACAGCACCAGTAACGGTGGCTGAGGGAGCGGTCGATGGACCCGCAGGCAGGACAGGAGGGGCCGACCGAGGCAGGATGGGCCGGATGGGGGAGGGCGTGGAGGGCCAACTTGAGGGCCGCGTCAGCCTCGTGGCCCGAGTAGGCGCAACGCCGCAATGAGGCCCAGTCGATCCTGGATGGTGGATTGATGGTGGGCGTCCATCTCGCCAGGAATCTGGAGATGGGCGTGGCGGCGAGGCGCGGGCGATCCAGGGCCCGTCGGGCTGAGCGGGTCGTGAGGCCGTTGAGGAACGGCGTAGCCGTCCCCCGCAGCACCACGGCCGCAGCTAAGGAGCTAGATGAGGGCGTAGACTCCGCCCCGAAGCCCACGGCGTTCTCGGAGGTCAGCCTCCGGCAGAAGGCGCCCAGGGTCGCGGCGTCAGCCAGGGCCGAGCGCGTTGGGCGGGCGATGAGATTTTCCTCCACGATGAGATCCCGGACTCGGGCTCCGCGCCAGCGGGCAGGGGCCAGGAGGTCGGGAGGGCGGAGGAACCGGCAGCCGCCGATGATGGGGAGGTCCAGCAGCTGAGCCGTGGGGACCGCCCGGTGGTTGAGGCCCAGGATGTTGGAGGCCTCCTCCCATAGCTTCAGCAACCGGAGACGGCGGGGCTGGAGACGGGTACCGTCCGGTGGAGGGTGGATCCAGGCTTCCCCGCTGTTGCCGCCGACCAGCCAGCTGAAGGCATTTCTGCCCCCGCGGAGCGCGACCTGCACCCCCTTGAGGCAGGCGAGCTGGAGCTGGGTCGCGAGGTCGAGGAGGCCGAGGCCTCCGATGGCAACTGGCCTCGCCATGACATCGGCGGGAAGCCACGCCGTGTGGTCCTGTCCCCAGACGAATCTCGCCAGTCGGGCCTGCAGCTTGGCGATGGTCGGGGGTGATGGAAGGTATCCATGCAGGTGGTGCTGGATGACAGACCCCACCAGCGTGTTCGCCGCTCTTGCTCGCCCGACGAGGGAGAGGCCGCGGGTGAAGGGCATCCATTTGCGGCATGCAGTCTCCAGGAGGGCCAGGAGATGCTGCTCCCGGTGGATGACGGTGCTCCTGGGGGCGATGTCGAGCCCGAGGACCCTGATGGAGGTGGTCGACCAGGAGGCGCCGAGAGGGGAGTCGCCGCGGTTGCGCCAGGCGCCGCACCAGAGGCCAGCGCTCTTCCCGAGGTTCACGCCGATTCCGGAGGCCTGCCTGTAATCTTCGAAAACGGTCGCCACCCGCTCGAAGTCTCCGTCGCGATGGAATAGGAGGACGATGTCGTCGGCGTAGGCGATGACATTGCCCACGCCGAGGATCAACTCCAGGCGACGTAGCAGCGGCCCCGTGGCGATGCTGAAGAGTGCGGCGCTTACGGCGCAACCCTGCCTGAGGCCGTTGAGAAGGGGGAAGGCTGTTGTATGAAAGCCTCCGACCCGGATGGTGGCGTCCGCCCCGGCGTAGAGGATGTTAATCCAGGCCATGAAGGCCGGCGGGAGGCGGAGGGATGTTAGCAGGGACTCCAGGAAGCCGCGGTCCAATGAGTCAAAGGCGGACTCTAGGTCGACGCCCATGACGGCCAGCGGCGAGCCCAGGGCGGTGGCCTCCTCGATGGCGTCCGTCACCATGGCGACGTTCCATGACGGGGACCTCCCGGGGACGGCGTAGGTCTGGCATTCCGGCACAAGGGTCCGCAGGTGGGGCTTGAGGCGCCGGTGAAGGATGGCGGCCAGGACCCTGTAGTCGGCCGAGGGCAGCGCGACGGGCCTGTAGCCATCAAGGCCGCGACCTCCGCGGGCCTTGGGCACGAGGCAGATGGAGCTGCGCCGCGTCGACGGAGGCAGGGCACCTCGGAGCCGTGATGCTGCGAACACCCGGGCCAGAGCTTCCGCGAAGAAGTCCTCGCTGAAGGCGACGAGGAGCTCGCACGGCAAGCCATCCCAGCCGGGGGCCTTTCCGCGAGGGAGGTGCTCGATAGCGTTGGCGATCTCGCTGGGGCTGATGTCCGGCCGGTGAAGCGGGTCCTCCTCACTCAGCTCGCGGGTGGTGGTGGGCGCGCTGCTAGCGATGAAGGCAGCTCCCGCAGCTGGATCGCTGGTGGGACGGGCGAAGCGGGGCTGGAAGGTCGCGAATGCCCTCCGCCGAAGCTCGGGGCCCTCGATGATGTTATCCTGCTCGTCCCTGATGACGCTGACCGGGCGTCGGAGGCGGATGGCGCGTGCTAGGTCCGGCAGCGATGGGTAGTCGGCCCGGATAGAGGAGGCCTCGAGCTGCGCCGCGATGTAACGTCTCGCCCTGTAGACGTAGCTGTCGTTGGCAGCGTGGCGTGGGTCGTGCAGGGATCTGGCCTCCGCCAGTAGCCCCGCCTTGATGGAGGTCCACCTATCCCAGAAGGTCCCGTCGTCGTCATCGTGCGCTGTGTCTTCCTCCAACTCCCGGATGTAACCAGCCAGATGTTCGAGAGCAAGGCCCGAGCGGAGCATCGCGGCCAAGCGAGGCTGGGTGGGGGAGGAGACGGCGGTGGTGGGCGGGCCCACCTGGAGCAGCACGAGGCGGTGGTCCGAGAGGTGGTAGTGGCTGGTCGCGTAGATGGACACGCGATCCAGGACTCCAGCAGGGACGAGGATCCGGTCCAGGCGGTTGGATTCGACTTGGTCGCCGTGCATGGAGACTCTGGTGGGCAGGTGGGCGGCGTCGAACTGGGTGGCCACGTCGACCAGCGCGGCCAGGTCCAGAAGAGCGGCGAGGGCATCCGATGATGATGATGATGAGGGGCCCCGATCCCTGATGTTAAAGTCGCCGATGATCCAACAGGCCCCCTCCTCTTCCTGTGCCGCTGTCGCCGCCAGGAGCTCCAGTTGTCGGTTTCTCTCCCGGGGTTCATGCGCCAGATGAACGGCGATGGCCGTCATTTCCTCGCCGTGGACATCTATTGTTGCCAAGGCGATGTGGCCCGGCCACAGGATACGCTGTTGTAGCACGGCTACGCCTGGTCCGAAGACGCAGGCGAGTCCAGATCCCGAGATGGCTACGGGATGGGCCAACACAACAGCGCCGTAGCCGAGGCAGAGGTCTTGGCCGCTGCCCAGATGAAATGCGTTTGTCTCCTGGACAAACGCGATGTCCACGTGATGTTGCCTGAGTAAATGACAAAGGGCAAGGCTCCTCCCCCGAGTGGCGAGCCCTCGCGCGTTGATGGTGGCGACGCGGTAACTCATTGGGGCCGTCCTTCACGCAGCACCTTCCTGGTCTTCTGGAGGGTTTTGCGGATGGTGGAGTTGGAGTCTGGGCACAAGGCCTTGATGGTTTCGTGCAGTTTTTCGAGGGCGGTGAACTGTTCCTTTGTTAGCGTGGGCGCTCGCCTCTTCATGGTGGTCTCAGAGGTGAGGAGCTTCTGAGCCTCCTCGCAGTTCAGGTCGGGCAGCTTGTCCCAGTCGATGGAGGGGTTGGGGGACTTCCCGAGGTGCTTCAGCAGCTGTTCGAGTGCGGCCTTTCCCCGGGCAGGTGTGGCGGGAGGTGAGGACAGCTTCTCCACCGAAATCTCCTGGTCGAGCGGAGGGATGCGAGGCTCGGGGGGCCGCAGGGCAGCCAGGGGAGCAGGGTGGGCAGCAGGGGCGGGGTGGGTGAGATCCATCTGTTCGGCAGGCTGGTGTGCCGAGGGGATCGCCTGAGCCTCGGCCGAAGTCTTCGCCGGTTGGACAGGGGACGCCGGTGTTGCGGGCGCAGGTGCCGGCTTCCTTGGTCGCTGAGGAGGAGGGAGGGGGGGCCTTGCGTCGGTGGGAGACGCTGCTTGCCTGGGGCTGCCGTTCCCTTGCCTGGCGAGCGCTGGGCAGTTGGCTCTGCGGTGGCCCTGTTTACCGCATTTGGAACACTTGATTCCAAAGGAGAGGAAGGCCGACAGGGTGTCTCCCTTGGAGTGGATGGTCAGACGGGTGGGCAGCGTCTCCAGCCTTACGCCCTCGCGGAGCAGGATGAACGCCTCCCGGCGGCCGTCGGTGAAGGTGAACTCGCCCATTTTGACCAGGATGGGGGCGATGGAGGTGACGTTCCCAAATTGGCCCAGGGCGGTCACGATGGTGCTGTCCTCAACAAAGCCGGGCAGGTTGGCCACGACTATGCGCTCCGCCCTTTTGCGGAAGGGGAAGACCCTGAGGGACGTACCCTCGATTTCCAGGCCGTCCGCGACCAGACGGTTCGCAAGTTCCTTGTCCGCAAGACCCACGATGAAGTGGCCGTTCATGCGATGGAACTGCGTGATGCTCTTTGGCCCCCCGAGTAGCGTGCTCATGGCCTTGAGGTAGGAGTAGTCCGGGATGTCTGGGCACAGCTCCACGAAGACGTAATTCTCATGGTTGGTATTGGCCTGCCTCGCCCTGGCGTCGGCGATGTTGGCGCGCGTCGCCTTGATTTCCTGGGGCGGCATTGACCTCGGCCCTGTTGTCCGCTTCTGCTGCTGGGGGCCGCGTTTCTCAGCAGGCCTGCTTGCCTGCTTTGCGGCGTGCTCAGGTGTTGAAGAGAGGCGCCTTTTCTTGCTCTTCACAACGGTGTAGTCGTCGTTGGCGTCGACCTCCGCCATCTCGCTGTCGGCCCAGTTGAGCGAGGCCGGGTCGGCTAAATTCTCGCTGGAAGAAGCAGCAGTCGGCGGCGCCGTGACGTCACCCCGCGCGGCAGCCAGCGTTCCAAGCACCTCGCGCGCCGGCGGGCTTGCATGTGTTCGATATTCCATGGAAAATTCTAGAGAAGAATTCTCAATGATTCCTTTTTTCGGCGATAACTCCTCGCCTGGTTGAGATCCAGTGCTGGGCCTTTCAGGCACTTGTTCACCGGATCGAGAGGGTTCTTCTGGTACCAAACTCGTGATGGTAAGCGCCTTTTACACACACTCCAGAGGCGAAAATGGCGGAGCCCGCAAAAGCGTGGCCGCACGCTCGAGTGTGTGTGTGTGTAAATTGTATATCATGCATATATTTATTAAAGCAAATTTGATGTTTTATAATTTATTTTTGAAATTATATAATCTATAAAGAGATATGATATATATTATATTATTATATTTTTATCTTTTTTTTTATCTTTTATTTTTTTCTTTTGTTTTTTAATATTATATTATATATAAATTAAATATATATATTATATAAATAGAAAAGAGATTTTATGCTTGAATTTAGATCATGTTGAGGATTATGGTAATGTAATGCAGTCGTGTTTAAAATTCTTGAAAGTAGAATAATAAAAATAGTAAAGATTAGAAATTGCTTTAATTGAGCTTTTGGAATATAGAAAACATAATTTGATAAAAGTACTGCCTGGCTTAAGGCGTAAGAATAAAAAATGAAATACTTATTTACATAATGTACAAAAGGGTTGAGCCGGTTATTGGGATAAAACAACAACGAGTTTTTATAGGGGAAGAGTGACCTCTGGCGGTCGATTTAGCAGAGTATTTGAATCTATGAAATTATAATTTAAAATAAAATAATATTTTCATATAACATATATATATATATTGTTTTGAAAATAGAGCAATCCATACTTAATTCATTGGATAATAAAAGGCATATATTAGATTTAAAAAAAAAAGATTTATATATACAGGGTGATCCAAAAGTCCCGCACTATTTTAAAAATTAATAACTCCGCGAATATTTGCGCTAGAGCAATGCGGTAAACACCATTGTATTCAGGATGCAATGGGATTTTTTATGGCAAATAATGAAAAATTCGAAATTGATTTTAGTTACAATTTTATTCGCCAGATGGCGCTCTACCAGAATCAGAGATTCAGCGGCCAAATTGTTTGATAAATTGAAAAATATAACTGATCGACACGTATTTTTCCTTTTTGAATACCAGCAAAGAACCCTAATAATATCAAATAACAAATTGATAAAACACCACTTCGCCAAAAGCATGAAGAATTGGTTAACGATTTTTAAATACAATCTGAGATATGTAAAATAGGTAAATGCAAATTAAACATGTAGCAAAAATATTTATATTTTATATGAGGTTTTGTGAAATAGATTGAATGTTTGAAAAACACTGCTGATATCAATACACGAATTTTTGAAATGTTAATATAGTACCAAGAATTATGATGGCACTATTAATAGGATTTCTTGCTATAAGAAATGTGTAGTTTCTTGACTGATTGGCGGCCCTTGACTATTTAACTGGATATTTGTCATGATCCAACAAATGAAATATAGAAGGAAGTGACAAAATATATTTGTCGTACTTTATTCCAAATATCCTATGGGCTTGTCAAATGTTATCATTGTTTATTATACTGTACACAATTTTAAAAAATGTGTCCCCTCAAATAAAAATAATTTTTAAATCGACCTTTTGCGTTGAAAAACGTGGTAGTAAAATCATTTTGTATTTTTTTTTTTTCACAAAATTTCTAAAGTTATTGGTGTACAGAAAATATTTCGTATGCTATTTCTTCTAATGAGCGAAAAGCGAAAAACTAAACATAAGGAGTAAAATTGTGTGTACCAGTGTTATTCGAGAAGTTATAACACTCAGGTTTGCACGACATAAATGACAGAATGGACAGCATTAAATAACATATCTGTTGAAATTGATAAAACGTGCCATCTGATAGAAGCCTTCAACATGGCCAATGTGGTAGGCCAGCATCGATAAACACACGATTTAATGTACCCCCATAAACAAAAATCGCAAGGCGTCAAGTCTGGTGATCTTGGAGGCCACTGGTACATAAAGTGGCGACTTATCACACGATTTTCACCGAACGTATCCTTCAGCAATTGTTTGGCACCTCGGGAGATATGAGGAGGTCCTCCATCTTTCATGAATGTTATTTCGCTTAGTGCTTTTGCCCTGCAATATGGGAATACCCTTTTCTCATAACGTTCACCAGTTACAAAAACGGTTTTAAAAGTTCTTCCATTGATTTTTCAAAGAAAAATGGCCCAATAATAAAAGAAGTGAACCCACACAAAACTGTAACTCTAGGCTGGTAAAGTGGCATTTCTGTAAAAATCCTAGGGTTTTCTGTTGCCTAAATGCGGCTGTTTTGAATGTTAAATACTCCGTTTAGAGAAAAGTGAGCATCATCTGTCCACAGAACATTCGACAGCCAGTTTTCATCAATATCAATTTGCCGGAAAACCCATGCAGCGAATTCTTGACGCATCTCAAAATCGCCAACTTTCAGCTCGTGAAATCTTTGAATTTTGTATGGGTACACACAATAGAGACATTAAGTGAAGCGTCTTCGGATATCACAATCATACTCGGCGAATTTAACGCCAAAAGTTCAGTTTGTGGATCACCTGTCCAGGATAACAAAAGTCAGCAGGTTGAGGACATGCCAACTGACCTCGACCTTACACCGTTAAATAACGGATAGAACACATATCTATCTAAGTCCACAGGCACAGAATCCGCAATAGACATCACAACGATCGATTACAACATCGCACACACAACACAATGGAAAATCCTGAGAGGTGCAATCAGTGACCACAGACCAATTTTAACAACCCTAAATTTCAAAATTGAGAATGTCCATTAGAATAAAAGAACATGGAACTTTAAGAAAGCCGACTTGAAAAAAAATCACAGAAAAGCTTGAAGAACTGTGCAACGAAAATTTGAATTACAGAACGCTTGACAAAAACTTGGAAAAATTCTCTTCGAACATTTAAAAAGCTGCAAAAGCATCGATACCTAAAGGAAGACGTAAAGACCTGTGGATACCTTACTGGAAGGACCACAACATCGAGGCAATGATTTTAGAGAGAGAGACAATATCAATGAAATTCTTAAAAAATAAAACAGAAGAAAACAGAAAGAAACTCATTGGAATTAGTCACAAAATAGAACAAGAAATTTGGATATGCAAACAAGAAAAATGGCAGAATTCTGCGAAAAAATGGATCCAAGAAAGGACATCCAACACTGGAATATGATTAGAGTGTTAGAGAATAATCAAAACCAACACCAGTCCTCCAATACTCTAACCGATATGAATAGAACAGCGAGAACGAGAACAAACAGATGGCTGACATAATTGCTGAATATCTTTCAAGCCCTTCCATACTCAACTATACGAATGAATACAGGACTCTAAAAATAATATAAACCAGTTAGTTAAACAAGCAAGAAACTTCCATCAACAAGATATTTTCTCGAGAGACTTCACACTGAATGAGCTAAACTCATCAATAAAAAAAATCCAAGAGGTCACCAAGAGATAATCTAATCTTTGGTCAAATGATTAAACACTTTGAAGACAAAGCTAATAATCAACTCCTATGAAACCTGAACATTTCATGGCAAACTGGTAAACTACCAAAGAATTGGAAGATATCAATTATAGTGCCAATACTGAAGCCAAACAAAGATGCCAAGGAATACAAGAACTATCGGCCAATTGCTCTCACCAGCATACTTTGTAAAATACCAGAACGAATTATCCACTCTAGGCTCATAGTCTGGCTCATTAACAATAATAAAATAAACCTCTACCAAACTGCCTAAAGATCCCAGCACTGTACGACTGATCAACTGTTCTACTTCTGTCAATCAATAATAGATTCTTTCCAGGAAAAACCGCCAAAGAAAACCACGGCTATATTCCTTGATATGACCTCAGCTTTTGATCGAGTGTGGAGGGAGAAATTACGTGAAAAGCTGCACAACATCGGAGTAAGAGGAAAAACCTTAATCTGGATTGCAGACTTCTTAAGGGGAAGAAGGTTAAAAATTCGGGTCAATGGGGAAATTTCCAAGGAAGGAAGAACATGGGCTGGTGTACCTCAGGGATCTGTGCTCAGTCCTCTACTCTATCTGCTATATATTAACGACATCCATCCTTACCTCACTGAAGACACAAAGGTTGCCTGTTATGCAGTTGATATAGCCATATGGCACACAAGTAGCAGCATAGAAAAATCGTAAAAAATACTGAACATATCAATGAGAGAACTGGAGAAGTGGGCAATGGAACTCCAAATGACCATAAACCCAATAAAACCAAACCTATGCGTCTACTACACTCACAGGGAAAAAGGCATAAATATGACCACAAAATAAGCATAAACAAACAAATAATTGATAAAATTAGAAATCCATAATACCTAGGTGTGATACTGCAGTCCTTGATCTTTCCAGTTGGTCTCGAGGACCACGCTATCACCATCTCCTAAGCGGCGAAGTACGCGATCTACGTATTCATCGTAGATCGTAAAATGCGTGGTGTCGCTGGAGACCCACTGGCGATTCTCCACCAATATCTGCAGCGCTGGCAGAGGCGCCATATTCATTGTACATAGTGTATATAATGCATATTATCTTTTTTTAATAGTGCAGACTGTGCATGTATTGACAAGATGTCAACAAAATTATTTCAATTATTATTGATGAGGAATTGGAATTTTCAGAACACATAATTAGCACCTCAAATAGAGCTATCAGAAAACTAAACATTCTGAGAAGGCTATGTGGAACAAATTGGGGATCAAAGCCCAGAATTCTCAGAACAACATATACCACCTTAATAAGGCTGATAATGGAATATGCAACATCGGTCTGGGCTCCCTCAAGCTCATCACTAAAAGTAAGACTAGACAGTGTTCAAGCAAAAGCGGCCAAAATAATCACTGGTGCTGTTTCATCCACCAACAATGAAAAAATTCAGAGAGAATGTGTTCTAGACCTACTCGCTCGAAAGCAGAAGACAAAATAAAAACAACTTGGATCGGCACTTCGGAAACGAGGAACCAGAGGACGAGATCTCTCTTACCACTTGTGGTTTGGTAGATCCGCCCTTTTCTGAGAATGAGGTGAAACTGACAGCTTTCAAGTTCGGGAAAAGGAAATCTCCTGGTTCCGAAGGGATCAATAACACGGTCGTGAAAGCCCTGGTAAGGATGCACCCATCGCTTCTTTCCAGGTTATTCAATAAGTGCCTGGACACTGGTACATTTCCTGAGGCATGGAAGGTTGCCCGAGTAGTGCTTCTCGAAAGGTCTGGTAGAAAGGGTAATTCTCCTAATGATTATCGTCCGCTTTCTTTACTAGTGTGTCTAGGTATGGTCCTGGATAGCCTACTAGCTCAGCGACTGAAGCACTGGCTAGAGAGTAATGAGCTCCTTTCCTCTTTCCAACATGGTTTTAGGGAAGGGAAGTCCACAACCACAGCTCTGAACGAGGTGTTAGAGGGGGTTGAGATGGGCTTAAATAAGGGTGCTTGGGTTTTTTTCGTAGCCCTGGACATTGATGGTGCGTTCAACTCCATGAGCTGGAACAAGCTGATGAGAAATTTGATGGACATGGGTTGTCCTGATAATTTGTGCAGCTTGGTTCGTGACTTCCTGAGGGATAGACGGATTAGCCTCAGTTTTGGTGGGCGGAAGTTGGAAAGAAACTGTGCTAGGGGTTGCCCCCAGGGCTCTTGCTGCGGACCTATTCTGTGGAATATCCTGGTAAACACCGTTTTCCAGGAGGAGCTCCATGAGGGAGCCAGGCTGGTTCTCTATGCTGACGACCAGTTTCCTATCATTGAGGCTGCTTCGAGAGCGAAGGCTGAGAAGTGTGTTGAAACTTCTCTCCAAATTCTCTCGATATGGGCCCATGACTGGCTTTAAGTTCAATGTCTCCAAAACTAAAGTCCTCAGCTTTAAGCCTAGGGACATAAGAACTAAAAGGAAAGGGATCAAATGGGAACACAAGCCGGCTATCCGGATGGAAGGACGGAGGCTAGCGTTGGTCAATAGGATGACCATCCTGGGGGTGGTCATTGATGACAAGATGGGTTGGCAATACCAGGCGGAGGAGATGGTGGCGAGAGGCGGGAGGCGTTGTGCAGGCCTGTCCTGGTTGGCTCTCAACAGGGGGGGGGGGAGAAGGAGGGTACTATTTTTAGGAACCTCTGCCTCTCCTGTGACGAGCCAATCTTGCTATATGCTTCCGGGGCTTGGTGGCGCCGAAACAGGGATCAGAAGGTGGCAACAACTCTAGAGAGAGTGCAGAGGACAGCGGCACTCAGAATCACATGGGGATATCGCACTACCAGCAGTGAGGCCTTTTTGGTCCTCGCTGGGCTTATTCCCCTGGGATTGAAACTAGAGGAGGAGACCATCAGACAGAAGATCTGGGAGAACAGGGAAGATGCCCTGGGACTTAAAGCGGGGGCCCTGGAATCGAAGAGTGACCCAAGGAAGCCTCCGCAGTGGTTGCCAAAGTGGAATTGGAGTCCTAGAGGGCCGACAGGGATTGGCACGGAGGTTTTCACTGATGGGAGTAAGTCTGGATCCAATACTGGAGCTGGGGTAGTGATATACACTAATGGAGAGCTGATCTTCCAAGAAAGTTTAACACTCAGAGTGGACGAATTGGTCTTTTCAGCCGAGCTGGTTGCGATCAGGGTAGCCCTCAGAGTGTGTGCCGAGAAGAACTTCAGCCCGGACCGCCTCTATTCAGATTGTATGTCGGCCCTCGTCGCCATCAATCTGGAGAAAGGGTAACTCGCGCATCAAATAATCCAGGAGCTGGAGATGATGACGCGGGCTCCGGAGCTCCCTTGGTTTAGGAGACACAGCCTCATCGAAGGTAATGAGTTCGCAGACATGATCGCTAAGGCAGGATGCTTTAGAGGTAGATCACTGAGGACCCCAGTGACCAAGGAAGAAGTTTATAGGAGGATCAGGGGGCACGTCCAGGACTTATGGTTGGACAGATAGAGGAACAGTGTTAAGGGGAGAGAGGTATTCAATGGGGTAACAACACCCAAGTACCTCTGTAAGGTAATGTCCCACAAACTTATTAGGGTAGTTCGGGACATGGGCTCTTGCCCAAGTCTCCACAGATTTAAAATTAAGAGAAACCCCGATTGCGTCTATGGAGAAAGGGATGTGAATGCACGCCCCTACGTCTTGGTTTGTCCAAGGGTAGTGGGTGTGCAGGAAGAGAGAAGGAGGGCGAGGGGCGCGATCGAGAGTGAGCTGCTGAGAAATCACAGCAAGCTTCTTGAGAAAGCCCACGACGTGGCAGCTGAGCTTTTTCTCTGCTGTGAGTGAGCAGAGTCGACCGGTGGCCGCCTCTCCGCGGTCCCCGGTTCCAGGTACAATGTCCAAGCACTAGCTTGGATACCGTTACTTGGCTTATGAGTGTACCTACTAGGGTGTACCAACTGTGCTTAGGTGGGATCCTCCAGTTCTTGTTTATTTTGGCTACTGTTTCTATTTCTTTAAAAGTAAGTTTATTTTTCTGTAGCAAGGGTTCTTTTGTGCCTTTTTTTCGCTAGCGCATCAGCAGCTCCATTGCCTTCAATGCTAACATGTAAGGGTATCCATTGAAGGTGAATTTTTGAGGTATTGAGAGTTTTTGGAGATAACCAATTATGTTCCTGCTTACTTTGTCTCTAAGTTCCCCTGTGTGACTCAAGTGTTGTATGGCACTTCTACTATCAGTAAGAATCCATATATCGTGATGTTTAGTGTTTCTGATGGATTTTAAGACTTCATAGATGGCTATAAGTTCTGATCTGAAGACTGAGCAAATTTCTGGGTTTCTTCTGTTTAATATTTCAATGGCATTTGTGCCAGTGTGTCCCAACTCGTCTCTGCTACCATCGGTATAGATAGTTATTGCATTTTTAGGAATTTTATTAATTATTTCTAATGATAATTGTTTTAAGTATTCTGGATTTTGGTGTTGTTTGTTGGTGGGTTCGTTTAAAGTGGCATTAAAAATAACATTTTGTTAGTGGTTCGCATGGAGATATTTTTTCAGCTAAATAATATTTTTCCACTTTATATTTTAAAAATCCATTTCTTTTGGCCAGGCGGAGAGGGCCTTCTTTTTTGAGTCTTATATTGGGTTCCCAATTAAGTATGTATTTTAAGTTCTGTGTTTGTTTTCATAACTCTTGATTTTGTTTATATATTTTGACAGATTGTAGCTTATTCTATCCTTTAAGGGCATATTATCTGCCTCGTAAAGTACAATATTATTAGGGCAGGTATTTCGAAGACATGTAATAATTCTAGCTGCATTTAGTTGTATCCTTTCCAGTGATTTTAGATTTGTTTCAGATGCTGTACCATAGATTTGATACTCATATTCCAGGATAGGTCTCATTAGAGATGTGTAAGTTAATTTTAGTGTTGTTGCTTCAGCTACCCACTCTTCCTGAAAAATATTTCAAGATTTTTAGTCGGTCTCTTCCTTTTCTAACAACTCCTTCAATATGTTTACTGGAGTTAATTTCTGGATCCAGGGTGTAGCCGAGATATTTAGGATGTTTATTATATTGCAATTGTCGTTCTTTCAGAATAATATTTGGTCTTATTTTGTATAGTTTTTTATCGGTAGTAAAAAGACAGGAGTTATTGAAAATATTAAGAAGTCTTTCTTTGCCAATTTTGCCCAAGTTTGATATCATTCGGCCATGGATTCCATCTGGCCTAGGAGTCTTGTTTAGGTCAGTGTTTTCTAATGCATAAGCTAGCTCTTTCATATTGATTTTTTTCATGGAAAATATTATGAGTGCTGGTGACATTTTTACAGTCATGTATAATCTTTTGGGCCTTTTTTCAACCTTGATTTTACTACTTATTTGATATGAATTACCTAAAAGATTGGCAGCAATTTTGTCATTAGTTGCTGGTGTACGATCTGTATTCTTAATGATATTTGTGTTTTCAGTTTGTGGCTGGACTCTGTCAATTTGTTTTGCCAAATTCCAAAGTTTTGTATTTGCGTTTCTTGGGTTCAGGTTTTCACAAGTTTGTTTCCATTTTTCCCTTTTCACATTTACGTATAATCTTTTTATTTTTGCAATGACAATGTTCAGTTCAGTTCTACAATTTGTTTGGTTTTGGGTGCACTTTTTTGTAGTTCATTTCTTTTAGTTATAAGTGTTTGAATATTTTTTGCCTGGTGTGTATAATTTGGAATCCATTTCTTAATATAACCTCTTGATATTGAAATTTTGGCTGATTTAATAATGGTGTTTTCGAAAGATATCATATTAGCCTTTTTGAAGTTCCAGAATTTTTCTTAATTGAACTAGTTTTGGTCTTGGTTCTAATTTCTATCAAATTAGGCAAATGATCACTTCCAAAACCTTTTAATATTTGCTATTTGCATTTGTGGAAAATGTCAGGATAGTAAAAACTCATATCAAGGGCTTGTGCAGTATTATAGCTTGTAAGAATGATGGGTAGGATTCCCATCATTTAAGCACATGAGAAGGCATTGTCGTCAAATATGTTTGATAGTATTTTGCCTCTTGGGTTTTTGGCGTAGAACATCCCCATAGTTGATGTTTGGCATTAAGGTCACCTAAAATATTAGTGTTGTCTGTAAGAAATATTGAGCCATTGTTCCATCGTCAATAAATGTATTGTTTGGAGGGTGATACATATTGTATATGTTGATGGCTTTGTTTTGATTGAGGTAGACTTTGATACCTTGGGCTTCGAGGTCTAATGTGTTTGGAATATTAACAGTTATGTCCTCACAGTACAAATTATTGATTAAAAATGCTAGGCCACGCCCTTTAACAGCATATACAGATGGATCTTCAGACCTTACCCTGAGTAATGGAGGGGCTGGAATTAACATAATACTGCAAGATGGAACAAAAATCAAAATCAAAGAAGGAGCAGGACAGATTTCGTCAAACTTCACTTGAACTGACAGCTATCTGGAAAGCCCTTGATGTATGCCTTAACCAACCATCCCTGCATCAAGCAGAAGGAATTTTAATATACAGCGACTCCATATCCGCTCTAGAAGCAATTCAGAAGGGCAATACTAAAATCACACAGAAAATACACTCGTTACTTACCCAACTGGAACCATTGGAGAATAACTGCATTCTACATTGGATCCCTGCCCATTCTGGGATCGGGGGTAATGAAATGGCATTTGAATTGGCAAAGGAAGCCAGAAGGTTGAGCCAAAGGAAAGAACAAATGTCATTATTTGACGCTGATTCTTTGTCAGAATACAAGATAATTGAACAAAAAAAAAGAAAAGATCAAAATGCGAAATAAACTCTGAGAGAAAAATGACAAAACCTATAACAAGACTTAGAACAAAACACTATAAAGGAATGACAATACATCCAGATGGCAAAATAACCTATAGGACATGCAACAACTGTCCTGGTGTGGAACTAACACCTACTCACATATTCTCATGCCCAGCAATGGCCGCAGCCTTGCAGAAATTTGACATAGACCCAGAGCAGCAGCTTTACACACCCAAGATAGTGTATATTGCTGCTGCTGTGATGGAGATGCATGGAGATATCTGAAGCTCTTCTTTGGACACGACAACATCAACGGCATTCCAGAGTAAAATAAATTATCAGAGATGGATACATATTTTTCGAATGAATTAAAATAAATATAATAGATACTGAGTGAAAGTTGAATTAAAAATATTAGAAATTTATTATCTTTGGAAACAAACCGTATCTAAAATATCAATTTTCTATATGCTACATGTTTTAATTTGCATTTACCTATTTTACATATCTCTGATTGTATTTGAAAATCGTTAACCAATTATTCATACTTTTGGCGAAGTGGTGTTTTATTAATTTGTTATTTGATATTATTAGGGTTCTTTCCTGGTATTCAAAAAGGAAAAATACGTGTCGATCAGTTATATTTTTCAATTTATCAAACAATTTTGCCGCTGAATCTCTGATTCTGGTAGAGCGCCATCTGGCGAATAAAATTGTAACTAAAATCAATTTCGAATTTTTCATTATTTGCCATAAAAAATCCCATTGCATCCTGAACGCAATGGTGTTTACCGCATTGCTCTAGCGCAAATATTCGCGGAGTTATTAATTTTTAAAATAGTGCGGGACTTTTGGATCACCCTGTATATATATGTTATAACACCTTGATAAAGGTTGGCGTTCAGCCAACTAAAATATTGGTAAAATAAATGATATTTTGATCCAATATATGTCTTTTTAATTTAAAAAAAATATATATATTTTAAAAACAAAAATCGTATATATATATTAAAATTTGTTTTAATAATAAAAAGGCATATATTGGATTATAAAAAAAAAGTATTTAATTATATATAAATTAAGTTGCATAAATAATGCTGTATGTAGTATTCTGTGTGTTTAAAAAGATATATCATCATCACAGAAAGCATGAAGCGAAAACATTGGACATAATAAAGGTATAAAAAGAGAGATTAAGAGGAACGTGGTAAGTTTCTTTATTAAGTGGTATACGAGCTTTCGGACGTCAGCCGTCCTTCATCAGGTATTGACATGAATGAGAAGGAGATGCTATATTTATAAACGACAGTTTAGCATAAAAAATATTAAACAAAAATAAAAGATTAAAAAGATTTGAGATTTGCATGCCAGTAATAAAAAATATTTAAAAGTGTACAATATATAGATTTAAGAAAATCTGCATACCTAGGAAGAAGGGAAAAAGGCGGAAAACTAGAGGCGAAGACAAAAGCAAGAATAAAAATAAAAATAAGAATATAAACGAGAATATAAAAAACAGCGGAATAAAGATAAAGTTAAAAGTTACGAAGGAGGTGTATCTGTTGGTATAGAATAAAAAGCAGAATATTGGGGCGGGAGGTCAATCTTTCTGTTGAGGCTGGGTGTAGTATTGGAGACAAGGGCTTCGAGAACTAAGCGTTGGTATTTATTTGTTATATCGCTATAAACGGGGGTTGTATTGTCGAGATTAAAGGAATGTCCGGATTCGGCGATATGTTGGTATATGAGCCTACACCGAGATACCAATCATTTACCCATTCTCACCACTTTAAACTCTTACCATCCGGATCTACTTTTTACACACAACCCGTCCCGCTCTAACTGTATTCCATTTTTAGACATTTTAATTATTAACACCGACGATAAATTCCACACAACGGTCTTTCACAAACCCGGCTTTACCCCCTCGTACCTACATTTTTCATCCCACGCCCCCGTCTCCCATAAGATCACCACCGTCCGAACTCTTTCCAAACGTATCTACACCCACTGTTCCCTCCCTTTCTTTAAAAATATCGAGAGGCGCACGGTCTACTCGCATCTCTTGTCCGCGGGCTATCCACGCAGTTTTATCGACCGACATTTTTTCACACCCAATCAAAAAAGAACCACACCTCCTTTATTTAAAAGCACCTGCGTCCTCCCATACTCCACCACGAATTCCGGTATTGGTTCCTTTTTACGTAAATTCGGCATTCGCACTCTTTACAAGTGCACACCTTCCCTTTACACCTTCCTACGACATCCAATCACAAAAAGCTCCGCCAAACGTAACCCCCAATCCCTTTCTAACGCCGTTTACAAAATTCCTTGTAACGATTGCGATTTATGCTATATTGGAGAAACAGGCCGAACAATCGCCATCAGAGCCAGTGAACACGCCCGCAACATCCGCTCGAAAGACAAAAAATCGCTCATATACCAACATATTGCCGAATCCGGACATTCCTTTAATCTCGACAATACAACCCCCGTTTATAGCGATATAACAAATAAATACCAACGCTTAGTTCTCGAAGCCCTTGTCTCCAATACTACACCCAGCCTCAACAGAAAGATTGACCTCCCGCCCCAATATTCTGCTTTTTATTCTATACCAACAGATACACCTCCTTCGTAACTTTTAACTTTATCTTTATTCCGCTGTTTTTTATATTCTCGTTTATATTCTTATTTTTATTTTTATTCTTGCTTTTGTCTTCGCCTCTAGTTTTCCGCCTTTTTCCCTTCATCCTAGGTATGCAGATTTTCTTAAATCTATATATTGTACACTTTTAAATATTTTTTATTACTGGCATGCAAATCTCAAATCTTTTTAATCTTTTATTTTTGTTTAATATTTTTTATGCTAAACTGTCGTTTATAAATATAGCATCTCCTTCTCATTCATGTCAATACCTGATGAAGGACGGCTGACGTCCGAAAGCTCGTATACCACTTAATAAAGAAACTTACCACGTTCCTCTTAATCTCTCTTTTTATATTCCAAACGTGGCTTATCATGTCTGATAATAAAGGTATAAATAAATGTAACCTTCTAAATATATATAATTAAAATAATATAATTTAATCTGGTGAGTAATGTTTAATTAATAAATTAAATAATAACTATACAACACTAATAGTAGAATGCCATCCATTAGAATAAAAATCAACTAAACCTTCCTTTTAAAAATATTTTTGCAATAACTTACCAGCTTAATTAAGCAATGCTATTTGATATGTTATCATTCTATTTTATCTATTATATATGTATTAAGCTTCAAACGCTAAGATATTTATTAGAATTCTGAAAGTGTCAAGATTTTTGACTAATGACAAAAAGAATTGATAGGCCAAATTGATTTTTTTTAATGCATCGAAATTATCATAGAGCGACTGTAAGTTTAACCCTAACCAAAATGGCGTCTAATTATCATCAGAAGTATTCATTGATCTTGATTTTATCAATGCATTTCTTTATTCATTTATATTATTTAAAAGAATTCGAAATCACAGAAAAAAATATATTCAGAAAACAATTAAAAAAAAAAAAAAAAGAAAGAACTTTATTATAATAAATATGCAAAAGTAGTTCTTTTCCAAACGATGTTTTATCAAGACAAATTGTGCCGACATATGGCAAATTGCATTATTTCTTGAATCTTCTGCTTTTCCAAGTTTTGGCACAGTGCCAGCTGTCTTGTCTACCTTCAGACAAATGGTTTACACAAAGTTCTGGAAGTTAAATGAGCTTGAATTTGTTTAATGGTTGAAGTTTTATTTTTTTTATATTTCTAGTGTGTGGTTTTGTTTGCAATTTTTATTTTTAAAAAATTGTTAGTATTTTTTTTGTTTGTTTTATTCTTGGAAATTTTCCAGATGTTATATATATAGACTTAGCTCTATAGGCTGATAATGTATATGGGGAGGTATATCAAGGCCATTTTGAAATACTCTAATTTTCACTCTTGTTAAATGATTTAGTGGTGTAGTGGTATAAACTGTTGGTTTTGCTAGTGCCACGACCCGGGTTCGAATCCCGTATTGGGCACACTTTTTTTAGACAATTGACAAATTTAAACAATATAATTGATTCTTCTAATCAATTGTTACAAAGGTGGAAAAAATATAATAAAATAGTAAATAAAGGGTAGATAAAATGTAGGGGAATTTATATAGTTGTGTATGTGTACAAATTTCTTCAGCAAGGAAGGTTTCCCCACCTTGAGAGAGTTCTCCTCCAGACAAGGTCTTTACTCCTCAGTTCCATGTCGAGGAAGTACCTATAGATGTGTGTCTTGGTAGACGTAAGGATGGCCAGGGTGTTATCGTCAAGGCCATGCCCAAAGACCCAGCCCTTTTTAGAGAAAAATAAATAAATTACTTTGTACGAGTTAACACAAAATTGAAAATTACTAGGGCCCAAAGTGATAGTAACTTAACAAACAGAAAAGCGTACACTCAAGAGTACAGCAACAACAATAAAAATGAGCAAAATAAAAAATCACGATTTGTTATATAAAAAAAACGTATCTTTTATTGTAGCGTTCGTAGGGATCGATCGTGGTCACACAGGTATGTGAGGAGATCACCAGACATGGATAAATCACGCAGAGAACACGGGTTCCACACAATAATCCACCACACTGGTTCTCGCAATACCATAGCCCCCTCTTATATACAAACATGGCCACATTTGTCCATTGAGAATGCTTGAGAGAACACTTTAAAAGTCTCCACAAAATAATCCACCACACTGGACTCTCGCAATACCATAGCCCCCTCTTATATACAAACATGGCCACATTCGTCCAATGAGAATACATGAGAGAACACTTTAAACGTCTCCACACAATAATCCACCACACTGGTTCTCGCAATACCATAGCCCCCTCTTATATACAAACATGGCCACATTCGTTCAATGAGAATACATGAGAGAACACTTTAAACGTCTCCACACAATAATCCACCACACTGGTTCTCGCAATACCATAGCCCCCTCTTATATACAAACATGCCAACATTCGTCCAATGAGAATGATTGAGAGAACACTTTAAACGTCTCCACACAATAATCCACCACACTGGTCTCTCGCAATACCATAGTCCTCTCTTATATACAAACATGGCCACATTCGTCCAATGAGAAGACTTGAGAGAACACTTTAAACGTCTCCACACAATAATCCACCACACTGGACTCTCGCAATACCATAGCTCCCCTCTTATATACAAACATGGCCACATTCGTCCAATGAGAATGTTTGAGAGAACACTTTAAACGTCTCCACACAATAATCCACCACACTGGACTCTCGCAATACCATAGCCCCCTCTTATATACAAACATGGCCACATTCGTCCAATGAGAATGTTTGAGAGAACACTTTAAACGTCTCCACACAATAATCCACCACACTGGACTCTCGCAATACCATAGCCCCCTCTTATATACAAACATGGCAACATTCGTCCAATGAGAATGTTTGAGAGAACACTTTAAACGTCTCCACACAATAATCCACCACACTGGACTCTCACAATACCATAGCCCCCTCTTATATACAAACATGGCCACATTCGTCCAATGAGAATGATTGAGAGAACACTTTAAACGTCTCCACACAATAATCCACCACACTGGTCTCTCGCAATACCATAGCCCCCTCTTATATACAAACATGGCAACATTCGTCCAATGAGAATACATGAGAGAACACTTTAAACGTCTCCACACAATAATCCACCACACTGGACTCTCGCAATACCATAGCCCCCTCTTATATACAAACATGGCCACATTCGTCCAATGAGAATATTTGAGAGAACACTTTAAACGTCTCCACACAATAATCCACCACACTGGCCTCTCACAATACCATAGCCCCCTCTTATATACAAACATGGCCACATTCGATCAATGAGAATACTTGAGAGAACACTTTAAACGTCTCCATACAATAATCCACCACACTGGTCTCTCGCAATACCATAGCCCCCTCTTATATACAAACATGCCAACATTCGTCCAATGAGAATGCTTGAGAGAACACTTTAAACGTCTCCACACAATAATCCACCACACTGGACTCTCGCAATACCATAGCCCCCTCTTATATACAAACATGCCAACATTCGTCCAATGAGAATGCTTGAGAGAACACTTTAAACGTCTCCACACAATAATCCACCACACTGGACTCTCGCAATACCATAGCTCCCTCTTATATACAAACATGGCCACATTCGTCTAATGAGAATGATTGAGAGACCACTTTAAACGTCTCCACACAATAATCCACCACACTGGACTCTCGCAATACCATAGCCCCCTCTTATATACAAACATGGCCACATTCGTCCAATGAGAATGCTTGAGAGAACACTTTAAACGTCTCCATACAATAATCCACCACACTGGACTCTCGCAATACCATAGCTCCCTCTTATATATGCAAACATGGCCACATACGTCCAATGAGAATGCTTGAGAGAACACTTTAAACGTCTCCACACAATAATCCACCACACTGGACTCTCGCAATACCATAGCCCCCTCTTATTTACAAACATGGCCACATTCGTCCAATGAGAATGCTTGAGAGAACACTTTAAACGTCTCCATACAATAATCCACCACACTGGACTCTCGCAATACCATAGCCCCCTCTTATATACAAACATAACAATGCACCATATCCTAAGGGACTGTCCTCGAAGATTCTTCCAGGGAACACTTGGGGATATCCACCGGTGCACAGAGGAGGCCCTGGAGTGGATTCGTCACCTCGACATTCCACTCTGGAGAAACTTGCCAACATTGTTGTATTGTGCTGTAAAAAACAATATCATACGCAATATATATATATACAAACATGGCCACATTCGTCCAATGAGAATGCTTGAGAGAACACTTTAAACGTTTCCACACAATAATCCACCACACTGGACTCTCGCAATACCATAGCTCCCTCTTATATATACAAACATGGCCACATTCGTCCAATTAAAATGCTTGAGAGATTGATTTACTTAACAAACAAAAACAACATTCTTCTCACTAAAAACTGAGATAAAAGTGAAAATGTTTGTCAATGTAATTTGACAGTACCCCCAATCCTTGCAGAATTCCCATCCTAACAATGAGTTCAAGTAAGATGGGTCAAGAAGAAATTAGCACAAAATCAATGCAAAGACTTTATACATTAAGACAGGTCTTCAGTTAATATTTAGGTCTACGTAACAGTGTGTTATGTAAAAATAAAAATGCATATCCTAACCAGGAGCACATGTGCTTTTCAGAAGGCAGAGCGCCATCTAGTGGAACAGAAATCAAATAAACATTGATTTAGCCTGTTCCCTGATATGCTTTTCAGAAGGTAATGTTTAGTTGATTTCTGTTCCACCTCTTTCTTGTTGATTCTAGGATGTCAATTTTATATCAATATTTGACAATGTGACTTTATTGACATCTCGTCAATCTTTACACTCAAAGGGAGTTATAAGGTAATAATAATGGTAGGAATGAAGAGATATATATACAATCGACGTAGCCCGGGCACGTCTGGATCAGGAGCTTAAAGCCGCCTTGAATCTAAACAGATCCCTGCCATTTGGGGAGTTCGGAACATGTTTGATGATAATGTCGAAGAATTTGTCGAGAAGAATCTTGTCTTCAGGCTTGAGTACCCCGAGGAGGTGTTTTTTTAATATGGATTACTGAAGATTTTGTGGGAGGTTCTACTATATTTGAAAACCTTTTTTATTTCTTGTTGATTCTAGAATGTCATTTTGATATCAATAAATGACAATGTTTCTGTAGCTATGTTTTTTAATACGGATTACTGGAAGATTTTGTGAATTTCCAACTATGACTTGTCTTTAGTTAATATTTAGGTCTGCATAGCAGTGTTTATATGTACAGTAGAACTACCTCTCTGTAAAGGACAACACCTAGTTACAGAGCCAAAGTGTACTTTAGGGAGAGCAGCTACAGTAGAACTACCTCTCTGTAAAGGACAACACCTAGTTACAGAGCCAAAGTGTCCTTTAGGGAGAGCAGCTACAGTAGAACTACCTCTCTGTAAAGGACAACACCTAGTTACAGAGCCAAAGTGTACTTTAGGGAGAGCAGCTACAGTAGAACTACCTCTCTGTAAAGGACAACACCTAGTTACAGAGCCAAAGTGTCCTTTAGGGAGAGCAGCTACAGTAGAACTACCTCTCTGTAAAGGACAACACCTAGTTACAGACCCAAAGTGTACTTTAGGAAGAGCAGCTACAGTAGAACTACCTCCCTGTAAAGGACAACACCTAGTTACAGAGCCAAAGTGTCCTTTAGGGAGAGCAGCTACAGTAGAACTACCTCTCTGTAAAGGACAACACCTAGTCACAGAGTCAAAGTGTCCTTTAGGGAGAACAGCTACAGTAGAACTACCTCTCTGTAAAGGACAACACCTAGTCACAGAGTCAAAGTGTCCTTTAGGGAGAGCAGCTACAGTAGAACTACCTCTCTGTAAAGGACAACACCTAGTCACAGAGTCAAAGTGTCCTTTAGGGAAAACAGCTACAGTAGAACTACCTCCCTGTAAAGGACAACACCTAGTTACAGAGCCAAAGTGTCCTTTAGGGAGAGCAGCTACAGTAGAACTACCTCTCTGTAAAGGACAACACCTAGTTATAGAGGCAAAGTGTCCTTTAAGGAGAGCAGCTACAGTAGAACTACCTCTCTGTAAAGGACAACACCTAGTTATAGAGGCAAAGTGTCCTTTAGGGAGAGCAGCTACAGTAGAACTACCTCTCTGTAAAGGACAACACCTAGTTATAGAGGCAAAGTGTCCTTTAGGGAGAGCAGCTACAGTAGAACTACCTCTCTGTAAAGGACAACACCTAGTTGCAGAGCCAAAGTGTCCTTTATGGAGAGCAGCTACAGTAGAACTACCTCTCTGTAAAGGACGACACCTAGTTACAGAGACAAAGTGTCCTTTATGGAGAGCAGCTAGAGTAGAACTACCTCTCTGTAAAGGACAACACCTAGTTACAGAGCCAAAGTGTCCTTTATGGAGAGAAGCTACAGTAGAACTACCTCTCTGTAAAGGACAACACCTAGTTACAGAGCCAAAGTGTCCTTTATGGAGAGAAGCTACAGTAGAACTACCTCTCTGTAAAGGACAACACCTAGTTACAGAGCCAAAGTGTTCTTTAGGGAGAAGTGTCCTCTTACCGTAGAGTTACTACACTTCAGTAGTGAACCCTCTCAGCGGTTTCGCCAAATTAATCTCTAGACCGCTCTACTATTGTATTGGACTGGTTTTGTTATATACCCTGCATTTTCTATGGAAGGCAGCTTAGGGGTGTTTAGTGAACTATGGACATAAGCTTATAGGTCTGTAGAGGTGCATACATATAATTTCAAGGTATTGCATCGAGCAAAGCTCTTCCGCAAAATATGTTTTCAAAACCAATATATATTAGTAAATTAAATTTTATTGCCATCTATCGTCAAAATTTTACACAAATAAATTTACTGGCAATGCGTTTCTTTTAAATATCATCAAATATTATCTTTACAGACCTTACTGCAATGAAATGAGTTATTGAATGAGAGGGCTTGGCTCATCAGTAGTGAACCCTCTCAGCGGTTTCGCCAAATTAATCTCTAGACCGCTCTACTATTGTATTGGACTGGTTTTGTTATATACCCTGCATTTTCTATGGAAGGTAGCTTAGGGGTGTTTAGTGAACTATGGACATAAGCTTATAGGTCTGTAGAGGTGCATACATATAATTTCAAGGTATTGCAATTATGTCCATAGTTCACTAAACACCCCTAAGCTGCCTTCCATAGAAAATGCAGGGTATATAACAAAACCAGTCCAATACAATAGTAGAGCGGTCTAGAGATTAATTTGGCGAAACCGCTGAGAGGGTTCACTACTGATGAGCCAAGCCCTCTCATTCAATAACTCATTTCATTGCAGTAAGGTCTGTAAAGATAATATTTGATGATATTTAAAAGAAACGCATTGCCAGTAAATTTATTTGTGTAAAATTTTGACGATAGATGACATATCAAATTGTATAAATTAATATTTAAATAATTATATGTGTGAGAAAGTGAAAGTTGTATAAGCTTATGATTTATGATTTGTTTTAAATGAATCGATGTTGGTTCCATATGTTTGAATTAAATATTACACCTTAGTTCTATATATTTTATTGCTTAAAAATAAACACAACAAAACAAAAAAAAAACTACAATATTACAAATGATTTGATAACTAACTAAAAAAATATATATATATATAAAAAATGATGATAAAAAATTGAATATTGTCTGCCAGAAAAATACTTCTATGAATTAAAAGTAAGAATATTTACATAATTAACATATAAACTTCAAAAATAAATATCTAAATAATCCAAACCTAAATAGGTAAATTGCATATGTGCTGTTATTTAATTATCTACATTTTTATTCAGTTATCGACTTTGGATCAAAAGGATTTAGGGCTTCACAATGAATATTCTCCATTCTTCAGTAAATTAGGTTAGCTATTTGAAGTGTAGCATGCTTTTTACTAAGGTTTTTCCAAAGCTTGAAATTTTAATCACAGAGGCATTTTCACAATGCATACAGAAACGGCTGTGCCAAGTCATTTTAAAAGAATAGTATCTACAGAAACGGCTACAATACAGCAACAACAACAACAAAAGCTTTATTAAGACCGTCTTATACAGATTCTCCAAGCACAGAAATGTAGGGTACATACAGGAATAACAGTAATAGTACCAGTAATCAACAACAACAAAAAGCTTTATTAAGACCTTTCAGTCTTATACAGATTCTCCAAACACAGAAATGTAGTGTACATACAGGAATAACAGTAATAGTACCAGTAATCAACAACAACAAAAAGCTATATTAAGACCTTTCAGTCTTATACAGATTCTCCAAGCACAGAAATGTAGGGTACATACAGGAATAACAGTAATAGTACCAGTAATCAACAACAACAAAAAGCTTTATTAAGACATTTCAGTCTTATACAGATTCTCCAAGCACAGAAATGTAGAGTACATACAGAAATAACAGTAATAGTACCAGTAATCAACAACAACAAAAAGCTTTATTAAGACCTTTCAGTCTTATACAGATTCTCCAGCACAGAAATGTAGGGTACATACAGGAATAACAGTAATAGCACCAGTAATCAACAACAACAAAAAGCTTTATTAAGACCTTTCAGTCTTATACAGATTCTCCAAGCACAGAATTGTAGTGTACATACAGGAAAAACAGTAATAGTACCAGTAATCAACAACAACAAAAAGCTTTATTAAGACCTTTCAGTCTTATACAGATTCTTCAAGCACAGAAATGTAGGGTACATACAGGAATAACAGTAATAGTACCAGTAATCAATAACAACAAAAAGCTTTATTAAGACCTTTCAGTCTTATACAGATTCTTCAAGCACAGAAATGTAGGGTACATACAGGAATAACAGTTATAGTACCAGTAATCAATAACAACAAAAAGGTTTATTAAGACCTTTCAGTCTTATACAGATTCTTCAAGCACAGAAATGTAGGGTACATACAGTAATAACAGTAATAGTACCAGTAATCAACAACAACAAAAAGCTATATTAAGACCTTTAAGTCTTATACAGATTCTCCAAGCACAGAAATGTAGGGTACATACAGGAATAACAGTAATAGTACCAGTAATCAACAACAACAAAAAGCTTTATTAAGACCTTTCAGTCTTATACAGATTCTCCAAGCACAGAAATGTAGGGTACATACAGGAATAACAGTAATAGTACCAGTAATCAACAACAACAAAAAGCTTTATTAAGACCTTTCAGTCTTATACAGATTCTCCAAGCACAGAAATGTAGGGTACATACAGGAATAACAGTAATAGTACCAGTAATCAACAACAACAAAAAGCTTTATTAAGACCTTTCAGTCTTATACATATTCTTCAAGCACAGAAATGTAGTGTACATACAGGAATAACAGTAATAGTACCAGTAATCAACAACAACAAAAAGCTTTATTAAGACCTTTCAGTCTTATACAGATTCTCCAAGCACAGAAATGTAGGGTACATACAGGAATAACAGTAATAGTACCAGTAATCAACAAAAACAAAAAGCTTTATTAAGACCTCTCAGTCTTATACAGATTCGCCAAACACAGAAATGTAGTGTACATACAGGAAAAACAGTAATAGTACCAGTAATCAACTACAACAAAAAGCTTTATTAAGACCTTTCAGTCTTATACAGATTCTTCAAGCACAGAAATGTAGGGTACATACAGGAATAACAGTAATAGTACCAGTAATCAATAACAACAAAAAGCTTTATTAAGACCTTTCAGTCTTATACAGATTCTTCAAGCACAGAAATGTAGGGTACATACAGGAATAACAGTAATAGTACCAGTAATCAACAACAACAAAAAGCTATATTAAGACCTTTAAGTCTTATACAGATTCTCCAAGCACAGAAATGTAGGGTACATACAGGAATAACAGTAATAGAACTTAGTGATGTTTATATACAGGGAAAATTATATAAAGACAATCAAGTTAATAGATTAATATGGACAAATTGGAAACAAAGAAAGTTACCATACATGGGTTCACCACGGATTCTCTGCAAATGAAGATAAAAAGTAAAAGCTTATTACAATCAATATTGAGAGAAAAAGAAATTAATATACCAGAAAACCTAATTAAGACAATTAGGCTCATAAACAGATTCGAAAGGGTAAATTCGAGGGGGAAAAAAGATACAAAATAAAGGAATGAAAGAAAACACTGGAATATGATACATGCAATAAGATTTTTAGTTCTAATAAAAATACTCCTAAGCTGACCATTGAAGGTTATAAGAATCTGAAGTGTAATTTTTTACAGTACACCAATACCTCGCTTTGCGTCGTTTCGTTTTGCGTTTTTTTTTCAAAGTTGCGTCGCTTCCTAATTTTTACTCATTTTCACTGTGCGTCGTTAGATTTTCGAAGTTGCGTTGTTTTGGATTCGAGTCTTTAATTTTTTTATTTTTTTTCCCTAAAATATGGCAACACCTTTGTTTTTGATTGCGCCTTCACATATTTTCACTTTGCGTCGTTTCAATTTGCGTCGTGTTTTTTTGGAACGTAACCCCGACGCAAAGCGAGGTATGGGTGTACTTTCATTCATGGAAAGCGAAATATAAAAGAAATTAAGACATGGAAAGAAGAAATATTATACCGTGTTAAGTCTTGTGAATTTACAATACAGCATAGTTTCCTTTTATAAAAAGTTCTACCTGTAAAAGGGTCGTTTAAAACCAGAAAACTAGTAAACTCGTTAATAGTGTAATAAAGAAATTTATTCTCGAAGATTTATATTTGATTAATCTAATTGATACAGAGGATTAAATATCTAATAAATTTACTTATTAATAACGATAATCACAGAATAAAAATAGAAAATAATTCTTCTAGTCTAAAACCACACAGAAAATACACTCGTTACTTACCCAACTGGAACCAGATGGATCTTCAGACCTTACCCTGAGTAATGGAGGGGCCGGAATTAACATAATACTTCAGGATGGAACTCACATCAAATCAAAGAAGGGGCAGGACAGATTTCGTCAAACTTCACTTGTGAACTGACAGCTATCTTGAAAGCCCTTGATGTATGCCTTAACCAACCATCCCTGCATCAAGCAGAAGGAATTATAATATACAGAGACTCCATATCCGCTCAAGAAGCAATTCAGAAGGGCAATACTAGAATCACAGAGAAAATACACTCGTTACTTACCCAACAGGAACCATTGGAGAAGAACTGAATTCCACAATGGATTCCTGCCCATGTAGGGATCGGGGTAATGAGATGGCAGATGAATTAGTAAAGGAAGCCAGAAAGTTGAGTCAAAGGAAAGAACAAATGTCAGTATTTGATGCTGATGCTTTGGCAAAATACAAGATAATTCAACAAAAGTAAGAAAAGATCAAATATGCGAAATAAACACTGAGAGAAAACTGAAAAAAAAAAAAACTATGACAAGATTTAGAACGAAACACTATAAAGGAATGACAATACATCCAGACGGTACAAGAACCTATAGGACATGTAACAACTGCCCTGGTGTGGAACTAACACCTACCCACATATTCTCAAGTCCAGCAATGGCCGCAGCCTTGCAGAAAATTGTCATGGACCCAGAACAGCAACTTCACACACCCAAGATAGTGGACATTGCGACTGCTGTGATAGAGATGTATGGAGACATCTGAGGCTCTTCATTGGACACGACAACAACAGAAAATTGACCCAGAACAGTAACTTTACACACCCAAGAACATTACGTCTGCTGTGATAGAGATGTATGGAGACATCTGAGGCTCTTCATTGGACACGACAACAACAGAAAATTGACCCAGAACAGCAGCTTTACACACCCAAGAACATTACGACTGCTGTGATAGAGATGTAAGGAGACATCTGAGGCTCTTTATTGGACACGACAACAACAGGAAATTGACCCAGAACAGCAGCTTTACACATCCAAGAACATTACGACTGCTGTGATAGAGATGTATGGAGACATCTGAGGCTCTTCATTGGACACGACAACAACAACAATTTGTCTAGTCATTCTGTTATTTGTATGTTAAAATTATCGTTTTATACAATAAAATATTTTCCCCGAAAGCTTGCTTTGATATATTTCTATTAAAAGAAACTCTTCTTTTTTTATTTCGTCTTTTCGTCTAAATATTACCAAGAAGAATATTAGAGTCGTTATCGCCAATAAAATATTTAATAAAACAAAAATATTCAAAATGTAATCTAATCCCACCCCTAAAATATTTATATATTCTCTGATATTTGTTATAAGATTTTTCATTAATTTCAGAGAAGAGATAAATTGGTATTCGGCACCACTGGGTCTTCAATTAGGTAAATAATTTTAAACTCTGATGTTTTCTTTTGTTTGACTTCTAATTGGAAGAAAGTTTAATTGCTTGGAATTTTAATGGAATCGACGTGCAAATATAATTTTTTAAACATATTTCTATTAATCCATTAGGAAAAGACTATGAGTTAAATAGATTTTAATGCAAATTTTCTGGAAATTTCTAGGAAATTTATTATTTAAATAGAGTTGTGTATACGGATATGCCTATAGGTATATATGTAATTAATTAAACAGGTTTAATTACATAATATGTTATTTACATATGTGCTGCTATTTAATTATCTACATTTTTATTTAATCAGTGAGTTTTATCAAAAGGATTTAGGGCTATACAATGGTCTTTTACATTCTTCAGTTAAATAGGTTATTTATTTGATGTAACGTGCTTTTTACTAAGGTTTTGCCAAAGCTCTAAGTGTTTTATCACAGAGGCATTCTTACAATGTCTGCAGAAACGGCTGCGTCAAGTTATTCTCACATAGTAGTGTCTGCAGAAACGGTTGCGTAAAATCCTTCTTACAGACTATTGTTTCCAGAAACGGCTGCTTCAAGTCATCCTCACATTGTAATGTCTCCAGAAACAGCTGCGTCAAAAATTTTTCACAGTGTCTACAGAAACGACTGCGTCCATTCATTCTCTTCAAAAGTCATTTTCATAGAGTAATGTCTGTAGAAATAGCTGCGTCAAATCATTCTCCCATAGTAGTGTCTACAGAAACGGCTGGGTTAAGTTATTCTCACAGAGTCTGCAGAAACAGCTGCGTTGAGTTATTCTCACAGAGTCTGCAGAAACGGCTGCTTTAAGTTTTTCTTACAGAGCAGAGCCGTGTATTCAGAAACGGCTGCGTCAAGTAATTCTCACAGATTAATGTCTCCAGAAACAGGGCTGGGTCAAGTAAATCTTACAGAGCAATGCCTGTTGCGTAAAATAATTCTCACATAGTAGTTAGTATCTCCAGAAACGGCTGCGTCAAGTAATTTTCACAAAGCAATGTTTGCAGAAACGGCTGCGTAGTATAAATCTCTCACAGAGTATTGTCTGTTGCGTAAAATCATTCTAACAGAGTAAGTAGTATCTCCAGAAACGGCTGCGTCAAGTCATTTTCACAGAGCAATATATGCAGAAACGGCTGCATAGGTAAATCTCACAGAGTAATGTCTATAACATAAAATCATTCTCACAGAGTAAGTAGTATTCCAGAAACGGCTGCGTGTCAAGTAATTTTCACAGAGGAATATCTTCAGAAACGGCTGCATAGTGTAAATCTCACAGAGTAATGTCTATAACATAAAATCATTCTCACAGAGTAAGTAGTATCTCAGGAAACGACTGCGTCAAGTAATTTTCACAGAGTAATGTCTGCAGAAAATGCTGCGGCAGGCAAAATCTCTCGTAGAGAGAGAGGCTGGCATCCTGCCAGGAAGGATTGATCGAGCACCACTGGGAGGGGGGGAGTTGGCAGTCGATATTAATAACATTTCAGCCCCCCTCCCAGCTCCCCCCCTCTGTTGCGGTGGGGGGAGGGGAAGAGATCTCTTGTTAGCCTCTTCCAGCAAGGGGGATTATGGCCGCAGTTGGAATTTTTAGATAGGGGATGGCTTCTTTTATACTGATAACTCTGCCTTTGGTGTTATTGAAACTCTCGTCTGCTTCGAATTGTATTTATCGTTTGGTATGACTTTTTTTTTTGGCGGAAAACTACTTTGATGTTTTCTTAAAGGCGATTTTATGTCCTATTTAATGCATTTTATAGAAATTTCGATCATGGCTATGATGAAATGACAAGTATTTCTTCTTCTTCTTTTTTTTTCTTCTTATAAATAGAGATGATATATGCACCTTATCCCATTACAATATTACATTTGTACAATTTTTTCACATTGTGTCGCGGTCTCATGCAATTCTGGCCTTAACTACCCGTTTCATGATTTTTCAGGATGCCTTGAATGACCAGTTTTTTGGTCGTTGAGGTACAGATTGCATCACGCTGATGAGGGCCAACAGCCCGAAACGCGTCCGTGGTTAGCTTTTCTTGATTAATCAAGAATGAGTATTTGGCCAATTCTGGAATAATTAAAAAATCAACGAGAATAGTTGATATTTATTCCGATAGATGGCGCAAGCCATCAGAAACTTTCAGTTGCACGATAAGGAGATGCCTTTTTTCACAAAAGAACCAAGTTTATACGATTCGTTTCTGTATTTCGTTTAAACTGGGAGAGTTTATCAAGCTAAAAGATCTTTATTGACTATTTTTAACGAGAAACGATTTTTTATCGGAATAAAGGAACGCCTATGTGTTTACACTGTTTACTGAAATGAGAATTTCATATTTTTTCCCCATTTTTTTTATCTCCGAAAAAAATAGAACGAGAAAAATATATATATGATATTTCATTATAAATCTTTTTAAGAGTTACTCATGGACAAAACCTTTTAGCATGTATATCGGGATTGAGACAATATCTCTGAAAGATATTACAGTGACCTTTATTGAAGGCACACGAGATAACCAAGTGTGTATACACTCATGGACAAAACTTAAGGAAGTTGTACCTTTTAGCATGTATATCGGGATTGAGACAATAACTCTGAAAGATATTACAGTGACTATTATTGAAGACACCCGAGATAACCAAGTGTGTATACACTCATGGACAAAACTTAAGGAAGTTGTACATTTTAGCATGTGTATCGGGATTGAGACAATAACTCTGAAAGATATTACATTGACCTTTATTGAAGACACACGAGATAACCAAGTGTGTATATACTCATGGACAAAACTTAAGGAAGTTGTACCTTTTGGCATGTATATCGGGATTGAGACAATAACTCAGAAAGATATTACATTGACCTTTAGTGAAGACACACGAGATAACCAAGTGTGTATATACTCATGGACAAAACTTAAGGAAGTTGTACCTTTTAGCATGTATATCGGGATTGAGACAATAACTCTGAAAGATATTATAGTGACCTTTATTGAAGACACACGAGATAACCAAGTGTGTATACACTCATGGACAAAACTTAAGGAAGTTGTACCTTTTAGCATGTATATCGGGATTGAGACAATAACTCTGAAAGATATTACAGTGACTTGTATTGAAGACACACGAGATAACCAAGTATGTATACACTCATGGACAAAACTTAAGGAAGTTGTACCTTTTAGCATGTATATCGGGATTGAGACAATAACTCTGAAAGATATTACAGTGACTTGTATTGAAGACACACGAGATAACCAAGTGTGTATACACTCATGGACAAAACTTAAGGAAGTTGAACCTTTTAGCATGTATATCGGGATTGAGACAATAACTTTGAAAGATATTACAGTGACCTTTATTGGAGAAACACGAGATAACCAAGTGTGTATACCCTCATGGACAAAACTTAAGGAAGTTGTACCTTTTAGCATGTATATCGGGATTGAGACAATAACTCTGAAAGATATTATAGTGACCTTTATTGAAGACACACGAGATAACCAAGTGTGTATACACTCATGGACAAAACTTAAGGAAGTTGTACCTTTTAGCATGTATATCGGGATTGAGACAATAACTCTGAAAGATATTACAGTGACTTGTATTGAAGACACACGAGATAACCAAGTGTGTATACACTCATGGACAAAACTTAAGGAAGTTGTACCTTTAGCATGTATATCGGGATTGAGACAATAACTCTGAAAGATATTACAGTGACTTGTATTGAAGACACACGAGATAACCAAGTGTGTATACACTCATGGACAAAACTTAAGGAAGTTGAACCTTTTAGCATGTATATCGGGATTGAGACAATAACTTTGAAAGATATTACAGTGACCTTTATTGGAGAAACACGAGATAACCAAGTGTGTATACCCTCATGGACAAAACTTAAGGAAGTTGTACCTTTTAGCATGTATATCGGGATTGAGACAATAACTCTGAAATATATTACAGTGACCTTTATTGAAGACGAGATAACCAAGTGTGTATATACTCATGGACAAAACTTAAGGAAGTTGTACCTTTTAGCATGTATATCGGGATTGAAACAATAACTCTGAAAGATATTACAGTGGCCTTTATTGAAGACACACGAGATAACCAAGTGTGTATACACTCATGGACAAAACTTAAGGAAGTTGTACCTTTTATCATGTATATCGGGATTGAGACAATAACTCTGAAATATATTACAGTGACCTTTATTGAAGACGAGATAACCAAGTGTGTATACACTCATGGACAAAACCTAAGGAAGCTGTACCTTTTATCATGTACTGGTATATCGGGATTGAGACAATAACTCTGAAAGATATTACATTGGCCTTTATTGAAGACACACGAGATAACAAAGAGAAAAGATTAGCATGGTCCCTGTGATACCAGTTCGGCGGTACAACTACTACAATAGGAAGGATACAGAGAAGATTAGCATGGCCCCTGTGATACCAGTTCGGCGGTACAACTACTACAATAGGAAAAATACAGAGAAGATTAGCATGGCCCCTGAGATACCAGTTCGGCGGTACAACTACTACAATAGGAACGATACAGAGGATATTAGCATGGCCCCTGTGATACCAGTTCGGCGTTGCAACTACTACAATACGAAAGATACAGAGAAGATTAGCATGGCCCCTGAGATACCAGTTCGGCGGTACAACTAAAATAGGAAGGATATAGAGAAGATTACCATGGCCCCTGTGATACCACGGCACAACTACAATAGGAAGGATACAGAGAAGATTAGCATGGCCCCTGTGATACCACGGTACAACTACTACAATAGGAAGGATACAGAGAATATTAGCATGGCCCCTGTAATACCACGGCACAACTACAATAGGAAGGATACAGAGAAGATTAGCATGGCCCCTGTGATACCACGGTACAACTACTACAATAGGAAGGATACAGAGAATATTAGCATGGCCCCTGTGATACAACGGTACAACTACAATAGGAAGGATACAGAGAAGATTAGCATGGCCCCTGTGATACCACGGTACAACTACTATAATAGGAAGGATACAGAGAAGATAAACATGGCCCCTGTAATACCACGGTACAACTACAATAGAAAGAATACATAGAATATTAGCATGGCCCCTGTGATACCACGGTACATCTACAATAGGAAGGATACAGAGAAGATTAGCATGGCCCCTGTGATACCACGGTACAACTACTACAATAGGAAGGATACAGAGAATATTAGTATGGCCCCTGTGATAACACGGTACAACTAAAATAGGAAGGATACAGAGAAGATTAGCATGGCCCCTGTGATATCACGGTACAACTACATTAGGAAGGATACAGAGAAGATTAGCATGGCCCCTGTGATACCACGGTTGTCTACTACAATAGGAAGGATACAGAGAAGATTAGCATGGCCCCTGTGATACCACGGTACAACTACTACAATAGGAAGGATACAGAGAAGATTAGCATGGCCCCTGTGATACAACGGTACAACTACAATAGGAAGGATACAGAGATTAACATGTCCCCTGCCTAAAGATGATACACAAAATATGAACCATTTCCCCAATATACACAGTCTAAAATCCTATCATGATCATCATGACCTCTAACCTAAGTAATTTTGATAATAAATTCAAAACATGGACTCAATATTCAGGTACAACCTAACAACATAAGACCATTGGGTTGAATTGAACATATTTCCTACATAACAATGCCCTCTAAAAGAGCACTAAAGAGGGTCAACTGCTTTGTCGTGATCACGAATGCATTAAGAACGTTCTGAATTATTGGTAAAAGGTAGTACGTGCTATTCAGGCAAGGATTTCAGCCATTTTGGATCATTGAGGATGTTGCTCAACGGTCTAATTGGATGGTTGATGGAATAATTGGCAAATTACCAACTTACACTGCCATCTATCGAGATTATGTTGAAGCTTTCAAACTGATTGATTTACCTTACGTTTACTAATCGATTTACACACATTCCACTATTCACATCTAGACAATTGACAATTGAAATCATTTTATTGATTCTTCTAATCAATTGTTACTGCAATATAACTTATTATATTATAATATACTCTGTGTATGAAAAGGTTGTTGTGTCTAATGAAGAGCCTCAGACGTCTCCATACATCTCTATCACAGCAGTCGTAATGTTCTTGGGTGTGTAAAGCTGATGTTCTGGGTCAATTTTCTGTTGTTGTGTCAATGAAGAGCATCAGATGTCTCCATACATCTCTATCACAGCAGTCGTAATGTTCTTGGGTGTGTAAAGCTGCTGTTCTGGGTCATATTTCTGTTGTTGTGTCAATGAAGAGCATCAGATGTCTCCATACATCTCTATCACAGCAGTCGTAATGTTCTTGGGTGTGTAAAGCTGCTGTTCTGGGTCATATTTCTGTTGTTGTGTCAATGAAGAGCATCAGATGTCTCCATACATCTCTATCACAGCAGTCGTAATGTTCTTGGGTGTGTAAAGCTGCTGTTCTGGGTCAATTTTCTGTTGTTGTGTCAATGAAGAGCATCAGATGTCTCCATACATCTCTATCACAGCAGTCGTAATGTTCTTGGGTGTGTAAAGCTGCTGTTCTGGGTCAAATTTCTGTTGTTGTGTCAATGAAGAGCATCATATGTCTCCATACATCTCTATCATAGCAGTCGTAATGTTCTTAGGTGTGTAAAGCTGCTGTTCTGGGTAAATCTTCTGTTGTTGTTGTGTCTAATAAAGAGCCTCAGATGTCTCCATACATCTCTATCACAGCAGTCGTAATGTTCTTGGGTGTGTAAAGCTGCTGTTCTGGGTCAATTTTCTGTTGTTGTAGAGTCCAATGAAGAGCCTCAGATGTCTCCATACATCTCTATCACAGCAGTCGTAATGTTCTTGGGTGTGTAAAGCTGCTGTTCTGGGTCAATTTTCTGTTGTTGTCGTGTCCAATGAAGAGCCTCAGATGTCTCCATAAATCTCTATTACAGCAGTCGTAATGTTCTTGGGTGTGTAAAGCTGCTGTTCTGGGTCAATTTTCTGTTGTTATCGTGTCCAAAGAAGAGCCTCAGATGTCTCCATAAATCTCTATTACAGCAGTCGTAATGTTCTTGGGTGTGTAAAGCTACTGTTCTGGGTCAATTTTCTGTTGTTGTCGTATCCAACGAAGAGCCTCAGATGTCTCCATACATCTCTATCACAGCAGTCGTAATGTTCTTGGGTGTGTAAAGCTGCTGTTCTGGGTCAATTTTCTGTTGTTGTCGTGTCCAATGAAGAGCCTCTGATGTCTCCGTACATCTCTATCACAGCAGTCGCAATGTTCTTGGGTGTGTAAAGTTGCTGTTCTGGGTCAATTTTCTGTTGTTGTCGTGTCCATTGAAGAGCCTCAGATGTCTCCATACATCTCTATCACAGCAGTCGTATTGTTCTTGGGTGTGTAAAGCTGCTGTTCTGGGTCAATTTTCTGTTGTTGTCGTGTCCAATGAAGAGCTCAGATGTCTCCATATATCTCTATCACAGCAGTCGTAATGTTCTTGGGTGTGTAAAGCTGCTGTTCTGGGTCAATTTCTGTTGTTGTCGTGTCCAATGAAGAGCCTCAGATGTCTCCCTACATCTCTATCACAGCAGTCGTAATGTTCTTGGGTGTGTAAAGCTGCTGTTCTGGGTCAAATTTCTGTTGTTGTCGTGTCCAATGAAGATCCTCAGATGTCTCCATACATCTCTATCACAACAGCAGCAATATCCATTATCTTGGGTGTGTAAAGCTGCTGCTCTGGGTCCATGTCAATTTTCTGCAAGGCTGCGGCCATTGCTGGACTTGAGAATATGTAGGTAGGTGTTAGTTCCACACCAGGACAGTTGTTACATGTCCTGTAGGTTCTTGTACCATCTGGATGTATTGACATTCCTTTATAGTGTTTCTTTCCGAGTCTTGTTATTGTTTTTGTAATTCTTCTCTCAGAGTTTATTTCACATATTTGATCTTTTTTATTTTTTGTTTCATGAGAAAGTGTAAGTTATATAAACTTATGATTTATGATTTGTTCTAAAAATGAATCGATGTTGGTTCCATATGTTTGAATTGAATTTTACACCTCAGTTCTATATATTTTATTGCTTTAAAATGGAACACAACAAAACAAAAAAGAAACTACAATTGCAAATGATTTGATAACTAAATAACAAAAAAAAAAAACAATAATAAAAATGATGATGATAAAAAATTGAATATGTCTGTTAGAAAAATGCTTCTATGAATTAAAAAAAAAAGAGTAATTACAGAATTAACATTCGAAATGCAATATAACAGCGGTATGGTAGATTAAACTGGCGAAACCGCTGGGAGGGTTCACCACTGATGAGCCAGGCCCTCCCATTAATATTTTCATTGCAGTAAGGACAGTAGAAATTGTTTTTTTTTTTAAGAAACATACGCGTCTATAATAGTTTCGTATTTTGATAACAGATGGCGCGCTAATGTATCATAATATAATTAACATATAAACTTCAAACACTCTGTTTAATTAATTTAATTTTTGAATGTTTGGATTTGGTAGCACTTTAATTATTGTTGTTGTTATGAATATATTCAAATGTATATATAGCATTAGAAAGAGATATAATTAAAATTTGTTTTTTAATTTGGCGAACAACAACAACAACAACTTTTATTCAAACCTCTGTAGCTTACAGAGATAGGGGGAAAGGAAAAATTGGAATCAGATAGGGGGCCTCCACCACCTGGATGTGCTTGACATTGTCAGCTCGACACCTTCCATCTCCATCCCTACAAAGAAGCCGTAGATCTTGTATTTCCCCGCGGCGAGGATGGCAAGGGCATCCCTGTCCAACCTTGTCCCAAAGAGCCAGACGCGAAGGTCCGGAGTCATCCGCAGGATGGAGAAGGCCTCTCTGATGAGAGGTCTGATACAGCGGCAGTTCCAGTATCGGTGCGCCAGGGACAGGTCCCCGGAACCGCAGGCTGCGCATGCTGTACTCGCAGAGGCTGGGTGAGCATATTTATATATTTAATCGAAGGAGCATTACAGTTACAAAGGTGTAAAAAATATATAATAAAAGAATAAATAAAGGGTTGATAAAATGTAGGGAAATATATATAGTTGTATAGAAGCATAGGGTGCCTCTCCCGTCAAAATAGACGTCAAAACTAGACACTCTATTGACCGTCGCCGTAAACTAGCGGCCTCGGGTCGGTTACAAAGCCACAACACCAGCTTTGGTAAACTGAGAAGCGTCCACCTAAAGACCATGGTTTCAGAATAATGGCCCTCGTCAGTCTAGGGCGGACTTTATTCCATGAGATCCACACGGGATCTAATGGAATCGTCACAATCCGCCAAAGAGGTGTTTTGCTGGCAAGGTGGCTGGGCCAAATCTATGGCTAGAATATAGATGGAAAATTTGCCGGGAGGAAATTAATCCATAGAAGCATAGGGCGCCTCTCCCGTCAAAATAAACGTCAGAATCTGACGCCATCTATTGACTATTGACCATCTATATTTTAGCTATAGATTTGGCCCAGCCACATTGCCAGCTAAACACCTCTTTGACAGATTGTTAAGATTCCATTAGATCCCATGTGGATCTAATGGAATAAAGTCCGCCCTAGACTGACGAGGGCCATTAGCCCGAAACCATGGTCTCTAGGTGGACGCTTCTCAGTTTGCCAAAGCTGGTGTTGTGGCTTTGTAACCGACCCGAGGCCGCTAGTTGCGGCGACGGTCAATGGATGGCGTCTAGTTTTGACGTCTATTTTGACGGGAGAGGCGACCTTTGTCTCTTTATATCAATATCCTCCCGGCAAAATTTCCATCTATACAGTTGTATGTGTACAAATGTCTTCAGCAAGGAAGGCTTCCCCACCTTAAGAGTGTTCTCCTCCAGACAAGGTCTTCACTCCTCAGTTCCACACCGAGGAAGTACTTATAGATGTGTGTCTTGGTAGACAGTAGATATTTGGTATTACCGCAATATTCTCTAGAAGCAAAATTCAAAGAATATTTTCTTATTAAAATGAAAGATTTTCGATTAAAAAAATGTTTTTCGTTCATTGATTATATGAATTTTAAACTATTATATATTGAAGCGTATGATTCTTTTAAAAATCAAACAATTTCTACTGTCTTTACTGTAATTGAAAAATTAATGGGAGGGCCTGGCTCATTAGTGGTGAACCCTCCCAGCGGTTTCGCCAGTTTATTCTACCATACCGCTGTCATATTGCATTTTTTGGTTTTCCTTTTTATACCGATAGTTACGCTGACCTTTTGAACTGATATTTTAGATTAAATATGGACATAAGCTTTGAGGACAGTAGAAATACAAATAATTATATATATATAATATTATAACCTTTCTGTAAAGGACAACACCAAGTTACAGAGCCAAAGTGTCCTTTAGGGAGAGCAGCTACAGTAGAGCTACCTCCCTGTAAAGGACAACACCTAGTTACAGAGCCAAAGTGTCCTTTAGGGAGAGCAGCTACAGTATAACTACCTCTCTGTAAAGGACAAAACCTAGTTACAGAGCCAAAGTGTCCTTTAGGGAGAGCAGCTACAGTAGAACTACCTCCCTGTAAAGGACAACACCTAGATACGGAGCCAAAGTGTCCTTTAGGGAGAGCAGCTACAGTAGAACTACCTCTCTTTAAAGGACAACACCTAGTTACAGAGCCAAAGTGTCCTTTAGGTAGAGCAGCTACAGTAGAACTACCTCTCTGTAAATGACAACACCTAGTTACAGAGACAAAGTGTCCTTTAGGGAGAGCAGCTACAGTAGAACTACCTCTCTGTAAAGGACAACACCTAGTTACAGAACCAAAGTGTCCTTTAGGGAGAGAAGCTACAGTAGAACTACCTCCCTGTAAAGGACAACACCTAGTTACAGAGCCATAGTGTCATTTAGGGAGAGCAGCTACAGTAGAACTACCTCACTGTAAAGGACAACACCTAGTTACAGAGCCAAAGTGTCCTTTAGGGAGAGCAGCTACAGTAGAACTACCTCTCTGTAAAGGACAACACCTAGTTACAGAGCCATAGTGTCCTTTAGGGAGAGCAGCTACAGTAGAACTACCTCTCTGTAAAGGACAACACCTAGTTACAGAGGCAAAGTGTCCTTTAGGGAGAGCAGCTACAGTAGAACTACACCTCTGTAAAGGAAAACACCTAGTTACAGAGCCATAGTGTCCTTTAGGAAAAGGTGTCTTCTTACTGGAAAGTTGCTAAATAGTAAAAATGTTTATTTTTCAAATGAAAACTGTCCTTTG
>CP092870.1:60644476-60673942 GCA_030710605.1 Cordylochernes scorpioides | reverse complement strand
TAGTGAGGTGGCCGCTGAAGGCAGGTTCTACTGTACTATAATAATTTCAGATGTATTATAATGCTATAGTGAAAATTGTATATATTTTTTCATATTGATTTAGTTTATAAGGGTATCTAAGACTAATATAAAGAAAGCATCACGATCAAAGATGAAATAGAATGTATATCGAATAAATTACATATTCATTGGGTATTATTCCATATTTCCCAGAAGATTTATTCAGAATGACATTCGATCTTCAAAGGAAAGAAGATAAAAAGAGGATATATCAGACGAAATCAAAAATAATAAGTTTTTTTATATATAATATATATATATTCAAAAAAAGATGTTTATATTGGATTTAATTATTGTATATATATATATATATAGTGTAAAAACTATATAATAAAAATATAATAGTGATTCTATATTTAAAATTTAAAGAGTAAACTGATAAGAATGATAATTTATATCAAGTAGATTTGATTAGATTAGCAAGCTAAATCTAAATTAATTATAAAAATAAATAGTTGTTTAGTTTTATAGTTTAGTTTTGTATTAAAATTATCTTTATTACTTTGATTATTTAAATTCAAATTATAAAATTTGTAAATTGTTATTATTTAATAAAGAGAGAGAAAAAAAATTATTTACTTCTTACACATCATCCATATATATTTATAATTAATAACAATAAAATTTAACAACGTAACGTCTTTTGCAATCGGCTTTTACACGTCATTTAGACATACTCTAATTTGTATATAGAATAATAGAAGTGAGAATATATTTAATAGTATAAATTTTAGTAGTTAGAGAAAAGAGAGAAAGACAGAACCATGCACTTTTATTCAAACTAATAATAAGGAAAAAAATTTGTAAAGAAAGTAGATAAGATTGTTAGTATATATATATATTTTTTTTATAATTTTATATTTTATCCTTTTTTTTTCAATGATTTTTTATTTTTTTTATTTTATAATATGAATATATCTAGTTGTATTTAGTAATATATCTATAATATGAATTAACTTTTGTTATAAGTTTGGTTATGTTTTGAAACCCTAATGGTAGACCAGACATATACAAAAAAATTTAAAATAAATTAATTAGTAGAAAGAGAGATATGCTGGACCGGAGATTTTCAAATAGAAATCCAGCGAAATTTCACTCCTGCTCTATTATGCCATAGATCTCTCTTCGACCGGATTCTATGTGTTAATATTAAGTTGTTTTAGTGAAACATTTATATACACAGATTTAAAAACTACAAGTGTTAAGAAATTCTAACTGTAACCTACCTCGTCTGTGACGCCTTCCTCTGTAAACAGCTATTTCTGGTTAACATCTGTTGCGGGGGGGACACATGTTCGTCCCTTCAAAATTAGACTGCAATTGGACAAACATTGATACAGTACACACATTTGATTTTGAGGACCTATATTCTAAAATAAATTTGAGAGATCTAAATAATAAAATAACCAATTTATTTAACGAATTCATTAATGACAAAACTTTCTACATTAAAATTATTCATAACAGATATAAAACAATTAAATTAAATCTTAAAACAGCAAAAACTCTACTGGAAACATTTTTAAATTTTAATTATATAGAATTTAAAAAAATATATATATATATTTGATGTAAATATATTGTTCATTTGTTTTAGATAAATATAAATTGATGTATATATATTGTTCATTTGTTTTAGATAAATATAAAATGATGTATATAGTTGTTCATTTATTTTGCATATTTTTCATCTTTGAATTTATCATATAATTTAGTCTAAGAAAATAAAAATATTGGACCAGTGACCAAAAAGCTGTAAATAGATCGTTTAATGTTAGTTAGATGGTATAGAGAATGGTTAGGCAGGATATATATTTAAATGTTATGCTTGTGTAATTATAATCTTAATTGAATAAAAATATTTAAATTATAAATGTATTCTAAATCTTAAATACCAAGCATTAAAACAACTGGCGACGAGGAAAAGCAAATTTTGTAAAGAAAAAAGAATTTAAATAGTGAAAAGAAATTATACTTTAAAAATGTCTTCAAGTATGTTTGAAAGATTCGACGAAAATCTAGAGAATGTTGAAAATTATATTTATCGATTGAAGCAATTCATGCTAATTTCTAAAACAAAAGAAGATTTTAAGACGCCATTTCTTATTTCAAGCATCGGCCCTAAATACTTCGGGATCTTGCGAAACTTAGTTTTTCCAGAAGAAGTTGATCAAGTTCCCTTTGACAAATTGTGCAGGATCTTATTAAAACATTTCAATCCTAAGATCAATATAATATATGAAAGATTTGTATTCCAGAAAATGGATCAGAAATCAGGCGAAACAATATCTAAATACATAATACGCCTTAAGGAACAGGCTCAAAGGTGTAACTTTGGAGATGTTCTGCAAGAATCCCTGCGAGACAGATTTGTGGCGGGCATCATTGATACACCAACCCAAAAGAAGCTACTACAGGAAGAAGGATTGACTTTTGAGGGAGCGTTAGACATCGCGCTGTCTGCGGAGTCTGCAGATAATGACCTACACAACCTCAAGAGATCCGAAGATGCCCATCTGTCCCCACAGCATCTTCATGCCATCAATAATCCCTGCAAACACTGTGGTAAGACCAACCATCTACACTATAATTGTTTTTTTAAATCAGCTAATTGTAGAGTTTGTGGTAGAGTAGGGCATATTTCTACTATATGTTATAAAAAAGATAGTTCTGCCCGTAAATTGCCCAGAAATCCCAAAAATACTTTTAATAAATTTAAAAAGCATGTTAATGATAATAATCCTTCGGGATCTCAAAATAATTTATCATTGAATAATATAAATTTACATCCTCCATTGACTGAAACAGTATATGTAAATAATATAAAATTGTTGGCTGAAATTGATACTGGAGCAGCCATTACTACATTAACTAAATATGAGTACTTTAAATATTTCAAAAATGTTAAATTAAATAAATGTAATACAGTCTTGACCGGCTATCGTGGCTCTAAAATACCTATTTTAGGCAAGGCTAAATTTAATATAAAATTAAGAAATGTTTCTAGAACCATTGAAATACTAATAACTAATTTAAATTGTACTAAATTTCTCTTAGGAAGAGATTTCCTTAATCTTTTCAATATCTCATTCAATTATTTGCATAAATTGGACTCTTTTAGTATAGATTCACTTTTAAATGATTACGGGTCCATTTTTGAATGCAAATCTGACCCTATTAAAGGTATCAAATGCCATCTTGATGTAAAAGCCTCCAAATTCAATAGTCAATATGTTAGCGGTAAATTTAAAGTGGATGAGACTGTGAAGTTTAGGTGGATTACTAATGGGCATCCTTCTTGGTATACAGGAAAGATAATTAAAATACTAGGAAGGAATGTTTATTTAATAAAACAAGGTGACAGTATAAAAAAGGTTCATCAAAACTACATTAGAAAAATGTTGCCTGGTAAATCACATCCCACTAATATGAATGATGCTGAACGTGTGCCAACTCCAATCTCGGAGGAGAAAAGTATTACAACCCCCAGGTATCCTCAGAGGGAGCGCAGATGTCCGCAGAGATATGGAGAGTAAATAGATAAATAAGGGGGGCCAAGCCTAAGAAGGGGGAATTGATGTAAATATATTGTTCATTTGTTTTAGATAAATATAAATTGATGTATATATATTGTTCATTTGTTTTAGATAAATATAAAATGATGTATATAGTTGTTCATTTATTTTGCATATTTTTCATCTTTGAATTTATCATATAATTTAGTCTAAGAAAATAAAAATATTGGACCAGTGACCAAAAAGCTGTAAATAGATCGTTTAATGTTAGTTAGATGGTATAGAGAATGGTTAGGCAGGATATATAAATATTTAAATGTTATGCTTGTGTAATTATAATCTTAATTGAATAAAAATATTTAAATTATAAATGTATTCTAAATCTTAAATACCAAGCATTAAAACAATATTTTCAATCAGAAGGCGTTCCCATGGGAACTTCATCAAGTCCTTTATTAGCCAACCTAATACCATTCTGGTACGAAAGAGAATACTTTCTACAAAATAATGTTAATTGGAAATGTTCCGTTTTGTAGATGACAACATTATATTTAATAACCCACAGTTTAAAAACAATACCTGAAATATATCCTAAATACTTGAAACTTAAGAACAATGAAAAAATTAATAGAAACAAAAAAGTTAACTTTTTAGACCTAAATATAAACCTTACAGATAATGCTATTAAAATTTATAATAAAAAAGTAATTATAATTTCAATATTATAAAATACTGCAATATAAATTTTAATATATCATTAAAAATTGCTGCAAAGGTATATATTTTGGTCAGTTTCTAAGATTTTATAGAATAAATAATATATTAAAAAATTTCATAGAGGATGTTAAAAATTTAAACATGGAATTTATTAAAAACAAATTTAGTATTAAACAAGTAAAATATTTCAACAGTATATCAATTATAAAATACTTTTAAAAAAAATAAATGGAAGTATCCATTTATTAAATCAACTTTTTATAATTTCTCTCAATAATAACTAATACAAATTTATAATCTTTAACAGTTAATTAAACTTAAATTATATAACTAATTTGAAAAATTTTCACAAGATTTTTAAAGTAATATTGTATAGAATTCATTTTATTTAATCTCCAATTTCTGGGGAGGAAAATGGAAATTAAATAATAATGAATTTTCAAAATTAATAGCTTTATTAATCATCTAATAATTTACCTTTTTAAAGGAAAATTAAAAGATAAATAATAATTGAATCAGTTATATTAATATAACTAACTGTAAAGATTATAAAGATTGGCTTTCTTCCCTTAACTATTTTCTTTCTTCTTCAGTTGTCTTATTAATCTGAAATTACTGAGAAAGCAGTCTAATTTTGAAGGGACGAACATGTGTCCCCCCCGCAACAGATGTTAACCAGAAATAGCTGTTTACAGAGGAAGGCGTCACAGACGAGGTAGGTTACAGTTAGAATTTCTTAACACTTGTAGTTTTAAATCTGTGTATATAAATGTTTCACTAAAACAACTTAATATTAACACATAGAATCCGGTCGAAGAGAGATCTATGGCATAATAGAGCAGGAGTGAAATGCCGCTGGATTTCTATTTGAAAATCTCCGGTCCAGCATATCTCTCTTTCCACTAATTAATTCATTTTAAATTTTTTTGTATATGTCTGGTCTACCATTAGGGTTTCAAAACATAATAACCAAACTTATAACAAAAGTTAATTCATATTATAGATATATTACTAAATACAACTAGATATATTCATATTATAAAATAAAAAAAATTTAAAAATCATTGAAAAAAAAAAGGATAAAATATAAAATTATAAAAAAAAATATATATATATACTAACAATCTTATCTACCTTCTTTACAAAATTTTTTTCTTATTATTAGTTTGAATAAAAGTGCATGGTTCTGTCTTTCTCTCTTTTCTCTATAACTACTAAAATTTATACTATTAAATATATTCTCACTTCTATTATTCTATATACAAATTAGAGTATGTCTAAATGACGTGTAAAAGCCGATTGCAAAAGACGTTACGTTGTTAAATTTTATTGTTATTAATTATAAATATATATGGATGATGTGTAAGAAGAAAATAATTTTTTTTCTCTCTCTCTATTAAATAATAACAATTTGCAAATTTTATAATTTGAATTTAAATAATCAAAGTAATAAAGATAATTTTAATACAAAACTAAACTATAAAACTAAACAACTATATATATATATATATATATATATATATATAGTGTAAAAACTATATAATAAAAATATAACAGTGATTCTACATTTAAAGCTTAATGAGCAAAATGATAAGAATGATAAATCATATCAAGTAGATTTGGTTAGATTAGCAAGCTAAATCTAAATTAGTTATAAAAATAAATAGTTGTATAGTTTTATAGTTAAGTATTTTATTAAAATTATCTTCATTATTTTGATTATTTAATTTCAAATTATAAAATTTGTAAAATTTTATTGTAAAATGTAAATAATAACATTTTACAACTTTTATAATTTGAAATTAAATAATCAAAATAATGAAGATAATTTTAATAAAATACTTAACTATAAAACTATACAACTATTTATTTATATATATGTGATATCTTGGGACCTCTGGGACCAGTGTTACCTGATGCTAGACGACCCTCGATGTCAACTCTACCGTGCAGTCGTGGTGGAAGGCGACACAGCTGGGCCAAAGGTGAAATAAACAAACAGAGATTCCACTAAAAAGCGTCTGACGTCAAGAAGGAATGGGATGAGGAGAGAGGGAGATCTTTAGAGCAAGTGTTACCTTGTTGAGAGCCAAGCGTAGACTGACAATTCTTGCTTCTCGATTTAACACCACGACCTGTCTTCTTTCCCATTGGTCGAAAGGTGTCACATGGCCTTTTTCTATTGGTTGACCTATTTAGGTGATTCTTGCTAATTGGTCCTTACTGAGGTCTTTGTCGGAAGACACGCCCGATCTTTTCAGGAAGTATTGGGTGTTAGTTCGACTCTTATAACTTCCGCGGTTATCAAATACCTCCGGTCCTGCCCCGGAAATTTGGGCGTCTCTCAACTTTTATAACTTCTGCGGTCACCAGATACGTCCGGCTTTGTCAGGAAGTATTGACTGTACAAGTTATTAATAGTGGTTCTAACTTTAAGCTTCTTTGCTAGGCCTTACTTCGACTATCACCTAAGCCTGATTAGTTTTAACCTTAATTTTCTCCTGTTAGTCTCCATTCCTTCTATCTGTACAGTTGCGATACTTTATTAGATTTTTACGCGGTACAGATTGATGTTAGTTGAGGCTTTCTATTTGCAGTACATAAGAAGTTATATACAGTCATGGGGTGGAACATGTGGTAGTAGATATCTAGACTATTTACAACAATTCCATGGTCTTAAATCATCACAGATGGCCCCGGATGTGAGAGGGTTCATATGGAGGGATTTAAGAGAGCGGAATAGGAAGACTGTTATTAAGGAAGTAATTTTTTAAAAATTAATTAAAGTGAGTTGGTATATAACATGGGGTTGATTTCTGTATATCCATAAGAGATAATAAAGCATAAACAACTAATATTAAACATACAAGTAAAAATAAAAATATGAATAAAATATTTAATAGAGAGCATATAATGATGATAGGTAAAAATAAAAATGATTGGATGGGAAAATCATGATCTCTTCGTGATGGGCGTTAGAAAGGGTTGAGGGGTTAGTTATTACTTGGTTGCGGCAATGTCACTTTGACTCAAGTCCCAAACCATTTAATGTGCACGGCGCGGAAAACCTAGGCCATGTTTCACATGTAAATTTAAGGACCGAATAAAGTTACAGTACCATAATCGAATAGTAAGATAAGGGTGATTGTTATGGGTTTTAATAATTAGTCGTTAAGACGTACGCATGCAGGATAAATGAGGGCGTAGATCAGTGACCAGAAATCAAAGTTTTAATTGGAGTCGTCAGGGGCTTAGCGAGAAAACGAGTAAAATAAAAAAAAAGATGTGCCAGCGTGTGGCATGAGAGTGCCCTGGAATATATAAAAAAAAATACAATTTGCACGTATCCAAGCCAGAAGTTGGGATAAGGTAAATCTGGGGGACGGTGTGTCAAGATTGTTAATTACGAAATCAAAGTAGGTCAAGTCTAGCCTGCGAAGGAGTTGAAAGTTCCTGCGGAAAAGGGTTAGTATTTATTAAGAAGTAACCTTTAACGTGGTTGTTTAAGAGGTTATTGAAGATTGCCCTGTTTTTAGGTCATGATTTTTAGTTTGATTATAAAATAATATATAATTGAGATATAAAATTGCGAGATTAAGGCTTTGCATATAGCGTTAAAGGATTTTGAAAAATCGAAAATAGAATTGCGAAGTTAAATGCAAAGTAATCTTAAAAAATAATAATAATAAAAATAGTGATGACATAATACAAAGATTACACACTATAGCAGTATATAAGGGGTAATAGAAAGTGAAAATATTAAATGAAAAAAAATAAGCAGTAATATACTCGATAGCATTGACATGGTAGCGGAAGATGAAACAATGTAAATAAAACATCTAATTTATAAAGTGAGAGAAAATATAAAATGACAAATGCAAATTTGTCATATAAGCATGAAATATAACTTGAGATTATTAGATATGAAAGATAAAATATAAAGTTGATTATAGAATAGCGTCATAAAGCAAAAGTAAATAAGTTTTGGTAAAGAAAAATAAAATAAAATGACAATAATCTAAACTGATTGGTTGACGTAAATAAAAAAAAAATTATAAGAGCTAGACAATGATTATATAAAGAATATTAAAATGAAAAAATTTTTAAAAATGTTCATCGAGAAAGAAGAGCAAGTAAGATTATACATAGAAATTATATATCGTGAAAGAATGGAAAGTTGTAGGCCAAACGTAATGTTCCTGTTTTTTTAGGATGGGTGGAGAGAGCTTTAAATTGTCTTCGATTGATATCTTTGGTCTTGTTGGCCTAAGTTTTTCTAACTTATCGAATTTGTTTTAAGTTTGATGCGACTCGTGGATCACATTGTTTCTAACTGTGAAACTAACTGAGTCCTAATGTTGTCGATTTTTTGTTCCCTGCGCCACGTTTAGGTGAAAACGTGATTCTTCCTAAAGCGGCATTTATTCTGTGTGTGCAGGAGAAACACGGCGATCTATTCTAACCGATAAAGGGTTGTTGTTGTTGTTTTTTTTTTTTTTTTTTTAACATGTGTGGGTGTGTGTGATTTTTAGGTAAAATTTTGTCCTTGGATCTAAGTGTCGATGTTAAGTGGACAAGTTAATCGAGGGCGAGAGAATGTTAGTGAACAGATTTGTTAGTAAATGTACGCACTAATGTTTAATTTAATAGGTAGCGAAAATCCATTAGAGTGACATCGGGGTGGCGACGGGCCGTAACAAGATGTCGGGTGTTTGTTTGTCCATCTCCCTTCAAATTTATTATTAGCTAGTTCCGGCGGTGGCGGGCATATTTATTTGGGTCAGAGGCCCTTTGTGGGGGCAGCTTGCTTGGTGGTTGTCTCCCACTTTTGTAAACGCGGTTTTCTGATGGCCATGAATTAGTGACATTGGGTATGCTAATTCGGACTACGCTCGGAGATATTATTTCTATAATTGTAAACGCACAAGCGTTTTGATTTGTCACGTTTGGTGATAAGCGTTATGGGATTGATATAGGGAGATACAGAAGTTGTAATTATCCTGTGTGTTCAAGCATTTGTTCGATTTGTGTTTGTATTTCGAAAATTCGGATATTGTATCTGTTGATATTAAATCGAATGGTTTTTGGCGGACTTAGTAAAAATGTTATTCATTGATATCGGGTTAGAATTGAATGAAATTGCGACTATCTGCGTGGACAATGTGTGGTTAAATGTGTCACAGGCGTGATGAAGGCGTCTTTGGCCTGAGAAGTGAAAGAGTTTTGTGGCGGAGCTCTGTGACACGAAGCGAAAAAATTGTAAATGAAAAGGTGTCACGTGAAGTCTTTGTTTTGTACAAAATCTAACCTGTTACACTAAGAATAACAAATTTACTAAAGTCATGGGTGCTGGTTGTACGAACATATCGATAATTTTTATATTGTTAGTGGATATGACACGTTTAATGTGAAAAAAAATAATTTTTTGTGTGTGTGTTTAGTAGGGCGACGTAATAAAGCTTGTGTGGCTCGAAATTAGATTTGGGTGTGAAGTCGCGCACTAAAAATTTGTTGCCAATTGGAGAAAGTTATGTGAGAGGGTGTTGTATATTTTGTTGAGAGCGATTTGTCGATATTTAACTATGCATGTAAAAGGAAGGAGTGTAGTTATGTGGGAATTTAACGATTGGAATAGTTTTGGAAGGCTGTTACTTAGGTTATTTCTGTCTAAAGCTATGAAAGAAAAGGACATAGGGGCGTTGAAAATGGGATTAGGAACATTACAATAAGACCAAATAAGAGCGTTGGAGTTCACCACGTGTGAGCAACCCGTTACAGGAGGGGAAAATTTAGTAAATGGGACAGTTGTATTAGCCTGTCCATGGGACACGTGTTGCTTGCACGAAGTGAATTGGTACAAGGTAGTTGGTAGAGGTACATTATCTTGATACAGGAATAGCTGAGAACAGTTTATAATTAGTAGAAATCGTTTTATGGAGTTAAGGGATAATATGATAAAAGGCAAGGGTGTATCGATGATATGGAATTTTAGATTCCGCGTTATGTTACTTATTTTTAAGATCAAAAAGATATAATCTATGGTGAAAATATTGTTAGCTATGGCGTTAATAGTTAAGTTAAATGGATGGACAGGTATTTTCTTTTACAAACTGGTTTCTACTATTTTAAAAGTATTCTGCCTAATTATAGCGATAGATGCTCCTGTATCAAGTAGTAGAGTAGGTTTACATTATGGGACAGTTCAGCTCGAACGAACAATTGTTCAACAAAAATTATAGAAGGAGGAACCTACTGTTGGGCTTCCTTGTATGTCGGAACAGTTCTGGTCTTGTGCCATGGTTGGAGGTTCCTTGGGACAGTTAAGAGTTCATTGTTTGCGCTGGGCTCGTGGTTTAGAGATGGTCGGGGGAGCAGGTAACATACGCTCGCGTGTTGGTAACTCGGAGGGGTGCTTGCAGGAGATTTGCTGGCTTTCTCAGTCTTGTAGAGTATTGTAGTTGGGCCCGATCTGCTTGGGCGTCGTAGTTGGTGAAGAAGCTCTGCGCCTCGTACGAACCATCGTAGCGCGTTAGTTCCACATCTCGCGAAAGTCCGGTCACGGCAGAAAGCTGATGTAGCGTCGCAGTCAACCTCCCCAGGACATCTGACACCGGCGGTGGGGGCGTTGCGTCCTCGTGGCTGGGGGGAACTTCCTGCGTCCTACCGAGGGTGGTTTCTTTCTTCGGAATAGTGGTGTTTTCGCCACTTTCGTAGTCGGTATCGGTCTTCATGGGCTCCTTTGGATTCTCCTCTCTTCCCTGTTCCATCTTTCTGTACAGACAGTGGTCTATTTGCTTACTTGTACCTTGGCGTCCACTATCCTGTCGACTCTTCGGACGGGGGAGTCTGTGATATCTTGGGACCTCTGGGACCAGTGTTACCTGATGCTAGACGACCCTCGATGTCAACTCTACCGTGCAGTCGTGGTGGAAGGCGACACAGCTGGGCCAAAGGTGAAATAAATAAACAGAGATTCCACTAAAAAGCGTCTGACGTCAAGAAGGAATGGGATGAGGAGAGAGGGAGATCTTTAGAGCAAGTGTTACCTTGTTGAGAGCCAAGCGTAGACTGACAATTCTTGCTTCTCGATTTAACACCACGACCTGTCTTCTTTCCCATTGGTCGAAAGGTGTCACATGGCCTTTTTCTATTGGTTGACCTATTTAGGTGATTCTTGCTAATTGGTCCTTACTGAGGTCTTTGTCGGAAGACACGCCCGATCTTTTCAGGAAGTATTGGGTGTTAGTTCGACTCTTATAACTTCCGCGGTTATCAAATACCTCCGGTCCTGCCCCGGAAATTTGGGCGTCTCTCAACTTTTATAACTTCTGCGGTCACCAGATACGTCCGGCTTTGTCAGGAAGTATTGACTGTACAAGTTATTAATAGTGGTTCTAACTTTAAGCTTCTTTGCTAGGCCTTACTTCGACTATCACCTAAGCCTGATTAGTTTTAACCTTAATTTTCTCCTGTTAGTCTCCATTCCTTCTATCTGTACAGTTGCGATACTTTATTAGATTTTTACGCGGTACAGATTGATGTTAGTTGAGGCTTTCTATTTGCAGTACATAAGAAGTTATATACAGTCATGGGGTGGAACATGTGGTAGTAGATATCTAGACTATTTACAACAATTCCATGGTCTTAAATCATCACATATATATATATATATATATATATATATATATATATATATATATATATATATATATATATATGTGGTATCGTCTGATATTTTATTACTATAAAAGCAGAATATCGCCATTTTTCAAAAGATTGATTTTTACGTTTTGAGAATTTCTGATCTTAAAGATACAGTCGAAATTGGATAATTCGAAGCCCAAGGGACCAAAAAAAAAAATTAGAAGTATACACGTCTTTTTATTTCTCTAACTTTTTTGTCAACATGTCCTTATTGTTGAATCGGGGTTTCGTTATATTGGGGAATCGATCGTAGTTATAACTGGATATTCATACAAACACACATATACATGGAAATATCTTTATTTACGGGTCTGCTAACCAGAATGGATGAGTTTTAAGCCCCGATGGACACATAAAGCGGAATATATACATTGCACTGTTGGAGAGGGATGGGTGGCCAGGGGATCATCACCAGGTGAGGCCAGGAGAACCGGGATGTATCAGTGGGACAGGGTCCGCGGAGATCAGGGGGAGACAGGTCCAATAGTATTGAGCCCAGAGGTGACCGTGGAGAGCAGACATACCGCAATGCTCTGTCACAGCCAGAGCGGACAAAGTAAAACTCTCTCTCTACAAAATAAAGAGAGATTATAGTTTTACGGGATACTAACTAAAGTGTAAAAATATACACACACATACACATATTGACAAAAGTTATTAGTTTTGCGGGTTAACACACAAAATGGAATAGACTGGGGCCTACAGTAAGAGTAACTTAAACACAGAAAAAAACGTACACTCAAGAGTACAACACAAAAAAAGTAAATAATAACTCACAATTTGTTAAATAAAATAAAAAACATACCATACCATACATACCATAGCCCCCTTATATATACCAGGTCTATTAGTATGAAACGCGAAAATTTTCAGTGAATTCAAAAGTTCACCAATTCCATAGAACAAAAGATATTTTATTCAAAGTAATTGCCCTGATTAGCTATACACTCGGACCACCTTTCAGGCAATTTTCGAATTCCTTGTCTGAAAAATTCTATTCCTTTTGAGTCGAACCAGTCAACAAGCCATTTTCGGAGTATGTCTGAGTTCGAAAATTCCTGGTTTTTTAGGGCGTGTCCTAAAGATGTGAAAAGGTGGGAGTCCGACGGCGCTAAGTCTGGTGAGTACGGTGGGTGGGTAAGAGTTCCCAGCCCAAGTCTTTTATGGTGTTTTTGACCACTGTAGCGTTGTGGGCTGGAGCGTTGTCATGCTGCAGTATCAGGTTGCTGTGCTTTTCACGCCACTCCGGTCTTTTTTCATTCAACGCCTCTCTCAAACTGTGCATTTGTTGTTCGTAGCGACTAGTATTGACCATTTCGCCAGGTTTCAGGAGCTCGAAATATACTACGCCGGTCTGGTCCCACCATACGCAAAGCATTGCCTTTTTTCCGAAGCGATTGGGCCTAGGCGTCTGTTTTGGAAATTGGCCGGGCAGGCCCCACGACTTTTGGCGCATAGGATTGCTGAAGTGGATCCATTTCTCATCAGAAGTTACGATTCGGTGCAAAAATTAATTCTTTTCATGCCTGGCGAGCAGCCCTTCGCAGGTTACCAGACGCCGTTCTTGCTGCCTTTCGCTCAACTCGTGGGGGACCCATCTGGAAAGCTTTTGGGTCATTCCAAGGCTGTTTAAACGTAGGGAAACAGCACCTTGAGACACCTGGAGCTGTTTCGCGAGTTTATTCTGCGTTTGGGTACTGTCCTCATCCAACAAAGCTTGCAGCTCAGCTTCCTCGAACTTTTGGGGCGGTTTTCCACGTGGTTCATTATCAAGTTTGAAATCGCCACTTTGGAATTTTTTAAACCACCTGTAACACTGCGATTTGCTCAGAGCATGGTCGCCGTAAACTTCCTCGAGCATTCGGTGGGCTTCAGTGGCACTTTTCTTCCAGTTGAAGGCGAACAACAAAACTTCCCGCAAATGGGCACTTTTTGGCTCGGAAATCGCCATTTTCCACCGGCTCCAGAAATTTTCCACGATTTGAATTTTTCTAAAACTGCACGCGTGCTGATGCCACGTGAGTCTAAAAACAAAACGCCTTCAACAGCGCCACCGTCGGCTCAAATAAAGTTGCACAACACCCTCTGGCAGCCATTTTCGCGTTTCATACTAATAGACCTGGTACAAACATGGCCACATTCGTCCAATGAGAATGCTTGAGAGAACACTTTAAACGTCTCCACACAATAATCCACCACACTGGTCTCTCGCAATACCATAGCCCCCTCTTATATACAAACATGGCCACATTCGTCAAATGAGAATGCTTGAGAGAACACTTTAAACGTCTCCACACAATATTCTACCACACTGGACTCTCGCAATACCATAGCGCCCTCTTATATACAAACATGGCCACATTCGTCCAATGATAATTCATGAGAGAACACTTTAAGCTTCTCCACAAAATAATCCACCACACTGGACTCTCGCAATACCATAGCCCCCTCTTATATACAAACATGGCCACATTCGTCAAATGAGAATGCTTGAGAGAACACTTTAAACGTCTCCACACAATATTCTACCACACTGGCCTCTCGCAATACCATAGCCCCCTCTTATATACAAACATGGCCACATTCGTCCAATGATAATTCATGAGAGAACACTTTAAGCTTCTCCACAAAATAATCCACCACACTGGACTCTCGCAATACCATAGCCCCCTCTTATATACAAACATGGCCACATTCGTCCAATGAGAATGATTGAGAGAAAACTTTAAACGTCTTCACATAATATTCTACCACACTGGCCTCTCGCAATACCATAGCCCCCTCTTATATACAAACATGGCCACATTCGTCCAATGATAATTCATGAGAGAACACTTTAAGCTTCTCCACAAAATAATCCACCACACTGGACTCTCGCAATACCATAGCCCCCTCTTATATACAAACATGGCCACATTCGTCCAATGAGAATGATTGAGAGAAAACTTTAAACGTCTTCACATAATATTCTACCACACTGGCCTCTCGCAATACCATAGCCCCCTCTTATATACAAACATGGCCACATTCGTCCAATGAGAAGACGTGAGAGATTGGTTCACTAACAAATGTAAACAACATTCTTCCCACTAAAATCTGAGATAAGATTTAAAAAAATGCAAATATTTGTCAATATATAATTTGACAATATATGTCGAATTCTGTCGACTCTCTGTCGAATTGGGGTGTTGACTTACTGAGGGATTGCTGTGGTCTCTATGTCGAATCCTGTCGAATTGTGTAATTGTTGTTAGTGGCGCAATATTTGTCGAATGGTGGTTTTCCACAGGGGAAGAACGAGCACACCTGGATGGGGTAGAAAAGGACCTTGCGAAATGGAGAATGATGAGACTGGAGGAGGTATTTGGCCTTTCACATGATGGAGCGGACACTACCTTGGTTGGAGCCTATGTTGAGCACACCTAGCTCGTAGCACTGTCCCCTACCTTCTTGTCCGAGATCATCGTCATAAACACAGACAAAGCCTTTAATAAGACACCAGTCAGATTCTCCTCTCTCATTGCCAGCTTACAACAATATCCTCACAATGATTAATCATGTAGTTGAAAAGCAAACGACAAATCCATATACTTTTTCTTCTATTCGAATATTCAAATAGTCTATATTTTGATACATTAGCACGCCATCTGTTATCAAAATTCCAAACTATTATAGACAGGTATGATTCTTTTAAACAATTAAACAATTCTACTGTCATAAAGATAGAGGCTGCCTGGCCGGCATTCATATTTCTGTAAATAAAATATATTTCGACCAGTAAATCTTTATTATTACCTCGACGTTTCGACAAAAATCTTTTATCCTCGACAGGAGGAAACAAAAATTAAAACAATAGGAAATTGAGAATGATTTTTTAACGCCTTGCTAAATGTTTTAATTTTTGTTTTCTCCTGATGAGGACAAAAGGTTTTGTCGAAACGTCGAGATAATAAAAAGATTTACTGGCCGAAGTATCTTTATTTTCAAGAAATTTCTATTGTCCTTACTGTAATGGAAAAAGCCCTCCCATTAATTTTTCCCTTGCAGTAAGAACAGTAGAATTGTTTAATTTTTAAATAAATCATACGCGTCTATAATAGTATCAAATTCTATATGGTATTGAGAGAAATGAAATAATAAAAGCAATTTCATTTTGTTAACGAATTAAACGTCTTTTTCTCCATAAATACCAAAAAGTAATTTTAACTTTAGTTTCTCCATGTGCATCTAATAACAAATTCGAAGAGAATTCCTCAGCTTTTTCTTTCTTCGTTCCAGAGTCCAAATTAAAGTCTTCAAGACCTGAAGGAATTTTGGGAAAGTTTTCATTAGGTCGAATTAACGAATGTTTTGGGCAATTTCTAGGACATGTCTTCTCTGGTGTAGGAATTCTTACTTTGTCTAATTGAGTATTTGTTATTTCTAAATTTCGATTTATGATGTATTAGCGTGCCATCCGTTTTGAAAATTTGAAACTATTATAGACGTGTATGATTCTTTTTTTTAAATTTCTATTTTATTGTTACATTTTTTGCTTATCTATACGTGGTATAGGCCATGATAATCATGGTTAAAAGAAGTTGGCGACTGCTTTTATTGTAAGCACACCACATGTCTACACGTAGTACAGGCCATGATAATTATGGTTAATAGAAGTTGGCGACTGCTTTTACTGTAAGCACACCACATGTCTACACGTAGTACAGGCCATGATAATCATGGTTAATAGAAGTTGGCGACTGCTTTTATTGTAAGCACACCACATGTCTACACGTAGTACAGGCCATGATAATTATGGTTAATAGAAGTTGGCGACTGCTTTTACTGTAAGCACACCACATGTCTACACGTAGTACAGGCCATGATAATTATGGTTAATAGAAGTTGGCGACTGCTTTTACTGTAAGCACACCACATGTCTACACGTAGTACAGGCCATGATAATCATGGTTAATAGAAGTTGGCGACTGCTTTTACTATAAGCACACCACATGTCTACACTCGGCCGTGCGGCCACGCGTCGCGCGAGCTCCTGAGGTTTTCGCCTCTGGCGGGCGAAAAGTGTCGCGGATGGCGACAAATCTTATACGGGCTGAAAGCCCTTCAAACGCCGAGCAAAAGCCTGTAAGGCACGGCGCAAAAGCACAACCATGTGCTCAACTATCTAAGAAAGAAGATTTTCAGAAGAAAACTTCAAATCTCTACAACAAAAATCAAAACTATGCAAATCCGGCCACGCCGACCGACTTCGTTACTGCCTCGTTTTCTGAGGCCGCTGCCCAAGCCAATAGAAGCTGGGCAGACTTAGCGGAGGACAACAAGCACGAATCTGAGGACCCTTTCATCACTGTCCAAAGAAAGAAAAGACGCCGTGGCTCGGCGGAATCACCTGCGGCGGCTGCACCTTCCTCTGGCACCAGAGGCGCAGGGGCCACTCGCCGGCCGCGATCGTCCACGGGTTGGGCACCGTGGGCGGAGGAGGTCAGGACCACGAGGGCGCATATCGCGGAGGCCAGGGCGCGGCAGGCGTCCTCAACAGAAGACCACTGCGTCTATATAGAGCGCAGCCCTGAACTGGAGCCCTACCACTACATGAGGGCCCTTGATAGAATGCTCGGAGGGACCAGGGAGGTCTTCCAGATGACCAAGATGAACGGTCACTTCCTGGTGGGACTGGCCAACAGAGGCCTGGCCGAGCGCCTCGTCAACAAGGGCCTCGAGGTGGAGGGAATTCTCCACAGGGCCTTCCCGTTCCGCAAGAGGGCGGAGAGAATTACGGTGGGCAACCTCCCCTTCTTCGTGGGGGATGCAGCCGTCATCAGCGCCCTTTCACCTTTCGGGCGAGTAACATCTATCGCCCCCAAGCTGATGAAAGCTGGCTCGTACATCTACAACGACGGCCGCCGAGAGGCGTTCATCATCCTCCGCGAAGGAATGACCATCGAGAGGCTGCCCACCCGCCTCGACATTTCGATCAAGGGCGAGGCCTGGCCGGCGTACCTGTCCTCTGGGATCAGGTGCTCCAGGTGCCGTGGCCAAGGACATCGCAGGGCCAACTGCCCCCTGCTCGCAGGGCGAACCACCGAACCTGGACCGGCCACACCCACCTCTCCCACCAGCGTCCCACCAGCGACTAGGCCAGGCTGACTCAGCAGCCATCTGCCCAGCCTCCACCTCCGGCGTCCCCCAGTCCAACCATGGAGGTCTCCGACGTGCCTCCCGCGAGCCGAGCTGCGCCCCTTCCACCTGCTGCACTCCGGCCATCACCACCAGCGCCTTCGGCCTTACCCGTGGAGGACGCGCCTCCTGCCCCTCCACCTGTGGCCCCTGCTCCGTCCCTGCAGGCGCCTGGGGGTCCCGCCCAGAGGACCCTCGGGCCTGTAGCCCCAACACCGGACGTGGAGATGTCCATCGTGGAGGAGACCTCTGCGTTCTCCACGTCATCGGCAAAGAACGCAACACGAGTCGACCTCGACGCGTTCATCGAGAAGCACCCCAGCGTATCCTTCGCTGGGACGGACGCCCTTGGTCTTGGGCGGGAGGAGGTCTTAGACCTCCTCTCCTCGAGGACCAAGGCGCAGAGGAAAGGATCCCTCCTGTCGCCTCCGCAGTGCGACGCCCTCGCCGGCCTGATCGGGCAAATCTTGGATCTGAGGCCCGGAGCAGCCAGCAACCTTTACAAAGTCCTCGGACAAGTCAAAGCTGAGCTCAGGACAACACCAGCAGTGCCTCCAACACCCCCTCTGCCTGCGCCTCGGCCTTCTGGGCCAACGCCACCTACTTCCCACGGCGAAGAACTGATGCCTGCTGTGATGACACTTCCGCCGCCTGCCCTGGAGGATAATCCGGACCTGACCCAATGGAAGATGTCGCAATCTCTGTATCACATCTTCATGAAAGAACCCGACTTGGGGCCTACGTCCAAATCGGGAATCGACCAATCAGATCTCGCGGATGCGACCCTAAACCCCAGGGAAAGGGAGGAACTCATCGAGCAACTTTTGCCCAGGCAAAGGAACATTCTGGCTCAGCTCGTTGACGCTCTCTTGGTGCGCGCTCTGGACTTGGATCCTTTTCTTCGCGGGAAGCTTTCTGAGCTCAGGGCCTCCTTGCCTCTCTAACCCAGACCCTCTTTGAGGGCACCCCCTGTTGTTTTTGTTGTTGTAAATACTTTTTTTATTGCTTAACTCTCCGGAGTGTTTTTAATTGACTAAGCGGTCAATAAAGTAATTTTAATTGTCGAATTGTCACATGTCTACACATGGTACAGGCCATGATAATCATGGTGGGTAGAAGTAGGCGACTGCTTTTACTGTAAGTACACCACGTGTCTACACGTGGTACAGGCCATGATAATCATGGTGGGTAGAAGTAGGCGACTGCTTTTACTGTAAGTGCACCACATGTCTACACATGTGAAAAGCAGTTCGACTTTGCACTTACAAATGTGCCTGAGCCCCGTTTGGTTACTTGCACTCGGTGGTGGGGTTGGACTTTTGAAAGAATCGGGAGCCATTGTAGCAATGTATATTTTAACAATAAAATACACAAATTGATATTTGCGGAAGAACGATTGCTCGAAGCATATTATATATTTATAATTATATGTAATTCTACTGTCTTCAAAGCTTATATCCATAGTTCATCTAAAATACCCATTACAAGAGTCAAGCATCAGTATCACTATAAAAGGAAGATCGAAAAATGCAATATAACAGCGGTATGGTAGATTAAACTGGCGAAACCGCTGGGAGGGTTCACCACTGATGAGCCAGGCCCTCCCATTAATTTTTCCATTGCAGTAAGGTCAGTAGAAATTATGTAATTTTTAAATAGAATCATACGTGTCTATAATAGTTTAGAATTTACGATTTAATTAAAATAATTTCTAAAGAACAAGATCCCCAAGAACCTGAGGACCATAAAGACATCAATATAAAATATAAATGAACCCTTCATATCCCTCATTGTGAATATGATGAGATGTTATCAAAATTCGAAACTATTATAGACACGTATGATTCTTTTCAAAAATAAACAATTTCTACTGCCCTTAATGCAATGATAAATTGATTGGAGGGCCTGGCTCATCAGTGATGAACCATCCCAGCGGTTTCGCCAGTTTAATTTACCATATTGGTGTAATATTGTATTAGGCTGTTGTGCTTTTATACCGCTGGTAGGATTTATCACTCATTTATCATAGCAGTAAGGGACAGTATAAAATTGTTTATTTAAAAAGAATCATAGGCGTCTATAATAGTTTCGAATTTCTTATAACAGATGTATCTATAATGTATTCTATGTATAATTATTAAAAAGAAAAACACGAATGAAAGGAAACACAGAAAGTAACTTTAAATTTATGTTCAAATTTCGAATCAATAAAGATGAAAATTTAGAAACAATCAACATCCTAATAAACGACCACAACACAAAAGAAATATTATCAATGATTAATCATAGAATAATAAAAAAAGAAGAAACAAATGGTTAAAAGTAACTTCAGAATTTAAGATGAAAGGTAAAGTTTTCCCATTGTTCTCTAATTTGAATGATTTTTATTGATTTTTCTGATGAGTCACAGAAGAAATGGAATATTCTGAAGAGGTACTTGTTAAAGAACTTCACTGAAGAGTCTCTCTGTGAATTAAAATATTGAATTTGAATATATATCTTATAGAAAACTTGGATTGAGTGTCCTCAAACAGGAACTTAGTATTGTATTACGGAAAAAAATCATAAGACGTTGCAAATCTTTTCATCTATTTGATTAAAAGAAGCTTTTCTTGGCCAGAAGTCCTCCTCTATGTAGGGGGAAACAGCACAAGTAAGGGACTGCTCTGTAATACGGTGTCGTGAGCCGGTACGGTAACTGTGAACAGGAAACTCTGAAATGTGGCTGACTAACGGGACACCCCCCCCCCCCCTCCTTTCCATGGAGTGGACAAGACACCACCATCTAAATAAACCCTGCCCAGAAGTCCTCCTCTACGTGGGGAGAAGCAGCACAAGTAAGGGACTGCCCTGTAGTACGGTGTCGTGAGCCGCTACGGTAACCGTGAACAGGGAACTCTGAAATGTGGCTAACTAACGGGGCACCCCCCTTTCCATGGAGTGGACAAGACACCACCATCTAAATAAACCCTGCCCAGAAATCCTCCTCTACGTGGGGAGAAGTAGCACAAGTAAGGGACTGCCCTGTAGTACGGTGTCGTGAGCCGCTACGGTAACTGTGAACAGGGAACTCTGAAATTGGCTGACTAACGGGGCAATGGTACCTTTCTATGGAGTGGACAAGACACCACCACCACAAAGGAAGCTTTCGAGCACAAGCCTTTCTTCAACTAACTAAAACGTATAGTATATCTATAGCCGTTAAGAACAGACACAATTGTTATTTATTTTAAAAGAAAAATTCATAATTTAATACATTCATTTCTTGAGTGTATATGCCGTGTTATTGCCTTTTGTTCAATGAAACTGACCTTGTTTAAATTGTTGGCAGAACGGCATTGCTCGATACAAATATTTGCATATAATTCGACTGTCCTCAAAAGTTCAGGCGTACAGACTTCGGTCCAGGTAGCCCACTATCAGCTTTACACACCAAAGAACATTACGACTGCTGTGATAGAGATGTACGGAGACATCTGAGGCTCTTCATTGGACACGACAACAACAAAAAATTGACCCAGAACAGCAGCTTTACACACCAAGAACATTACGACTGCTTTGATAGAGATGTACGGAGACATATGAGGCTTTTCATTGGACACGACAACAACAGAAAATTGACCCAGAACAGCAGCTTTACACACCCAAGAACATTACGACTGCTGTGATAGAGATGTATGGAGACATCTGAGGCTCTTCTTTGGACACGACAACAACAGAAAATTGACCCAGAACAGCAGCTTTACACACCCAAGAACATTACGACTGCTGTGATAGAGATGTATGGAGACATCTGAGGCTCTTCTTTGGACACGACAACAACAGAAAATTGACCCAGAACAGCAGCTTTACACACCCAAGAACATTACGACTGCTGTGATAGAGATGTATGGAGACATCTGAGGCTCTTCTTTGGACACGACAAAAACTGCTATGTTTACTTCAGTTTACCCATCCACCCAGGTTACCCAAGAATATAAAAGCTTTGTTGTTGATTTTGCCAAACGCTGAACTTCAAATATTCGCTATTACCTAAGCAATTTGTTATTTGTTCAAAGAATGCCATTTACTTGTGGTACCAAGTCGAATTTAACGGCTCTATTGTCCCAGAAATTCAGCAAATGGATTAGTGACGCTCTAGAAAAACCACTAAAATTTTACTCTTTCTTTTCATTTAACCAATGTATGTCTCTTTTTACCCTTTGTTATCACAAATAATTCAAGTAATGTTGGCTATGAGCAAATACAATTTCTTCATTCCTTTCTCCCAGCCTAGAAACCATTCTTTGTTTAATTGCTTCAAGATCTTTCTTTTTGTGATTATGTCATTCATATAAAGAATTATTAAAAACGCTTTAAAATACACACACCTGGAGGAAATGTGAAATTTTTGATATCACAGTCGTCTATTTTTTTAAGGAGACAGAGGTTGTTCACATTTGGTTATTTTTATGTCTTCTATAAAGGTCACTGTGATATCTTTCAGATTTATAATCTTTAAATCAAAAGGAATAACATTTTTATTAGAACTACGCTCATGGACAGACGCATGTACGAGTCTATTGGGATTGAGACAATAACTCTGAAAGATATTACAGTGACCTTTATTGTAGACACACGAGATAACCAAGTGTGTATACACTCATGGACAAAACTTAAGGAAGTTGTACCTTTTAGCATGTATATCGGGATTGAGACAATAACTCTGAAAGATATTACAGTGACCTTTATTGAAGACACACATGATAACGAAGTGTGAACAACCTCTGTCTCCTTCAAAAAATATATATTTATATAGATATAAACGACCGGCGACTTCAAAGACTTTCCAATTACTTAAGGTTTATCCATTAGAATGTTTCGGAATTAAAAGGATAAATGGAAGGATATAGCAAAAGACAAAGAAGAATATGTACCAATGACTTCAAGGACTGTGTAAACTAAAAGCTTCTAAAGAAGAAGAAAAAGGTCCATAATAGTGTTTAAAAGGATCTCCATGACAACCACTCTATGATAAAACAGCACAAAATTCACGTCTACACGTGGTACAGACCATGGTAATCATGGTGGGTAGAAGTAGACGATTGCTCTTACTGTAAGTACACCACATGTCTACACATGGTACAGGCCATTATAATCATGGTGGGTAGTTAGCGACTGCTCTTACTGTAAGTACACCACATGTCTACACTCGGCCGTGCGGCCACGCGTCGCGCGAGCTCCGTGTTTTTCGCCTTTGGCGGGCGGTAAAATGCATTTAGGCATGTCGAGTTCGGCATCGCCAGGGAGCTCGGGATCTGCTGGACAAGAGCCTGGAAGGCCCAGCATCCCAGCTCCTACTGGTGGGAGGATTTCAAGCGAAAACGGAAATCAGAAAATCTTAAAAGAAAACTCAGAAAATCGAGTTTATGCAAATCCGCCGGCAGGCGTTAAAGATGTAAATCTGGCCGCCGCGCGTGACGTCACGCTCAACTTGCCGGCCGGTACGTCATCCAATGGCGCTGCCCGTGTCTTGGGAAGCTGGGCGGACTGCATTGAGGATTTGAGCCCCGGAGCGGAAGACGACTTTACCGTCGTGAAAACCAAGAAGAGGCGCCGCGAATCATCAAATTCGCCTACAGCCGCTGCACCATCCTCCAACAGCGGTGGCGCCAGGAACAGTCGCCGATTGAATTCATCGGCTCGATCGGTACCCCGGGCCCAGGAGATCCCGACAACCAGGACCCATATCACAGAGGCCCGGGCGAGGCAGGCGTCCTCCTCCGAGGAGCACTGCGTCTACCTGGAACACGGCCCCGAGCTACAGCCCTTCCACTACCTGAGGGCGCTGGACAGGCTGCTTGGAGGAACCGCCGGAATTATCCAGATCTCCAAGGTAAACGGCCACCAACTCCTGGGACTGGCCAACAGGGGCCTCGCCGAGCGCCTCATAAACAACGGCCTTGAGGTTGAGGGCACTCTCCTCAGGGCGTTTCCTTTCCGTAAAAGAGCGGAAAGGATAACGGTGAGCAACCTCCCCTTCTTCGTGGAGGACTCAGCCATCATCAACGCCCTTAGGCCCTTTGGGCGCATCACATCCATCGCGCCCAAAATGATGAAGGCCGGCCCGTACACCTACACCGACGGTCGCCGCGAGGCGTTCATCGTCCTTCACGAAGGAATGACAACCGAGAGGCTCGCCACCCGCCTCGACATCACCATCAAAGGCGAGGCCTGGCCCGCTTATCTCTCTACCGGCATCAAGTGTTCCAGATGCCACGGTCAGGGGCACCGCAGGGCCAACTGCCCCCTGCTTGCAGGGCTGGCCAACAACACCAGAACGGCCCCACCGACCACTCCTGCTGGCGTCCCACCACCGACCACCCCTGCACCGCCTCAGCGGTCAGCAGCCCAGCCTCCTGCGCCGACACCCTCCAATCCAGCCATGGAGGTTTGCAGCGCTCCTCCCGTGGCCCGAGCTGCGCTCCACTCATCCGCACCTCGGCCATCTCCACCAGCGGCCCCAGCCTTTCCTATGGAGGAGACGCCTCCTGCCCCTCCACCAGTGACCCCTGCTCCGTCCATGCAAACACCTGGGAGTCGCGAGCCTGCGGCCCCAACACCGGACGTGGAGATGTCCATCGTGGAGGAGACCCTTGCGTCCTTCACGTCATCGGCAAAAAACGCAACGAGAGTCGACCTCGATGCGTTCATCGAGGGGCACACCAGCGTGTCCTTCGCTAAGACGGACGCCCTTGGTCTTGGGCGGGAGGAGGTCCTGGACCTCCTCTCCTCGAGGACCAAGGCGCAGAGGAAGGGACCCCTCCTGTCGCCTCCGCAGTGCGACGCCCTCGTCGGCCTGATCGGGCAAATCCTGGACCTGAGACCCGGAGCAGCCAGCAACCTATACAAAGTCCTCGGACAAGTCAAGGCCGAGCTCAGGACAACACCAGCAGTGCCTCCAACACCCACACTGCCTGCGCCTTGGCCTTCTAAGCCAACACCACCCGCTCTCCACGGGGAAAAGACGTCGCCGGACATCGCGACACCTCCACCTCCACTGTCTACCGAATTCATTGATGCCTGCTACGACCAGGCTACGTCATGACGTCAAATCCGGCCACGCCGACCGACTTCGTTACTGCCTCGTTTTCCGAGGCCGCTGCCCAAGCCAATAGAAGCTGGGCAGACTTAGCGGAGGACAACAATCATGAATCTGAGAACCCTTTCGTCACTGTCCAAAGAAAGAAAAGACGCCGTGGCTCGGCGGAATCACCTGCAGCGGCTGCGCCTTCCTCTGGCACCAGAGGCGCAGGGGCCACTCGCCGGCCACGATCGTCCACGGGATGGGCACCGCGGGCTGAGGAGGTCAGGACCACTAGGGCGCATATCGCGGAGGCCAGGGCGCGGCAGGCGTCTTCAACCGAAGACCACTGCGTCTTCGTAAGAGCGCAGCCCTGAACTGAAGCCCTACCATTACATGAGGGCCATAGATCGAATGTTTGGGAGCACCAGGGAGGTCTTCCAAGTGACCAAGATGAACGGTCACTTCCTGGTGGGACTGGCAAACAGAGGCATGGCCGAGCGCCTCATCAACGAGGGCCTCGAGGTGGAGGGAACACTCCACAGGGCCTTCCCGTTCCGCAAGAGGGTGGAGCGAATTACAGTGGGCAACCTCCCCTTCTTCGTGGGGGATGCAGCCGTCATCAGCGCCCTTTCATCTTTTGGGCGGGTCACATCTATCGCCCCCAAGCTGATGAAGGCTGGCCCATACATCTACAACGACGGCCGCCGAGAGGCGTTTATCATCCTCCGCGAAGGAATCACCATCTAGAGGCTGCCCACCCGCCTCGACATCACCATCAAAGGCGAGGCCTGGCCCGCATACCTGTCCTCCGGGATTAGGTGCTCCAGGTGCCGTGGACAAGGACATCGCAGGGCCAACTGCCCCCTGCTTGCAAGGCGAACCACCGCTCCTGGACCGGCCACACCAACCTCTCCAACCAGCGTCCCACCAGCGACTGCGCCTAGGCTGCCTCAACAACCATCTGCCCAGCCTCCACCTCCGGCATCCCCCAGCCCAACCATGGAGGTCTCCGACGTCCCTCCCACAAGCCGAGCTGCGCTCCATCAACCTGCAGCACTCCGGCAATCACCACCAGCGCCTTCGGCCTTACCTGCGGAGGATGCGTCGCTTGCCCCTCCACCAGTGACCCCTGCTCCGTCCCTGCGAACACCTGGGAGTCGCGAGCCTGCGGCCCCAACACCGGACGTGGAGATGTCCATCGTGGAGGAGACCTCTGCGTCCTCCACGTCAGCAGCAAAGAACGCAACGAGGGTCGACCTCGATGAGTTCATCGAGAGGCACCCCACCGTATCCTTCGCTAGGACGAACGCCCTTGGTATTGGGCGGGAGGAGGTCCTGGACCTCCTCTCCTCGAGGACCAAGGCGCAGAGGAAAGGACCCCTCCTGGCGCCTCCGCAGTGCGACGCCCTCGCCGGCCTGATCGGGCAAATCTTAGATCTGAGGCCCGGAGCAGCAAGTAATCTCTACAAGGTCCTCGGACAGGTCAAGGCTGAGCTGAGGACAACACCAGCCGCAGTGCCTACACCTCCACTGCCTGCGCCTCGACCATCTGAGCCGGCGCCGCTCACTTCCCACGGGAAACAACTGTCACCTGCTCTCAGAACACCCCCGCTGCCCGCCCCGGCGGAGATGGAGGAGGACGTTCCAATGACGGAGGAAGAGCGCTGTGCACCCCCACCGCCTGCGCATCGGCTCGCTGGGCCAATACCACCCGTCCCCCATGGGGATACTACGACACCGGCCATGGCGACACCTCCGCCTCCACTATCCAGCCAAATGGATAGAGCTCTGATGGACAAGCGCTGGGAGGCGCTAAGAGATTTAATGCATGAATTGGATCGTGAATTCGAACTCGACTTGGAGCACCGGTTCCAATCGCGGGTTGACGTGGATGACATCATAAGAGCAATCCTATACCCCGGGGATAGGGAGCCCCTCATCAAGCGCCTACCCACTCGGGATAGGTACACCCTCGGTGGACTCATGAGCACCGCCATCAGGCGCGTTCGGGAATTAGATCTTTTTGTACTTGAGGGTATGTCCGCACTCAGGAAATTATTACCTGCTTGAGTCCAGACGACCCTCGGTGAGGACACCGCCTTTAACCTGTAAATTGTTACTTAACTCTTAGGAGTTTGCCGATTGTCTGGGATGACAATAAAAATTGTTTAATTGTCACCACATGTCTACACATGGTACAGGCCATGAAAATCATGGTGGGAAGAAGAAGGCGACTGCTTTAACTGTAAGTACACCACATGTCTACACACGTGGAAAGCAGTTCGACTTTACATTTACAAATATGCCAGAGCCCCGTTTGGTTACTTGCACTCGCTGGTGGGGTTGGACTTTTGCAAGAATAGGGGGTCATTGGGGCATTTTTTTTATTTTTATCATCAAAAAGTGCCCAATGCGGGAATCGAACCTGGGTCGTAGCGGTCGCAAACCAACGGCTTAGACCAGCTTTCCATCGACCCCCCCCCCACAAAACTAAATTTCCAATAGCAAACAAGTTCACCAATTAATCCATCAAAATTATAACAATCATAACCAACAAAAAAAAAACCTAAAAATATATGATTATGCGTGAATAAAAAATATTTTAATAAACTATTAACTTTAATATACATAACAAAGAAGTATTCCATGCCTATAATATTTACATATATTGGGTTTAATGAACCAATAGGAATGGATCATTAATTTTGACATGGAGCTGGTTTATTGGCACATTCATTCATGTCTCCGCCCCCTCTACCAACAGCCGTGATACTGTAATCCTATTATTGGGGAGTTTGAAACTAATGAACGGAAACTCTTGTACCCCTGTGAACTAATCTCCTAAAAACGGCCAACCTCCTTTAAAACAATTTATGTCACCAACCCTAAGCCGCTAATTTACATCAACGATCAAAATATAACGTTGTTTTGATGTCTTGAATGAGGTGGTGAGAAACAGAGCTGGAGCGTTTGCGTTGTTCAAATTTTGGAAGACGGCTGAAGAGAAGGGAAAGCTATATACATAATCTAATTGATGTAAATAATTATATGTAAATAATATTTGTCAGGAATAGAATGACGAATTCTGTATGGGACTTTGATTCCAATAAAAGGCTTGATGTTGCGGTTGTATATAGTCACAGTGTAGAAAATACTATACTATACCCCCCCCCCCCCCTGCATATCTCTGTATTCTTAGTTCTCTTCTCTTCAATTACTCTGCAAACTGGCGAATCCTTTATAGGCAGCAGAATGTGTTTCTATAATTTAAAAAAGGTGATTATATAGCTAATATTCAGAAATAATTTTTCATATAACCAATATTCGTGAATAATATTTTTTAAAAAGCGATTAGTTGATATTTATTCCGATAGATGGCGTATGTAATCAGTAATTTTTAGTTACATAATTAGGAGTGTTGCATTTTTTATTGTCTAGTCCATTGTCTAAAATTAAGAAAAATATTCTAGCTAATATTCATAAATAATTTTTTATAAACAATAAGCGTGGATAATTTAAAAAAAATATCAATTAGTTGATTTTTATTCCGATAGATGGGGTAAGGAAGTTGTACCTTTTCGCATGTATATCGGAATTGAGACAATAACTCTGAAAGATATTACAGTGACCTTTATTGAAGACACACGAGATAACCTAGTGTGTATACACTCATGGACAAAACTTAAGTAAGTTGTACCTTTTCGCATGTATATCGGGATTGAGTCAATAACTCTGAAAGATATTACAGTGACCTTTATTGAAGACACACGAGATAACCTAGTGTGTATACACTCATGGACACAACTTAAGGAAGTTGTACCTTTTCGCATGTATATCGGGATTGAGTCAATAACTCTGAAAGATATTACAGTGACCTTTATTGAAGACACACGAGATAACCTAGTGTGTATACACTCATGGACAAAACTTAAGTAAGTTGTACCTTTTCGCATGTATATCGGGATTGAGTCAATAACTCTGAAAGATATTACAGTGACCTTTATTGAAGACACACGAGATAACCTAGTGTGTATACACTCATGGACAAAACTTAAGTAAGTTGTACCTTTTCGCATGTATATCGGGATTGAGTCAATAACTCTGAAAGATATTACAGTGACTTTTATTGAAGACACACGAGATAACCAAGTGTGTATACACTCATGGACAAAACTTAAGTAAGTTGTACCTTTTCGCATGTATATCGGAATTGAGACAATAACTCTG
>CP092870.1:60509677-60644376 GCA_030710605.1 Cordylochernes scorpioides | reverse complement strand
TGTATATCGGGATTGAGACAATAACTCTGAAATATATTACAGTGATCTTTATTGAAGACACACGAGATAACCAAGTGTGTATACACTCATGGACAAAACTTAAGGAAGTTGTACCTTTTAGCATGTATATCGGGATTGAGACAATAACTCTGAAATATATTACAGTGATCTTTATTGAAGACACACGAGATAACCAAGTGTGTATACACTCATGGACAAAACTTAAGGAAGTTGTATCTTTTAGCATGTATATCGGGATTGAGACAATAACTCTGAAATATATTACAGTGAAATTTATTGAAGACACACGAGATAACCAAGTGTGTATACACTCATGGACAAAACTTAAGGAAGTTGTACCTTTTAGCATGTATATCGGGATTGAGACAATAACTCTGAAAGATATTACAGTGATCTTTATTGAAGACACACGAGATAACCAAGTGTGTATACACTCATGGACAAAACTTAAGGAAGTTGTATCTTTTAGCATGTATATCGGGATTGAGACAATAACTCTGAAATATATTACAGTGATCTTTATTGAAGACACACGAGATAACCAAGTGTGTATACACTCATGGACAAAACTTAAGGAAGTTGTACCTTTTAGCATGTATATCGGGATTGAGACAATAACTCTGAAATATATTACAGTGATCTTTATTGAAGACACACGAGATAACCAAATGTGTATACACTCATGGACAAAACTTAAGGAAGTTTATCTTTTAGCATGTATATCGGGATTGAGACAATAACTCTGAAAGATATTACAGTGATCTTTATTGGAGACACACGAGATAACCAAGTGTGTATACACTCATGGACAAAACTTAAGGAAGTTGTATCTTTTAGCATGTATATCGGGATTGAGACAATAACTCTGAAAGATATTACAGTGATCTTTATTGAAGACACACGAGATAACCAAGTGTGTATACACTCATGGACAAAACTTAAGGAAGTTGTACCTTTTAGCATGTATATCGGGATTGAGACAATAACTCTGAAAGATATTACAGTGATCTTTATTGAAGACACACGAGATAACCAAGTGTGTATACACTCGTGGACAAAACTTAAGGAAGTTGTACCTTTTAGCATGTATATCGGGATTGAGACAATAACTCTGAAAGATATTACAGTGATCTTTATTGAAGACACACGAGATAACCAAGTGTGTATACACTCATGGACAAAACTTAAGTAAGTTGTACCTTTTAGCATGTATATCGGGATTGAGACAATAACTCTGAAAGATATTACAGTGACCTTTATTGAAGACACACGAGATAACCAAATGTGTATACACTCATGGACAAAACTTAAGGAAGTTGTACCTTTTAGCATGTATATCGGGATTGAGACAATAACTCTGAAAGATATTACAGTGATCTTTATTGAAGACACACGAGATAACCAAGTGTGTATACACTCATGGACAAAACTTAAGGAAGTTGTACCTTTTAGCATGTATATCGGGATTGAGACAATAACTCTGAAAGATATTACAATAACCTTTATTGAAGACACATGAGATAACCAAGTGTGTATACACTCATGGACAAAACTTAAGGAAGTTGTATCTTTTAGCATGTATATCGGGATTGAGACAATAACTCTGAACGATATTACAGTGATCTTTATTGAAGACACACGAGATAACCAAGTGTGTATACACTCATGGACAAAACTTAAGGAAGTTGTACCTTTTAGCATGTATATCGGGATTGAGACAATAACTCTGAAAGATATTACAGTGATCTTTATTGAAGATACACGAGATAACCAAGTGTGTATACACTCATGGACAAAACTTAAGGAAGTTGTATCTTTTAGCATGTATATCGGGATTGAGACAATAACTCTGAAAGATATTACAGTGATCTTTATTGAAGACACACGAGATAACCAAGTGTGTATACACTCATGGACAAAACTTAAGGAAGTTGTACCTTTTAGCATGTATATCGGGATTGAGACAATAACTCTGAAAGATATTACAGTGACTTTATTGAAGACACACGAGATAACCAAGTGTGTATACACTCATGGACAAAACTTAAGGAAGTTGTAACTTTTAGCATGTATATCGGGATTGAGACAATAACTCTGAAAGATATTACAGTGACCTTTATTGAAGACACACGAGATAACCAAGTGTGTATACACTCATGGACAAAACTTAAGGAAGTTGTAACTTTTAGCATTTATATCGGGATTGAGACAATAACTCTGAAATATATTACAGTGACCTTTATTGAAGACACACGAGATAACCAAGTGTGTATACACTCATGGACAAAACTTAAGGAAGTTGTACCTTTTAGCATGTATATCGGGATTGAGACAATAACTCTGAAAGATATTACAGTGATCTTTATTGAAGACACACGAGATAACCAAGTGTGTATACACTCGTGGACAAAACTTAAGGAAGTTGTACCTTTTAGCATGTATATCGGGATTGAGACAATAACTCTGAAAGATATTACAGTGATCTTTATTGAAGACACACGAGATAACCAAGTGTGTATACACTCATGGACAAAACTTAAGTAAGTTGTACCTTTTAGCATGTATATCGGGATTGAGACAATAACTCTGAAAGATATTACAGTGACCTTTATTGAAGACACACGAGATAACCAAATGTGTATACACTCATGGACAAAACTTAAGGAAGTTGTACCTTTTAGCATGTATATCGGGATTGAGACAATAACTCTGAAAGATATTACAGTGATCTTTATTGAAGACACACGAGATAACCAAGTGTGTATACACTCATGGACAAAACTTAAGGAAGTTGTACCTTTTAGCATGTATATCGGGATTGAGACAATAACTCTGAAAGATATTACAGTAACCTTTATTGAAGACACATGAGATAACCAAGTGTGTATACACTCATGGACAAAACTTAAGGAAGTTGTATCTTTTAGCATGTATATCGGGATTGAGACAATAACTCTGAACGATATTACAGTGATCTTTATTGAAGACACACGAGATAACCAAGTGTGTATACACTCATGGACAAAACTTAAGGAAGTTGTACCTTTTAGCATGTATATCGGGATTGAGACAATAACTCTGAAAGATATTACAGTGATCTTTATTGAAGATACACGAGATAACCAAGTGTGTATACACTCATGGACAAAACTTAAGGAAGTTGTATCTTTTAGCATGTATATCGGGATTGAGACAATAACTCTGAAAGATATTACAGTGATCTTTATTGAAGACACACGAGATAACCAAGTGTGTATACACTCATGGACAAAACTTAAGGAAGTTGTACCTTTTAGCATGTATATCGGGATTGAGACAATAACTCTGAAAGATATTACAGTGACTTTATTGAAGACACACGAGATAACCAAGTGTGTATACACTCATGGACAAAACTTAAGGAAGTTGTAACTTTTAGCATGTATATCGGGATTGAGACAATAACTCTGAAAGATATTACAGTGACCTTTATTGAAGACACACGAGATAACCAAGTGTGTATACACTCATGGACAAAACTTAAGGAAGTTGTAACTTTTAGCATTTATATCGGGATTGAGACAATAACTCTGAAATATATTACAGTGACCTTTATTGAAGACACACGAGATAACCAAGTGTGTATACACTCATGGACAAAACTTAAGGAAGTTGTACCTTTTAGCATGTATATCGGGATTGAGACAATAACTCTAAAAGATATTACAGTGACCTTTATTGAAGACACACGAGATAACCAAGTGTGTATACACTCATGGACAATATTTAAGGAAGTTGTACCTTTTAGCATGTATATCGGGATTGAGACAATAACTCTGAAAGATATTACAGTGACCTTTATTGAAGACACACGAGATAACCAAGTGTGTATACACTCATGGACAAAACTTAAGGAAGTTGTAACTTTTAGCATGTATATCGGGATTGAGACAATAACTCTGAAAGATATTACAGTGACCTTTATTGAAGACACACGAGATAACCAAGTGTGTATACACTCATGGACAAAACTTAAGGAAGTTGTACCTTTTAGCATGTATATCGGGATTGAGACAATAACTCTGAAAGATATTACAGTGACCTTTATTGAAGACACACGAGATAACCAAGTGTGTATACACTCATGGACAATACTTAAGGAAGTTGTACCTTTTAGCATGTATATCGGGATTGAGACAATAACTCTGAAAGATATTACAGTGACCTTTATTGAAGACACACGAGATAACCAAGTGTGTATACACTCATGGACAAAACTTAAGAAAGTTGTAACTTTTAGCATTTATATCGGGATTGAGACAATAACTCTGAAAGATATTACAGTGACCTTTATTGAAGACACACGAGATAACCAAGTGTGTATACACTCATGGACAAAACTTAAGGAAGTTGTAACTTTTAGCATTTATATCGGGATTGAGAAAATACCTCTGAAAGATATTACAGTGACCTTTATTGAAGACACACGAGATAACCAAGTGTGTATACACTCATGGACAAAACTTAAGGGAGTTGTAACTTTTAGCATGTATATCGGGATTGAGACAATAACTCTGAAAGATATTACAGTGACCTTTATTGAAGACACAGGAGATAACCAAGTGTGTATACACTCATGGACAAAACTTAAGGAAGTTGTAACTTTTAGCATGTATATCGGGATTGAGACAATAACTCTGAAAGTTATTACAGTGATCTTTATTGAAGACACACGAGATAACCAAGTGTGTATACACTCATGGACAAAACTTAAGGAAGTTGTAACTTTTAGCATGTATATCGGGATTGAGACAATACCTCTGAAAGATATTACAGTGACCTTTATTGAAGACACACGAGATAACCAAGTGTGTATACACTCATGGACAGCACTTAAGGAAGTTGTAACTTTTAGCATGTATATCGGGATTGAGACAATACCTCTGAAAGATATTACAGTGACCTTTATTGAAGACACACGAGATAACCAAGTGTGTATACACTCATGGACAATACTAAAGGAAGTTGTACCTTTTAGCATGTATATCGGGATTGAGACAATAACTCTGAAAGATATTACAGTGACCTTTATTGAAGACACACGAGATAACCAAGTGTGTGTACACTCATGGACAAAACTTAAGGAAGTTGTACCTTTTAGCATGTATATCGGGATTGAGACAATACCTCTGAAAGATATTACAATGACCTTTATTGAAGACACATGAGATAACCACGTATGTATACACTCATGGACAAAACTTAAGGAAATTGTACCTTTTAGCATGTATATCAGGATTGAGACAATAACTCTGAAAGATATTACAGTGACCTTTATTGAAGACACATGAGATAACCAAGTATGTATACACTCATGGACAAAACTTAAGGAAGTTGTACCTTTTAGCATGTATATCGGGATTGAGATAATACACAGTGTCCCTTATTAAAGACACGAGATAACCAAGTGTAAACAACCTCTGTCTACTTCACAAAATAAACGATAGTAAACAAGATAACAAACTTCCTTAAGTTTTATGTCGTCTGATACATAAAAAATTGTATATATGATTAGTATATGCAAATTAAATAAGACAAAAGTAATGGGAAGTTTTTATTTCGGCATATTATATTTACATATGGGTTACATATCTCAGTAGTAGGTTTCTTGTTCAACCCATCCTCCAGGATATTTACGGATGCACAATCGACGTATCTCATCGTAGACCCAAATAAGTAGAGCATATGGCATAGCAGGAATCCACCAACGTAAATATACAGGGTATGTTTTCAACATGATATGCATTCCTGGTGTATATGATACTAAACATGCTAATGCAGTTTCAAACAACAAACTAGCATTAAGTATCTTATTTTTCATTCCTTGTTTGAAAAGTGAATTACGTCTTGTTTTGCTTATAATCAAATCAGTCCATTGTACAATGACAACAGCAAGGAAGAAAGCAGTATGACATGTATGTTCTAACGCTTTTCTATCATGGAAAGTCCACTCTTGACCATAGCTATCTAGTAAATCATTAATTCCACGGTTTTCCCAATCGTTACGTAACCCTATCAGATAACCAGGCCAGAAACCATTTTCAGCCATTATGGCGTAATAGGTAAGGAATCCTGCAGCAGCTTGAATAAACCCAATTTGACCATATGCCAGTGATATAAGGCGTTCATTAACAAGTTTGTCATATTTAGAATTACGTGGTTGTCTTTTCATGATATCACTTTCAGGATTCTCGTATGCCAATGAAATAGCAGGTAACATGTCTGTTCCAACATCAATGAAGAGAATGGTAAGTGTTCCCAATGGAAGAGGAATGCCTAAGACAATGAACATAATGAAAGGTAGCATTTCTGGAATATTGCTTGTCAAGGTGTAGGCAATGGATTTCTTGAGGTTATCGAAGATGAGGCGTCCTAAAAAACAAAACAAAGATTATATAACAGATGTATATATCCTGTATAGGAATTGAATAAAACAACAGGTTACTGGAACTGAAAGTTGCTGATGGCTTGCGCCATCTATCGGAATAAATATAAAATATTTTCGGTGATTTCTAATTATTCCAGAATTGGCCAAATACCCCATTTTTGATTAATAAAGAAAAGCTAACCACGAACGCGTTTCGGGCTGTTGGCCCTCATCAGTGTGGTGCAAGCTGTACCTCAACGACCAAAAAAATGGTCATTCAGTTATCAATAAAAAATCATTAAAAGGGGTAGTTAAGGCCAGAATTCCGGCCAATTCTGGAATAATTAAAAATCAACGAGAATAGTTGATATTTATTCCGATACATGGCGCAAGCTATCAGCAACTTTCAGTTGCACGATAAAGAGATGCCTTTTTGGTTTTCATATATATATAGTTAATATTAAACGGCGTTTGATTTTTATCATTGTTGTAATCCTGTGGAAAGGCTGAGATGCAGGAAAACTTGAGATTACAATAAAAATGAAAAGAGACACATCTCCAGAAACCTATTGTCTTATTTAAAACACAGATTATACAATGCCTTGTAAATGTCATTAACAGAAGGAAAAATGAAGAAAAAAAGGCATCTCCTTATCGGGCAACTGAAATTTACTGATGGCTTGCGCCATCTATCGGAATAAATATCAACTATTCTTTTTTTATTATTCCATAAATACCCATTCTTAATTAATCAAGAAAAGCTAACTACGGACGTGTTTCGGGCTGTTGGCTCTCATCAGCGTGGTGCAAGCTGTACCTCAACGACAAAAAAACTGGTCATTTAGTTAGTATGTTTAACATGGTTAGCTTTTCTTGATTAATCAAGAATGGGTATTTGGCCAATTCTGGAATAATTAAAAATTAACGAATAGTTGATATTTATTTCGATAGATGGCGCAAGCCATCAACAACTTTCAAGTTGCATGATAAGGAGATATACCTTTTTTCTTAATAAATCATGTCTAGCTCATCAGTGGTGAACCCTGCCAGCAGTTTCGTCTATTTTTCCATTGCAGTAAAGGCCAGTAGAAATTGTTTAATTTTTAAAAATAATCATACACGTCTATAATAGTTTCGAATTTTGATAACAGATGGCGTGCTAATATATTATTATGTTAATTTAAAGGATTATTTATTGAAAAGTGTTTTTTTAAGAGAGATTTTTACCTTCTTCAACTCCGGTGACGATGGATGAGAAATTGTCATCCAATAGGATCATATCGGCTGCTTGCTTACTAACATCGCTTCCAGCAATTCCCATAGCAACTCCAATATCTGCTTTCTTTAAAGCTGGTGAATCATTAACACCATCTCCAGTAACTGCCACAACCTGTTCTAACTTCTGGAATCCTTCAACGATGATCAATTTCTGCTGTGGTGATGTACGTGCGAAGACAATCTCATCATAATGGGCGAGAAAATCTGCAAGTTCCTTTTCTGGCATATCACGTAGTCTTGCACCATGGCATACAATAGCACGTGCATTGTTATCCAATAATGGTTCTGATATTTCTCCTTCTTTTAGTTCGTCTAGAATTCTTGCGTTTTCTTCAGTGATGATACCAACATTACGAGCGATGGCTTTGGCTGTCACGGGATGGTCACCGGTCACCATTACCACCTGTAACACAGCATTGTCTCTATCTGGGTTACTACAAGAATGCAGATATACACTCTTGGACAAAACTTAAGGAAGTTGTACCTTTTAGCATGTATATCGGGATTGAGACAATAACTCTGAAAGATATTACAGTGACCTTTATTGAAGACACACGAGATAACCAAGGAAATTGGCTCTGTAACTAGGTGTTGTTCTTTACAGAGAGGTAGTTCTACTGTAGCTACTCTCCCTAAAGGACATTTTGGCTCTGTAACTAGGTGTTGTCCTTTACAGAGAAATTCTACTATAATGAGCAATTGTATGTTAAGAGGATACTTTGACTCTGTAACTAGGTGTTGTCTTGGCTTTGCAACTAGATTCTACCTACATAGAAGTAGTTCTACTGTAGCTGCTCTCCCTAAAAGACATTTTGGCTCTGTAACTAGGTGTTGTCCTTTATAGAGATGTAGTTCTACTGTAGCTGCTCTCCCTAAAAGACATTTTGGCTCTGTAACTAGGTGTTGTCCTTTACAGAGATGTAGTTCTACTGTATTTAGCAACTCTTCCGCAAGAGGACACCTTTGTAACTAGATTCTACCTACAGGGAAGGTATTTCTACTATAAATACAAATTAGATATAGATAGATAGACTCACCTTAATACCAGCACTTCTGCACTTAGCTACAGCATAAGGTACAGTAGCTCTTGGAGGGTCAATCATCGACATCAGACCAACAAATCTCAGTCCATCCATGGGGAAATTGACTTCATCCGAGTTGAATTCATAATCCACAGGATACTGATCCTTAGGAAGAAGTTGATCACAGAATCCGATAACACGTTCACCCATACTGGCAAGTTTGTGAGCTGCATCTTGATATGATTGACGAATAGCATTATCAATCGGTTTATTCTCACCATCAATCAAAATGGTGGAACATCGTGCTAAAATCCTTTCTGGAGCACCTTTCATACATAGAAGAATTCTTTGATCATCTCCAGGTGTCCGGTGAAGAGTTAGATGGAACTTATTGGTTGAATTGAATGGTATTTCACAAACTTTGGGATAATTTGAACGTTTTTCAGATACTTTGCCTGTTGCTAATTCCATACATTTGAGGATTGCTGCTTCGGAAGCATCGCCAGTACAATCCCTGTAACATCACAGATAGATCTTTTAGATAAAATTGTTAATGTGAAAAAATAGTACAAATGTGATATTGTACTGGGATAAGGTGCATAATGATGAAAAAAAAAACATCTCCTTATCGTGCAACTGAAAGTTGCTGATGGTTCGCGCCATCTATCGGAATAAATATCAACTATTCTCGTTGATTTTTAATTTGTCCGTCGTTAGTTTTTCTTGATTAATCAAGAATGGGTATTTGGCCAATTCTGGAATAATTAAAAATCAACGAGAATAGTTGATATTTATTCCGATAGATGGCGCAAGCCATCAGCAACTTTCAGTTGCACGATAAGGAGATGCTTTTTTTTTCAAAATTGTTAATGATTTGATTGAAACTGATAAAAATTATTGTCGGTAACAGGTGGTTGTAAGTGTTTACAAACTTTAAGGACAACCTTGGCCCACTGAAACTTGGCCCACCTGCTGATTGACCACCCATGATATAGAACATCAGAGATTAAATCATTCTTCTATAAGAATTCTGTTAGAATTTTACCAAGGTAACCAATATTACCAAGGTTGTCTCAAAAGTTCGTAAACAAATTATGATTTATATTTTGCAAGTGTTTACGATCTTTTGGGACAACCTTGTATTTATAACAAATGAAGACATTAAGACGCGAATGTTTCTTTTCACAAATATAACAAACGTCTACTGTCCTTACTGTGATGAAAATATATTAGGAAGGCTTGGTTTATCGCAGTAAGGACAGTAGAAGTTTGATTTATTTGTGAAAAGAAACTATCGCGTCTTAATGTCTTCATTTGTTATGTATAGATGGCGCGTTATTGCTTTGTAATAATTTGAACCATATATATTCTTATGGAAATTAATTTTTTTTAAATATATTTTAGCCATAGATTTGGCCCGGCCACATTGCCAGCTAAACACCTCTTTGGCAGATTGTCAAGATTCCATTAGATACCGGGTGGATCTCATGGAATAAAGTCCGCTCTAGACTGACGAGGGCCATTAGCTCAAAACAATGGTCTCTAGGTGGATGCTTCTCAGTTTACCAAAGCTGGTGTTGTGGCTTTGTTACCGACCTGAGATCGCTAGTTTGCGGCGACAGTCAATAGATGGCGTCAGGTTTTGACGTCTATTTTGACGGAAGAGGCGACCTTTGTCTCTCTCTATATATATTCTTATATCAATTATATCCTATGTTGACCATATGTACATACCTTCTTAAAATGGGAACAGTGCTTTGACCCGCCTTGAATTCTGCCCTGCTACAGAGGCTTCCAACTCTTGCAAGGGTTTTCCATTCTTCACTCTTGTCATTGCTGCCTTCTGTACCTGCAGACACACTTCTTTGTCAACCGACTGTACATGTAGACAATTGACATAATTATATTAACATCTTGTCAATACATGCAAAAGTGCACAGTCTGAACTATTTTAAAAGATAATTGCGAAGCATGGATAAACAATAGTTATAACATTGGAAGCATGGATAAACAATATTTATAACAATTGTATCATGTATAAACAATAGTTATAACCAATGTTGGGCTTTAAAAAATATTTTTCAATTAAATTGAAGTGCAATTAACAATTAATTAATTGCTAATTAGAAAAGTACAATTAACAATTAATCAATTGTTAATCTTTAATAAATCATTTTAATTAATATTTGCCCAACACTGGTTATAACAATGTAATCATGGATAAACAATATATCTAACAATTATAATATGATGAACTAGCGCGCCATCTGTTATCAAAATTCGAAACTATTTTAAAGGCGTTGGATTCTTTTTGATATTAAACAATTTCTACTGCCCTTACTGCAATGGAAAAATTAATGAGAGGGCCTGGCTCATCAGTGGTGAACCCTCTCAGCGGTTTCGCCAGTTTAATCTACCATACCGCTGTTATATTGCATTTTTGGAACTAACAATAGAAGCATGGATAAACAATATTTCTAACAATTTAAAAATAGATAACCAATATTTCTACCAATGGAAGCATGGATAAACAATAGCTATAACAATGAAAGCATGGATAAACAATATTTCTAGCGATGGAAGCATGGATAAACAATATTTCTAACAATGGAAGCATGTATAAACAATATTTCTAACAATGGAAGCATGAATAACCAATATTTCTAACAATGAAAGCATGGATAAACAATAGTTATAACAATTATATCATGTATAAACAATAGTTATAACAATGGAATCATGGATAAACAATATCTCTAACAATGGAAGCATGGATAAACAATATTTCTAACAATTTAAAAACGGATAACCAATATTTCTAGCAATGGAAGCATGGATAAACAATATTCTAACAATGGAAGCATGGATAAACAATAGTTATAACAATGGAATCATGGATAAACAATATTTCTAACAATGGAAGCATGGATAAATAATATTTCTAACAATGGAAGCATGAATAAACGATATTTCTAACAATGAAAGCATGGATAAACAATAGTTATAACAATTGTATCATGTATAAACAATAGTTATAACAATGGAATCATGGATAAACAATATCTCTAACAATGGAAGCATGGATAAACAATATTTCTAACAATTATAAAATGGATAACCAATAGTTATAACAATGGAAGCATGAATAAACAATATTTATAACAATGGAAGCATGAATAAACCAGAGTTCAGATATCGTAAAATTAAAAAAAAACAGACGATCAGGCTGACAAAACAATATAAATATCTACAATCAATAAATATAAAAATATATATTTGTAAAAATTATGAATAAGTAATTTTGAATAATTTAGAAGCATATACACTACTGTCCAAATTTGAGTTAACAAACACTTAATGTTAATTTCCTAAAAAAACATAGAATTGTTTTGAACGTAAATTTGTATTGATATCATAAATATAAAAAAAATCCATCAATTATAGCAGAGGATTTATTAGTGACAAGATTTTTCCAACATGGATTGCTCCTTTAAAAAAAAAAAATACATTTTTTATAACTCAAGAAGAAACTTTGAAACTTCTAAAAGTTTGTTGAGATTTTTTTTTTCTGTCGTTTTATTTTTTGGGATAAATATTTCAATATTTGTTGTTGGATTTTTTTTTCATTCTTTGTTGGGACACCTTGTAAAATGAAGTTAGAATATCAAAGTTTGTTGTTTTCCAATGTAAATTCAGGTTTTCCTGAAGTTTTTCGGAAACTTGTAATATGGATATATGTACATTGGGGAATTTAATTATGAAGTTCATAAAATATAGAATGATAAAGTGTATTGTATTATATAAGGGGTCATTATATGTGTTGATTATATCTATTCTATGCCAGAAACATTATCTAACTCATTCTCAACACAGAGCCAAAGGAAAGAACAAATGTCAGTATTTGACGCTGATGCTTTGGAAAAATACAAGATAATTCAACAAAAAAATAAGAAAAGATCAAATATGTACAAAAAACGAGTGAAATATCACAAAAACTATAAAAAGACTTAGAACGAAACACTATAAAGGAATGACAATACATCCAGATGGCACAGGAACCTATAGGACATGTAACAACTGTCCTGGTGTGGAACTAACACCTACCTACATATTGTCATGTCCAGCAATGGCCGCAGCCTTGTAGAAAATAGACCCAGAACAGCAGCTTTACACACCCAAGAACATTGCCACTGCTGTGATAGAGATGTATGGAGACATCTGAGGCTCTTCATTGGACACGACAACAACAGAAAATTGACCCAGAACAGCAGATTTACACACCCAAGAACATAGCGACTGCTGTGATAGAGATGTATGGAGACATCTGAGGCTCTACATTGGACACGACAACAACAGAAAATTGACCCAGAACAGCAGATTTACACACCCAAGAACATTACGACTGCTGTGATAGAGATGTACGGAGACACCTGAGGCTCTTCATTGGATACGACAACAAAAGAAAATTGACCCAGAACAGCAGCTTTACACACCCAAGAACATTACGACTGCTGTGATAGAGATGTATGGAGATGTCTGAGAATCTTCATTGGACACGACAACAACAACAAATCTATTCTATTAGTGGTTAGCTTTTATTGATTAATCAAGAAACGGTATTTAGCCAATTCTGGAATATTTAAAAATCAAAGATAAGTTGATATTCATTACGATAGATGGCGCAAGCCATCAGCAAATTTTAGTTGCACAATCAGGAGATGTCTTTTTCTTTATTTATTCACCTGACCCAAGTGCAAATTCATACGATATGTCTGTAGAAGGATTATAAAGATCCGAAAGCTTTTACTTTTAACAAATAAAGAAACGTATTGTTTCTGTATATATTTTTATTATACCTTATAGCAATTTTCTATTTTAATGGAATCTATTTCATTATACAGTTAAACCTGTCTATAGCGCCCCCTCTTGGGAGTCACCAAAATAGGGTGCTATAGAGAGGGGGTGTTATAGACAGGTCACTTTTAATGTAAATCACATCGTACTACAGTTAAATCTGTCTATAGCGCCCCCTCTTGGGACTCACCAAAATAGGGTGCTATAGAGAGGGGGTGTTATAGACAGGTCACTTTTAATGTAAATCACATCGTACTACAGTTAAACCTGTCTATAGCGCCCCCTCTTGGGACTCACCAAAATAGGGTGCTATAGAGAGGGGGTGTTATAGACAGGTCACTTTTAATGTAAATCACATCGTACTACAGTTAAACCTGTCTATAGCGCCCCCTCTTGGGACTCACCAAAATAGGGTGCTATAGAGAGGGGGTGCTATAGACAGGTCACTTTTAATGTAAATCGCATCGTACTACGTATTTAAAATCGGGCGCTATAGAGAGGAAAGCGCTATTTAGAGGGGGCGCTATAGACAGGTTTAACTATATATAGATAGCTTCACTACATACACTTTTAGAGAATTTAGACTGATTTTCGTTTGAAAACTTACATTTCAATTTTTTTTTTTAAATACTCATTGTGAATAAATCTTAATAATACAATCGAAATTGGATCATTTAAAGCCCAAATGACAAAAAAATCGAATTATCCAAAAATTTGAATTAAAAACAGGAATTCTATTTATAGGAAATTCTAGGGACCAAGATAAATATTTAAATTAAAGACGTTTTAGAATTAAATACGTTTGAATTATCCAAGTTCTACTGTAATTAGATATTTTCACCTTTTTACCATAAAACTCTAAAAGTAGGTTCTATTTATAGAAAAGTTCTATTAAAAAAGGTTTTTCTATCGCTAAAATCTGTACACGCTTGTTCGGCGGTACAACTACTAGAATAGGAACGATACAGAGAAGATTAGCATGGCCCCTGCGCAAGGATGACACGCAAAACGGTGAAGCGTTCCTTATCGCTAAAAGCTTGCAGAAGTTGTGGGGTAAATGTTGAATGAGGCATGTCGCTTTAAATACGGTTGGGGAGGACGCGACAATTGTCCTCAACCTGGAACATCTGGGTCGCTGGCCTATTGTCCTGTTTGGGGGGTGACATGTTGTTGTCGGGTTGCGACACTCTTTGATCGAACAGCCAATCTGTCCTTCTGTAGTTTGTCAACCTTTGATTGAATGTACAGAACCAATCTGTCCCCATCTGTACTATGTGATTCTTTGAATACTCTCAGTTCAGTAAGGTCTGTAGAGATAATATTTGATAATATATATCCTTTTTTATTGCTTATCCCTAATACACGTGGTACACACCATGATAATCATGGTGTGTAGAAGAAGGCGACTCTTTTACACTAAGTACACCACATGTCTACATATGTGAAAAGCAGTTCGACTTTTGCACTTACAAATATACCAGATCTCCGTTTGGTTACTTGAACTCGCTAGTGGGGTTGGACTTTTTCAAGAATCGGAGGTCATTGGATAATTTTATTTATTTTTTTAATAAGAAAAAGTGCCCAATGCGGGAATCCAACCCAGATCGTAACGATCGAAAACAAACGGTTTAGACCATCCTTCCACCAACCTCCATATACATCCTAAGAAGCGAATTTCACAAAAAAAAAATAATTACATATAAAACAAATATCTATATACAAACACTATTGAATACACGTTAGAGGACATTGCGACTGCTGTGATAGAGATGTGTGGAGACATCTGAGACTCTTCATTGGACACGACAACAACAGAAAATTGACCCAGAACAGCAGATTTACACACCCAAGAACATTACGACTGCTGTGATAGAGATGTATGGAGACATCTGAGGCTCTTAATTGGACAAGACAACAACAGAAAATTGACCCAGAACAGCAGCTTTACACACTCAAGAACATTGCGACTGCTGCGATAGAGATGTGTGGAGACATCTGAGACTCTTTATTGGACACGACAACAACAGAAAATTGACCCAGAACAGCAGATTTACACACCCAAGAACATTACAACTGCTGTGATAGAGATGTGTGGAGACATCTGAGGTTCTTCATTGGACACGACAACAACAGAAAATTGACCCAGAACAGCAGATTTACACACCCAAGAACATAACGACTGCTGTGATAGAGATGTATAGAGACATCTGAGGTTCTTCATTGTACACGACAACAACAGAAAATTGACCCAGAACAGCAGATTTACACACCCAAGAACATAACGACTGCTGTGATAGAGATGTATGGAGACATCTGAGGCTCTTCATTGGACACGACAACAACAGAAAATTGACCCAGAACAGCAGCTTTACACACCCAAGAACATTGCGACTGTTGTGATAGAGATGTATGGAGACATCTGAGGCTCTTCATTGGACACGACAACAACAGATAATTGACCTAGAACAGCAGCTTTACACACCCAAGAACATTACGACTGCTGTGATAAAGATGTATGGAGACATCTGAGGCTCTTCATTGGACACGACTACAACAGAAAATTGACCCAGAACAGCAGCTTTACACACCCAAGAACATAGCGACTGCTGTGATAGAGATGTACGGAGACGTCTGAGGCTCTTCATTGGACACAACAACAACAGAAAATTAACCCAGAACAGCAGCTTCACACACTCAAGAACATTACGACTGCTGTGATAAAGATGTATGGAGACATCTGAGGCTCTTCATTGGACACAACAACAACAACTCATACAAATCTGTTTATGAGTTCAATTGTCCTAATTAAGCTTTCTTGCATAAATATAATTAATAATAATTAACCAATTAGATACATTGATAGATTTAAACTTACCTGATTGGTGTTCCGAAGTGTCAACATTAATGATTTTGCCGTTCACCCACATATGGGCGACGGTCATTCTGTTCTGTGTCAAAGTTCCTGTTTTGTCAGAGCAGATGACAGAAGTTGAGCCGAGGGTTTCTACAGCTTCTAGGTTCTTCACTAAACAATTCTTCTTTGCCATCCGTTTGGCTGTTAGGGCCAAACTGATCTGTACATCACACATCATGGACAAATCATAAGGAAGTTGTACCTTTTAGCATGTATATCGGGATTGAGACAATAACTCTGAAAGATATTACAGTGACCTTTATTGAGACACACGAGATAACCAAGTGTGTATACACTCATGGACAAAACTTAAGGAAGTTGTACCTTTTAGCATGTATATCGGGATTGAGACCATAACTCTGAAAGATATTACAGTGACCTTTATTGAAGACACACGAGATAACCAAGTGTGTATACACTCATGGACCTAACTCAAGGAAGTTGTACCTTTTAGCATGTATATCGGGATTGAGACAATAACTCTGAAAGATATTACAGTGACCTTTATTGAGACACACGAGATAACCAAGTGTGTATACACTCATGGACAAAACATAAGGAAGTTGTACCTTTTAGCATGTATATCGGGATTGAGACAATAGCTCTGAAAGATATTACAGTGACCTTTATTGAAGACACACGAGATAACCAAGTGTGTATACACTCATGGACCTAACTTAAGGAAGTTGTACCTTTTAGCAGGTATATCGGGATTGAGACAATAACTCTGAAAGATATTACAGTGACCTTTATTGAAGACACACGAGATAACCAAGTGTGTATACACTCATGGACAAAACTTAAGAAAGTTGTACCTTTTAGCATGTATATCGGGATTGAGACAATAACTCTGAAAGATATTACAGTGACCTTTATTGAAGACGCGAGATAACCAAGTGTGTATACACTCATGGACAAAACTTAAGGAAGTTGTACCTTTTAGCATGTATATCGGGATTGAGACAATAACTCTGAAAGATATTACAGTGACCTTTATTGAGACACACGAGATAACCAAGTGTGTATACACTCATGGACAAAACATAAGGAAGCTGTACCTTTTAGCATGTATATCGGGATTGAGACAATAGCTCTGAAAGATATTACAGTGACCTTTATTGAAGACACACGAGATAACCAAGTGTGTATACACTCATTGACAAAACTTAAGGAGTTGTACCTTTAAGCATGTATATCGGGATTGAGACAATAACTCTGAAAGATATTACAGTGTCCTTTATTGAAGACAAGATAACCAAGTGTGAAAAACCTCTGTCTCCTTAAAAAAAAAAAAAGATAACAAGCGACATCAAAGACTTTCAACTTCCATAAGTTTTGCTCATGAGTGTATATAAAAGAGAGAGAGAGAGAGGAATTTCTATAGAGATTCAACAAATATGCAAAAAGAACGTGAAGGTTTATCATCACACATGCTGCTCATCACGATGGCATCCCTATAATGATGTTTAAAATGATAATAATGATGATGACCAGGCCCCAGAGAACGCTGTCTCACCATCAAATGGATTTGGTGTCATTACATCGTCTGATAGGTTTATAATTTCCGCCATTTGCAATGTTCCCTTTGCCCTTCGTGATTTCATACCCGAAGTTTAATTGTTTATCCCTTTTTGTAAAATTTTAAAATAACAGACGATATTTACATTATAGGTGGAATCGTCTGATATTATTCCTAAGACGAGATAAAAAGCTAAAAGCGACGAGATTCTTTATTAAATAGGTAAAAGATTGGCAAGCTTCCGGACATTTATATTCTTTAACAGTTTTTTAATATGGATATAAGAAACTAGAGTAGAGAGAGAAATTACTAAATTTATATATATGAAAAAATAGTACAAATGTGATATTGTATTTGGGATAAGATGCATAAATTAAGAAAAAGGCATCTCCTTTATGAAAGTTGCTGATGGCTTGCGCCATCTATTGGAATAAATATCAACTATTCTCGTTGATTTCTTATTATTACAGAATTGGCCAAATACCCATTCTTGATAAATCAACGAGAATAGTTAATATTTATTCCGATAGATGGCGCAAGCCATCAGCAACTTTCATAAAGGAGATGCCTTTTTCTTAATATATATATATGGAAGCAATGGTCGCCTCTCCCGTCAAAATTAACGTCAGAATCTGACGCCATCTATTGACCGTCGCCGCAACTAGCGGCATCGGGTCGGTGACAAAGCCACAACACCAACTGTCCACCAACAAAGTCCACCTAGAGACCATGGTTTCGGGCTAATGACCCTCGTCAGTCTAGGGCGGACTTTATTCCATGAGATCCACACGGGATCTAATGGAATCCTCACAATCTACCAAAGAGGTGTTTTTCTGGCAATGTGGCTGGGCCAAATCTATTGGCAAAACATAGATGGAAAATTTGCCGGGAGGAAATTAATCCATGGAAGCAATGGTCGCCTCTCCCGTCAAAATAAACGTCAGAATCTGCCGTCGCCGCAACTACTCTTTTATTTCTCAAGCTTTCGAGATAACATGCCCTTCAACACGGAGATACAACTTAAAGAAGTTGTACTTCGGGATCTCCCTGTTGAGAGACATGTTAAAGCTTGAGAAATAGAAGAAATAAGAAAAGAAACCAAACCCTTGTTTCCTTTATTGATTGTGTCAAAAAATATATGTAGTATTTTCTCCTCTATTTTCTTATATTCAAATATAATTTCCACAGATATATATTTGATTATATCATTTAAAGAGAAATTCATTGCCAAAGAAAAGAAGTCGATGGACGAGTAGGTAACACCCTCGATTCCCGATAGCCATGAACCAGGATTGAATCCCGCGTTAACATTTTGTTTAATATGTGAATAACCTTCACTTATTATTCATTGTTGTAAATATCATAAACTATGACACTTGAAGTTACACCCATGAGTTTCTTTTCAATGAAAAATCAAAATTTTATTTCAAGGTGAAATATTGACTACACCTATCCCCCGATTTACACGGTACTTGTTTTACACGTTTTCGCTTTTACACGGTTTTCCAAATAAGTTTTTTGTTTTGTTTTTATCGCACTATACTAAATGCTACTGTGATTGAACACATGCGCTGTGTACACATCTCACGAGGAATCCCGAGCTTATGTGCTGACTACATATTTTAACCTGTCAATGCATTTTATTTTTATTTCTGTGTACACCTATACCCCGATTTACACGTTTTTCTAAGGAACGTATCTACCGTGTAAATCGGGGGATAGGTGTATTTCTAACATTTTTGGATGAGGTATGAAAGGATGAATTATGAAGAGTAATGATGAACGGAAAAATAAAGGTGTCCAGGGATTTTTCCGTTTATCATTGCTCTTCATAATTCACCCTTTCATACCTCATCCAAAAAGATTAGAAATAGTCAATATTTCACCTTGAAATAAAATTTTGATTTTTCGTTTAAAAGAAACTCATGCGGTGTAACTTCAAATGTCGTTTTACAATCACAAGCCGCAGTGTATTATATTGTATCATAAACTATGTTGCTATTTTTGAGCGGTACCTAATAAAATGATTTTAGAACAAGGATACTCATTGCCAAAAATTTAATGATATAAATTTCATCGTTAGATAGCAATATTTATAAATATTTCTTGTGAAAAAATTGTTGTTTAAATTAAGATCGTTGAAGAGCGAAAAAAAAGCTTGAAAACCTGTATCTCTCTCTATACATAGAAGTCATTGATGGCGAAAGCCATCAGCAACTTTCAGTTGCACGATAAGGAGATGTATTTTTCTAAATTTATGCACCTTATCCCAGTACAATATCACATTTATACTGTTTTTTCACATTGTGTCGCGTTCTCACGCAATTCTGGCCTTAACTACCCGTTTCATGATTTTTCAGGATGTCTTAATGACCAATTTTTTTGGTCGTTGAGGTACAGCTTGCACCACGCTGATGAGGGCCAACAGCCCGAAACGCATCCGTGGTTAGTTTTTCTTGATTAATCAAGAATGGGTATTTGGCCAATTCTGGAATAATTAAAAATCAACGAGAATAGTTAATATTTATTCCGATAGATGGCGCAAGCCATCAGCAACTTTCAGTTGCACGATAAGGAGATGTCTTTTTCTAAATATAGAAGTCAGTATCCCTATCACATATAATAAAGCGTCTGTTCGTTGAAGCCGAATAGGATTGGTCCATTCTGTGTCACGTGTTCAAACCTGATTGGCTTGGCCGCCCCCCCCCCCCTCCCCCCACAATTAAGTGACGTGGCCGGCTGAGATGGGACTGACCACGGGTTGAGTTGAGATGGGACTGAGCACGGGATGAGATGGGACTGAGCACGGGATGAGATGGGACTGAGCACGGGATGAGATGGGAATGATCACGGGATGAGATGGGAATGATCACGGGATGAGATGGGACTGAGCACGGGATGAGATGGGACTGAGCACGGGATGAGATGGGACTGAGCACGGGATGAGATGGGAATGATCACGGGATGAGATGGGACTGAACACGGGATGAGATGGGACTGAGCACGGGATGAGATGGGACTGAGCACGGGATGAGATGGGACTGACAGCGGGATGAGATGGGACTGACCACGGGATGAGATGGGACTGACCACGGGATGAGATGGGACTGAGCACGGGATGGGATGGGACTGAGCACGGGATGAGATGGGACTGAGCACGGGATGAGATGAAACTGACCACGGGAAGTGATGGGACTGAGCACGGGATGAGATGAAACTGACCACGGGATGAGATGGGACTGAGCACGGGATGAGATGGGAATGATCACGGGATGAGATGGGAATGATCACGGGATGAGATGGGACTGAACACGGGATGAGATGGGACTGAGCACGGGATGAGATGGGACTGAGCACGGGATGAGATGGGACTGACAGCGGGATGAGATGGGACTGACCACGGGATGAGATGGGACTGAGCACGGGATGAGATGGGACTGAGCAAGGGATGAGATGAAACTGACCACGGGATGAGATGGGACTGAGCACGGGATGAGATGGGAATGATCACGGGATGAGATGGGACTGAACACGGGATGAGATGGGACTGAGCACGGGATGAGATGGGGCTGAGCACGGGATGGGATGGGACTGAGCACGGGATGAGATGGGACTGACCACGGGATGAGATGGTACTGACCACGGGTTGAGATGGGACTGAGCACGGGATGAGATGGAACTGAGCACGGGATGAGATGGGACTGAGCACGGGATGAGATGGGAATGATCACGGGGTGAGATGGGACTGAGCACGGGATGAGATGGGGCTGAGCACGGGATGAGATGGGGCTGAGCACGGGATGGGATGGGACTGAGCACGGGATGAGATGGGACTGACCACGGGATGAGATGGTACTGACCACGGGTTGAGATGGGACTGAGCACGGGATGAGATGGGACTGAGCACGGGATGAGATGGGGCTGAGCACGGGATGAGATGGGGCTGAGCACGGGATGGGATGGGACTGAGCACGGGATGAGATGGGACTGACCACGGGATGAGATGGTACTGACCACGGGTTGAGATGGGACTGAGCACGGGATGAGATGGGACTGAGCACGGGATGAGATGGTACTGACCACGGGTTGAGATGGGACTGAGCACGGGATGAGATGGGACTGAGCACGGGATGAGATGGGACTGAGCACGGGATGAGATGGGAATGATCACGGGATGAGATGGGACTGAGCACGGAATGAGATGGGAATGATCACGGGATGAGATGGGAATGATCACGGGATGAGATGGGACTGAACACGGTATGAGATGGGACTGAGCACCGGATGAGATGGGACTGAGCACGGGATGAGATGGGAATGATCACGGGATGAGATGGGAATGATCACGGGATGAGATGGGACTGAACACGGGATGAGATGGGACTGAGCACGGGATGAGATGGGACTGAGCACGGGATGAGATGGGACTGACAGCGGGATGAGATGGGACTGACCACGGGATGAGATGGGACTGAGCACGGGATGAGATGGGACTGAGCACGAGATGGGATGGGACTGAGCACGGGATAAGATGGGACTGAGCACGGGATGAGATGAAACTGACCACGGGATGAGATGGGACTGAGCACGGGATGAGATGAAACTGACCATGGGATGAGATGGGACTGAGCACGGGATTAGATGGGAATGATCACGGGATGAGATGGGACTGAACACGGGATGAGATGGGACTGAGCACGGGATGAGATGGGACTGAGCACGGGATGAGATGGGACTGAGCACGGGATGAGATGGGACTGAGCACGGGATGAGATGGGACTGACAGCGGGATGAGATGGGACTGAGCACGGGATGAGATGGGGCTGAGGACGGGATGGGATGGGACTGAGCACGGGATGAGATGGGGCTGAGCACGGGATGAGATGGGGCTGAGCACGGGATGGGATGGGACTGAGCACGGGATGAGATGGGACTGACCACGGGATGAGATGGTACTGACCACGGGTTAAGATGGGACTGAGCACGGGATGAGATGGGACTGAGCACGGAATGAGATGGGACTGAGCACGGGATGAGATGGGGCTGAGCACGGGATAGGATGGGACTGAGCACGGGATGAGATGGGACTGACCACGGGATGAGATGGTACTGACCACGGGTTGAGATGGGACTGAGCACGGGATGAGATGGGACTGAGCACGGGATGAGATGGTACTGACCACGGGTTGAGATGGGACTGAGCACGGGATGAGATGGGACTGAGCACGGGATGAGATGGGACTGAGCACGGGATGAGATGGGAATGATCACGGGATGAGATGGGACTGAGCACGGAATGAGATGGGAATGATCACGGGATGAGATGGGAATGATCACGGGATGAGATGGGACTGAACACGGTATGAGATGGGACTGAGCACCGGATGAGATGGGACTGAGCACGGGATGAGATGGGAATGATCACGGGATGAGATGGGAATGATCACGGGATGAGATGGGAATGATCACGGGATGAGATGGGACTGAACACGGGATGAGATGGGACTGAGCACGGGATGAGATGGGACTGACCACGGGATGAGATGGGACTGACCACGGGATGAGATGGGACTGAGCACGGGATGAGATGGGACTGAGCACGAGATGGGATGGGACTGAGCACGGGATAAGATGGGACTGAGCACGGGATGAGATGAAACTGACCACGGGATGAGATGGGACTGAGCACGGGATGAGATGAAACTGACCATGGGATGAGATGGGACTGAGCACGGGATGAGATGGGAATGATCACGGGATGAGATGGGACTGAACACGGGATGAGATGGGACTGAGCACGGGATGAGATGGGACTGAGCACGGGATGAGATGGGACTGAGCACGGGATGAGATGGGACTGAGCACGGGATGAGATGGGACTGACAGCGGGATGAGATGGGACTGAGCACGGGATGAGATGGGGCTGAGGACGGGATGGGATGGGACTGAGCACGGGATGAGATGGGACTGAGCACGGGATGAGATGGGGCTGAGCACGGGATGGGATGGGACTGAGCACGGGATGAGATGGGACTGACCACGGGATGAGATGGTACTGACCACGGGTTAAGATGGGCCTGAGCACGGGATAAGATGGGACTGAGCACGGGATGAGATGGGACTGAGCACGGGATGAGATGGGACTGAGCACGGGATGAGATGGGAATGATCACGGGATGAGATGGGAATGATCACGGGATGAGATGGGACTGAGCACGGGATGAGATGGGACTGAGCACGGGATGAGATGGGACTGAGCACGGGATGAGATGAAACTGACCACGGGATGAGATGGGACTGAGCACGGGATGAGATGAAACTGACCACGGGATGAGATGGGACTGAGCACGGGATGAGATGGGAATGATCACGGGATGAGATGGGAATGATCACGGGATGAGATGGGACTGATCACGGGATGAGATGGGACTGAACACGGGATGAGATGGGACTGAGCACGGGATGAGATGGGACTGACCACGGGATGAGATGGGACTGAGCACGGGATGAGATGGGGCTGAGCACGGGATGGGATGGGACTGAGCACGGGATGAGATGGGACTGACCACGGGATGAGATGGTACTGACCACGGGTTGAGATGGGACTGAGCACGGGATGAGTTGGGACTGAGCACGGGATGAGATGGGACTGAGCACGGGATGAGATGGGACTGACAGCGGGATGAGATGGGACTGACCACGGGATGAGATGGGACTGAGCACGGGATGAGATGGGACTGAGCACGGGATGAGATGGGACTGAGCACGGGATGAGATGGGAATGATCACGGGATGAGATGGGAATGATCACGGGATGAGATGGGACTGAACACGGGATGAGATGGGACTGAGCACGGGATGAGATGGAACTGAGCACGGGATGAGATGTGAATGATCACGGGATGAGATGGGAATGATCACGGGATGAGATAGGACTGAGCACGGGATGAGATGGGACTGAGCACGGGATGAGATGGGAATGATCACGGGATGAGATGGGAATGATCACGGGATGAGATGGGACTGAATACGGGATGAGATGGGACTGAGCACAGAATGAGATGGGACTGAGCACGGGATGAGATGGGACTGAGCACGGGATGAGATGGGACTGAGCACGGGATGAGATGGGACTGAGCACGGGATGAGATGGGACTGACAGCGGGATGAGATGGGACTGACCACGGGATGAGATGAAACTGACCACGGGATGAGTTGGGACTGAGCACGGGATGAGATGAAACTGACCACGGGATGAGATGGGACTGAGCACGGGATGAGATGGGAATGATCACGGGATGAGATGGGAATGATCACGGGATGAGATGGGACTGAACACGGGATGAGATGGGACTGACCACGGGATGAGATGGGACTGAGCACGGGATGAGATGGGACTGACAGCGGGATGAGATGGGACTGACCACGGGATGAGATGGGACTGAGCAAGGGATGAGATGGGACTGAGCAAGGGATGAGATGGGACTGACCACGGGATGAGATGGGACTGACCACGGGATGAGATGGGACTGACCACGGGATGAGATGGGACTGAGCACGGGATAATAAAGCGTCTGTTCGTTGAAGCCGAATTGGATTGGTCCATTCTGTGTAACGTGGCGTGTGACGTGACGTCGGCAATTTATTCGGTGAATATTTGAGAATTAATATTTTTAAATAATTTTATTTTTTAATTTAGCTTGATTATTTTATTTTTTTAAACAATGGCTCCTAAAAAAGCCCTTTCTATTGTTGAGGCCATCGAAGCAAAGCAACGTCGTATTGAACAGCAGCGACAAAGACGTTTAAATTCACCCGTAAGAGAACGGCATAATGAACAACAACGGCAATACCGAATGAATATGAGCGAAAATCAAAGAGCCCTTCAAAAGGAAAACAGTAGGCTGAGGATGCAAAGAATTCGACAGGGAGATAATCTACCTTTGCCAACAGGGACATGTTTCGAGGAAGATCAAATTCCCCTGCACTTTTGTGGCCAACTTGATCAAGTTTGCCCAAAATGTAGAGCAAAGTATTTCGAATTGGAACAAACGACATACAGTAAAACTTTTCATAAATGCTGTTCCAAAGGAAAAGTCGAACTTGAACCGATTCAAACCTCTCAATCCACCTGCTCTAGCCGATCCCGTCCTTGGACGGGCTTTTCTACCAGTATATATATAAAAGCCAGTATATGTATATATGTTTGTCGGCTATACACGTCCACAATACGTAACTAATCTGACTGAAATTTTAACAGTATATAGAGTAGAATCTGGAAAAACTTATAGTGAAAATTTCAGGTCTCTATCTCGAATATTTTCTTCGAGTTATTTGCAAATTTGCCTTTTCGCTCGCAAGCAGCGCCTCTAGCGGTAAAGATGGGAGGTAATATCAGCTGACCTAATGTAAATGTAAAACGTATTTTAACAGGACATAGAGAAAAATCTTGAAGAGCTTATTGTTGCATTTTTAACCAAGAAAAATTCAAATTAACCAAATACTGGCAAAAATAGTTATTTTTTTTTAAGTCAGAATCATCATTTTTAGCAGGCAGGACCAAAATTCTAACAGGAAAACATTCACTCGAGCAGAATACAGACAAAGCCAGGTCATCTCTATATATAAAATATCGTTTCTCGACCATTTGCTCGAAAAATAATTTCTATCAAATATTCGTTAGGGAAACTCACTCCGGTTAAACCCGGGCGAAGCCGGGTATATTCGCTAGTGTTAAAATAAAAAGAAACTCACATTGCGAGAAAATATATACACGTATAAAGCAACATTACAAAAAAAGACATAAGACGCCTAAACTATTTTTATTAATTGATTAAACAAAGATTTCGAGCAAGTTCTTCTTCAAAAAACTCTATAAAACGTATAAATAAGGTAATTAAAAGAGATTATAGAGTATTTTAAACTCTATAAAAAAAGGCATATCTTGACCACGTTAGCATGAACATTTTCGATAACAGAGCGCCATCTATTGGAACAGAAATCAACTAAACGTTAATTTAGTCTGTTAGATAACTCTATGTAAATATAAAACATAAGAATTTACAAATTTTCATATGTTTTTAGTTTGTTGAAAAAGAGTTTGCCCTTTAAAGCTACTTTAATCAAATTAATAACAATAATTACGGTATCTTATGCTTTTTTTGTCATTGGTCGAAATTCGAAAACCTGTGTTAATGGATATAACAACATACAGTTAAACCTGTCTATAGAGCCTCCTCTTGTGACTCACCAAAATAGGGTGCTATAGAGAGGATGAGCTAAAGACAGGTCACTTTTAATGCAAATAGAATCGTACTACAGTTAAACCTGTCTATAGCGCCCCCTTTTGGGACTCACCAAAATAGGGTGCTATAGACAGGTCACTTTTAATGTAAATCACATCGTACTACAGTTAAACCTGTCTATAGCGCCCCCTTTTGGGACTCACCAAAATAGTGTGCTATAGAGAGGGGGTGCTATAGACAGGTCACTTTTGATGTAAATCACATCGTACTACAGTTAAACCTGTCTATAGCACCCCCTTTTGGGACTCACCAAAATAGGGTGCTATAGAGAGGGGGTGCTATAGACAGGTCACTTTTAATGTAAATCGCATCGTACTACAGTTAAACCTGTCTATAGAACCCCCTTTTGGGACTCATCAAAATAGGGTGCTATAGAGAGGGGGTGCTATAGACAGGTCACTTTTAATGTAAAATGTTTACATTTTAATGTTTAAAATCGGGCTTTATAGAGAGGAGGGCGCTATTTAGAGGGGGCGCTATAGACAGGTTTAACTGTACATATCAGGATGACAAGTTATACTTACAGTTACTGTGACAAGAAGACCTTCGGGGACATTGGCGACGATGATCCCAATAAGGAAAAGAAGAGCTTGAGTCCATCCGTAGCCAAGAATCTTGGAGACCACAAAGAAAATCATTCCCATACAGACAGCGAACAGGGTAATAATCTTCACAAAACGTTTGATTTCTTTTCGCATGGGTGTATCAACGACGCCAACACCCGACGCTAAATTGGCAATACGTCCCATTACTGTATTATCTCCAGTATTGATCACAATACCGGTAGCTGCTCCTTCCACGCAGTTAGTTGAATAGAAAGCTATATTCTTTGTCTCCAGTGGATTCTCATGGGTACATTCAGGTGATCTTGATTGTGGTTCAGATTCACCAGTCAAAGATGAATTGTCCACTTTCATACCTTGACACCATACAATACGTATATCTGCTGGTATTCTATCTCCACCTTTTACTTCAATCAAATCCCCAACTACAAGTTCTTCTGTAGGTATACCTAACTTTTCACCGTTTCTTATCACAATAGCTTGTTGTGGTACAAGTTTCTTAAATGATTCCATGATTGAATCGCTCTTTGATTGTTGGTAATAAGAGAAAATGCCGGAAATGAGTACCACAATCACCAGGACCATTCCCATGTATACCTGCAACAACAAATATTCATTAAAACATGTTGAAATGGAACCAAGGTTGGATAGATACACTCATGGACAATACTTAAGGAAGTTGTACCTTTTAGCATGTATATCGGGATTGAGACAATAACTCTGAAAGATATTACAGTAACCTTTATTGAAGACAAACAAGATAACCAAGTGTGTATACACTCATGGACAAAACTTAAGGAAGTTGTACCTTTTACCATTATATCGGGATTGAGACAATAACCCTGAAAGATATTACAGTGACCTTTATTGAGACACACGAGATAACCAAGTGTGTATACACTCATGGATAAAGGAATGTTAAAGAGTTTGATATCATACCTGATCCATCTCAGGTTCAGATCCACGGTAAGCTTCGATGCCATAGGAGATAAAACAGAGGAATGCACCAATCCAGAGCAGCATGGCAAAACCTCCAATCATCTCCCTACCAAACTTGACCCAGGCTGGAGTGGTGGGTGGTGGTGTAAGGGCGTTTGGTCCATTCTGTGCCAACAGATCCCTGGCCACACGATCTCCCAACCCCTGGGACATCACAGAATGTTAGCACAATCTCACAGAAGACGCAAACCTTCAAAATCAAGATTATAATAGACAGCTTCAAGCAGCTTGAAGAACTACACTACTATGCAATTTGATTTACATCAATGTAAATAATAAGTTACTTTAAGATATAACTCATTGTAAATAACTCAATATGTCCAGGGTAGCCTAGTAGACATGGCATCTGCCCGGTAAGCTGAACACTATGGGTTCGATTCCCATCCCTAGATACTTTATTTTTCCGTTTATCATTACTCTTCACAATTCATCCTTTCATACTTCATCCCTAATGTTAGGAATGGTCGTTATTTCTCCTTAAAAATAAATTTTGATTTTTCGTTCAAAAGAAACACATGCGGGATAATTTTCAAATGTCGTTCTACAATCACAAACCGCATTATATTGTATTACAACTTTCTCTCTCCACGATACATTACAGATAACTTCATCAACTTCCATCATTGCTTAACATATTGTAAATAACTCAACTTGATCAACTTTCTGTCTCCACGATACATTACAGATAACTCCACCAACTTCCATCATTGCTTAACATACTGTAAATAACTACCTTGTGGTTTCTTCTATCTGCTTATGTCTTATTTGTTTAATCTATATGTTTATTTAATGCTCTTAATTGTTTATTTTCTTTTTGATAATTCTGTTACCTACTCTACTACCATTATTGTAAATAGTTTCACGAGCAATTATCGGATATAGCGTGTCTTATTTGTAACTGGTAATAGATAAATCTAGATGATTTAAGCACAAAAGATTGAAGTTTTACTAAAATCAGGGTTATAAATTAAGAGAGCAAACATCTTTTGATTGTGCAACTAAAGGTTTCTGATGGCTTGCGCCATCTGTCGGAATAAATATCAACCGATCGTCAAATCTTTTTTAATTTTACTACAAGAAAAAAAGACCTAATCCAAATAATGTATTAGTGTGTGACGTTTTGGCAACAGCATTGTTACCATCATCAGATAAAAGAAAAAATTTGATTTGGAAAATGGATTTTATTCTTTTCTCTAATGATGCTAACAGTGCTGTTAACGAAACTTCATACACTATTAAATTATTTGGATTAGGTCTTATTTTCTTGTATTATAATCTATAATTCAAATTGTGCTTTATCATTTTAAATTTTAAGAATATTTTCCATATGAGAATTGTTGCAAGATTTTACAACTTTGTCAAATTTGTAACTTTTCATCTGTAAACTGACATCAGAGCCTATACTGATATTAAGATGACAGAAATATCAAAAACTTAAGTCACGACTGAATCAAGACAGAACACCAAGATGGCTGCTGTGATAGATATGTATGGAGACATCTGAGGCTCTTCATTGGACACGACAACAACAGAAAATTGACCCAGAACAGCAGCTTTACACACCAAAGTACATAGCGACTGCTGTGATAGAGATGTATGGAGACATCTGAGGCTCTTCATTGGACACGACAACAACAGAAAATTGACCCAGAACAGCAGCTTTACACACCCAAGAACAACTGCTGTGATAGAGATGTATGGAGACATCTGAGGCTCTTCATTGGACACGACAAAACCAAGATGACAAATCCATCAAAGAACTACGTCACGACAAAACCAAGATGACCAGACGTCAGTAATTGATTTGTTTATCTATCCATCACTTCAGGTCATCATCATCAAATAACCCTTGACCTCTCAACTTGAACTTTGACCCTTGACTTACAGAGACCTTGAGTTTAGATGATATGCCAGTAATGAACAAAAGGTTTTTTTCTTACCTTTCCATTTAACTTTATCAATCATTCTAATTGAAAGAGAGTTACAAAAGACATTAATTACATATAATAATCTTTAACATTAAAAACCTAACGCCATAAACGCATGTCAAATTAAACACCAATTCCAAACGGTAAAGCAAATCGACCATTATGCTTTTTATTTGGGAAAAGCAAAATTGTCTGCAAAATATATAAATAATGCTTCCAATTTTTATTTATAGATGGCGTGTTATTGCTTTGTATTAATTTATATCTAACTTGTCCTTATTGTTTAAGGAAGAACATTGCTCGATGTAAATATTTATATGTAATTCTACTGTCTTAAAAGCTTATATCCATAGTTTACTTAAATACCATTTCTAAGATTCCGCCCTTATCATCCAATACAGTATTAGAGCTCTAAAAAAGCGGTCTGGTAGATTAAATTGGTGAAACTGCTGGGAGGGTTTGTAATTCTACTGTCCTAAAAGCTTATGTCCATAGTTTACTTAAATACCATTTCTAAGATTCCACCCTTCAGTGTAACATATATAAACAGAATGATCCAATACAGTATTAGAGCTCTAAAGAAGCGGTCTGGTAGATTAAATTGGTGAAACTGCTGGGAGGGTTTGTAATTCTACTGTCCTAAAAGCTTATGTCCATAGTTTACTTAAATACCATTTCTAAGATTCCATTCTTCAGTGTAACATATATAAACAGAATGATCCAATACAGTATCAGAACTCTAAAGAAGCGGTCTGGTAGATTAAATTGGTGAAACTGCTGGGAGGGTTTGTAATTCTACTGTCCTAAAAGCTTATGTCCATAGTTTACTTAAATACCATTTCTAAGATTCCATTCTTCAGTGTAACATATATAAACAGAATGATCCAATACAGTATCAGAACTCTAAAGAAGCGGTCTGGTAGATTAAATTGGTGAAACTGCTGGGAGGGTTTGTAATTCTACTGTCCTAAAAGCTTATGTCCATAGTTTACTTAAATACCATTTCTAAGATTCCACCCTTCAGTGTAACATATATAAACAGAATGATCCAATACAGTATTAGAGCTCTAAAGAAGCGGTCTGGTAGATTAAATTGGTGAAACTGCTGGGAGGGTTTGTAATTCTACTGTCCTAAAAGCTTATGTCCATAGTTTACTTAAATACCATTTCTAAGATTCCACCCTTCAGTATAACATATATAAACAGAATGATCCAATACAGTATTAGAGCTCTAAAGAAGCGGTCTGGTAGATTAAATTGGTGAAACCGCTGGGAGGGTTTGTAATTCTACTGTCCTAAAAGCTTATGTCCATAGTTTACTTAAATACCATTTCTAAGATTCCACCCTTCAGTGTAACATATATAAACAGAATAATCCAATACAGTATTAGAGCTCTAAAGAAGCGGTCTGGTAGATTAAATTGGTGAAACCGCTGGGAGGGTTTGTAATTCTACTGTCCTAAAAGCTTATGTCCATAGTTTACTTAAATACCATTTCTAAGATTCCACCCTTCAGTGTAACATATATAAACAGAATGATCCAATACAGTATTAGAGCTCTAAAGAAGCGGTCTGGTAGATTAAATTGGTAAAACTGCTGGGAGGGTTCACCACTGACGAGTCAAGCCCTCCCAATATATTTTTCATCGCAGTAAGGACAGTAGAAGTTTGTATTATGTATAAAAGAAACATTCGTGCTTTTAAATACTTTCATTTTATATGTATAGATGGCGCATTATCGCTTTGTGTTAATATATAATATCTTTAACATTAAAAACCTAAGGCCATAAACGCATGCCGAATTAAACACCAATCAAAACGGTAAAACAAATCAATCATTATGCTTTTTTTTATTGTGAAGAGCTAAATTACCTGCAATATATATATAATTAATAAGAAATTGAAACATAAGCATGAATATTTCTTCGTTCTTTATAAGGGTTCCATTCCTTATATATTCTAGCTTATAAATCAAGTCTTGAAATTTGTAAAAGTATTTACAGTACACTCTCCTATAACGCGAGTTTTTACAACGCGAATTTTCGTATAACGCGTTATAAAATAAAATGCGGAAATTTCCTTATTGACAACTGTACAATACATTTGCATATAAAATAACATTTAGTTTTGTTTTAGTATATAATTATTTTTCCTATATACATCATTTTATACAATACATTTTTACATGATATTTGTTACTAACAATTTACCCTAACAACATTCGCGTTATACAAGTTTTATTTCGTACAACGCGAATTCCTATAACGCGATTTCATACAACACGGAACACATTAATCGCGCTATAGGAGAGTTTACTGTATAGTTCCAGTTTAGCAAGCTATAAATAGAATATTGTAGCGTAGAAATCAAGTCTTTGTATATCTGAAGATGTGAAAGTATTTATTGATGACGTCACGGCGACTAGTCGACAAATATTAACAACAAAACTATCTACAGCTAGAGAATCTTGAACAAGACAACAAAGAAATATTTCGATCAATATTTTAAATAAACAGTGTAATATATTAAATTTATAAATTTAATTGCCATCTATCGTTAATATTTTACACAAATAAATTTACTGGCAATGCGTTTCTTTTAAATATCATCAAATATTATCTCTACAGACCTTACTGAATTATATAAGTTATTTTATAATAACTCATATCATTGCAGTAAGGTCTGTAGATATAATATTTGATGATATTTAAAAGAAACGCATTGCCAGTAAATTTATTTGTGTAAAAGAGTAATATATGAAAAAAGGGCATCTCCTTATCGTGCAACTGAAAGTTGCTGATGGCTTGCGCCATCTATCGGAATAAATATCAACTATTCTCGTTGATTTTTAATTATTCCAGAGTTGGCCAAATACCCATTCTTGATTAAAATCAAGAAAAGCTAACCATTTTTTTCATAATTTATGCACCTTATCCCAGCACGATATCACATTTGTACTATTTTTTCACAGATTAATATATATTTATATAATCTGTTGAATATTTTCATTGAATAATAATTAAATTAAATAATAAATTATTTCTTCATCACAATATATATATGGCATGTATTCACCTTATATTTAAATATACCTACTAACCTTGTATACTACAATATAATACACTGCGGCTTGTGATTGTAAAACAACACTTGAAGTTACACCGCATGAGTTTCTTTTCAATCAAAAATCAAAATTTATTTCAAGGTGAAATATTGATGATATTTATGTATTATTTATGAACGGAAAAATATACTTCCAGGGTAGTCTAGTGGACATGGCATCTGCCCGGTAAGCGGAACAATGTGGGTTCGATTCCCATCCCTGGATACTTTTATTTTTTCGTTTATCATTACTCTTCATAATTCACCCTTTTATACCTCATCCAAAAAGGTTAGAAATAGTCAATATTTCACCTTGAAATAAATTTTGATTTTTTTCATTGAAAAGAAACTCATGCGGTGTAACTTCAAGTGTTGTTTTACAATAACCTTGTATACTTATATAAAAAAAGACATCTCCTTATCGTGCAATTGAAAGTTTCTGATGGTTTGCACCATCTATTGGAATAAATATTAACTATTTTTGTTGATTTTTAAAAAAATTATTCTAGAATGAGCTAAATACCAATTCTTGATTAATAAAAAAAAAGGTAGAGCTTGCACCACGCTGATGAGGACCATCAGCCCGAAACGCGTGCGTGGTTAGATTTTCTTGATTAATCTTCATTGGACACGACAACAACTTATTAAACTTATTTATCAAAATAGTTTTGAATTTTGATAACAGATGGCGCACTAGTGCATCATATTATTTATCTTACTTGACTTTTATTAAATTATCATTTATAATTGAGTTGAACATCTTTTGTTCATCGATTTTATAATACACCTATCCCCCGATTTACACGGTACTTGTTTTACACGTTTTCGCTTTTACACGGTTTTCCAACTAAGTTTTTTTTTGTTGTTGTTTTTATCGCACTATACTAAATGCTACTGTGATTGAACACATGCGCTGTGTACACATCTCACAAGGAATCCCGAGCTTATGTGCTGACTACATATTTTAACCTGTCAATGCATTTTATTTTTATTTCTGTGTACACCTATCCCCCGATTTACACGTTTTTCTCAGGAACGTATCTACCGTGTAAATCGGGGGATAGGTGTACTCAATATTTTACAAACCACGGAAATTTCAAAGGTTTTCGAAATAGAATATAGGCAGCGGAGGATTCAAGTTGCTTTTGTGGTATTGAGGAACAAACCTCAAGACATCTACTGATCGATTGCCCAGCATTTCAAGATTATAGAATGAACTAGTTTTGTGAACTTAACGATTTGATTTCCGATAAAAAAAATCATATTTAAAGTTTAATTCATTTTGTAAATACATTCTAAACTTTCTACAAAATCTGGATCTCTAATGTTTTCATGCGTTGAATAATGTAAATAAACTTTTCTCCTTGTTTGGCGCAAGTATCCCTTGCGGGAAATAGCGCTTTGGAAATAAAATAATTGGAATCGATAATTCATCGTGAAAATATTTTAAATAAAAAACGATACAAATATTGTTTACATTATTTAAAATTTCTCTTTCATATTGGGAGAGGTAATTATAAAAAAGTAAAAGTTATTTTAATATGAAAATAATACAGAATTATGCCAAGTAACCAACTGAATACGCCCACCATTATTGCTGAATCTACAAGATAGCTACATGACATTTCCAGAATGGATAATAAAATGTAAGGTAAGCATCAGCAGGATAACATCCTGACATTGCATAAATGATTCTTTTCTTATCATGCTTGATTTTTTTTTGCTTATCCCTAGTACACGTAGTATAGGCCATGATAATCATGGTGGGTAGAAGTAGGTAACTGCTTTTATTGTAAGTGCACCATATGATTACACGTAGTACAGGCCATGATAATCATGGTGGGTAAAAGTAGGCGACTGCTTTTAATGTAAGTGCACCACATGTCTACACATATGAAAAGCAGTTCGAATATATACTTACAAATGTACCAGAGCCCCGTTTGGTTACTTCCACTCGCTTGTGGGATATCGGGATTGAGACAATAACTCTGAAAGATATTACAGTGGCCTTTATTGAAGACACACGAGATAACCAAGTGTGTATACACTCATGGACAAAACTTAAGGAAGTTGTACCTTTTAGCATGTATATCGGGATTGAGACAATAACTCTGAAAGATATTACAGTGACCTTTATTGAAGACACACGAGATAACCAAGTGTGTATACACTCATGGACAAAACTTAAGGAAGTTGTACCTTTTAGCATGTATATCGGGATTGAGACAATAACTCTGAAAGATATTACAGTGACCTTTATTGAAGACACACGAGATAACCAAGTGTGTATACACTCATGGACAAAACTTAAGGAAGTTGTACCTTTTAGCATGTATATCGGGATTGAGACAATAACTCTGAAAGATATTACAGTGACCTTTATTGAACACATACGAGATAACCAAGTGTGTATACATTCATGAACAAAACTTAAGGAAGCTGTACCTTTTAGCATGTATATCGGGATTCAGACAATAACTCTGAAAGATATTACAGTGACCTTTATTGAAGACAAGATAACCAAGTGTAAACAAACTCTGTCTCCTTTAATAAAACAGACGACCAATCAAAGACTTTCCACTTCCATAGTTTTATCCACATTAGTGTACATGACAATTATAATTATACAAGATTTTTCAACAATGAGTATTTTTTTTTATATTTGAAATACAAGCTTTGATGCGAAGTAGCGCTTTTATATACAGGTTTATATTAAAGAAAAAATGATTATTTCATAATGAAAAGGTCCATAGATAGGAAATAATATCAATGTTTTTCAATACATTTGATAAAACTGTTGAAAAAAGATTTACATTTCAAATAAAGAGGTTGAAAAAATCTCCAATGAAAATAAGCTTCTTTTACCTTCATATTTCTCATATGTGTGTTGTGGAAATTAAATAATTTTTATATCTTCACATTAAAAAGAATACCCATTTACCTAACATGTTCCTTTTTTCAATTTTAGCTTACTTTTTTCAAATTTATAATTTCATTTTGTACTCATAGACAAAACTTAAGGAAGTTAAAAGTCTTTGAGGGGATCGGTGGAAGGATGGTCTAAACCGTTGGTTTTTGACCGCTACGAACCGGGTTCGATTCCCGCATTGGGCACTTTTTTATGTAAAAAAAAAAATGCTCCAATGCCCCCCGATTCTTGCAAAAGTCCAAGCCCACCAGAGAGTGCAAGTAACCAAACGGGGCTCTGGCACATTTGTAAGTGCAAGGTCGAACTGCTTTTCACATGTGTAGACATGTGGTGTACTTACAGTAAAATCAGTCGCTAACTACCCACCATGATTATAATGGCCTGTACCAAGTGTACTAGGGATAAGCAAAAAAAAAAGTCTTTGATCGTCTGTTTTTTTTTTTTTTTTGAAGAAGACAGATATAATATAGAGATATAGTATATCATAATTTTTATTTTAAATTAATTATAATATAAATTATATATAAGCTAGCGAATCTGTACCGGCTTTGCCCGGGTTTTATCCGAGTGAAAGTTTGCCTAACGAATATTATTGATAATAATATTCCAGAACACACAGAATATAATAATAATAATGATAATAATATTAGTTACACATTATATCTTCTATATATATAAAAATGAATGTTTGTATGTTTGTTTGTATGTCCGGTATACAAATTTTCAGTAGTTCACTAATTCAAACCAAAATTTCCATACATAGGTAAAAAAATACGGGGAAGACGATAGGTTATTTTAATATATATATAAATCAATTATTAAAACTATATATTTTAGTCAGAAATGATGATGACGATATTGCTGTATCATGTTTGATTATCAGATACAAAATTATATCGGGAAAAATTCCAAAAAGCAGAGACCACGGGTGAAACCAGTTCATTATTTTGTACGCAGGAACAAAATTCTAACAGAAAAACATTCATTCGAGCACAAAACAAAAGCCAGATCATCTTTCTATAAAAAATCGCTTCTCAGACACAAAGTTTGGAGCGGGACGTTTCACAAGAGTGACATCCACGGCGCCAATTTATAATTGTAACGAATAGTATTTGAAAATCAAAATAATATAATTTTCAAATATCTTTGTGAAAATTTACATATTTATTTTTATATTTTAAAAACACACACACACATCCACGGTGCCAATTTATAATTGTAACGAATAGTATTTGAATAAAAACATTTAATCGGGTAAAACCCGGGGGTTGCCCGGGTCATTTGGCTAGTATTTATATAATATATAAAATATATTTTTCGAGGAAACATATCACTCTCTCAACTGAATAGATTTTTAAAAAGATATATATAAATTAAAATATCTAGAGATATACTACATGATCTTAGCCAAAAGGCCGAGAAACGATATTTTATATATAGAGATGACCTGGCTTCGTGTGTTTTCTGCTCGAGTGAATGTTTCGCTGGTAGAATTTTGTTCCTGTCTGCTAAAAATTATTATCTGGCTTCGCCCGTGGTCTGCCTCAGTTAATATTCCCCTAAAGAATTTGGTTTATGTCAATCAAGCATGATACAGCAATATTGTCATAATCATTTCTGATTAAAAAGAATTGTTGCTCAGTACTTGGTTTATTATAATTTTTCTTGGTTAAAATTGCGACAAAAAACTCTTCCAGATTTTACTCTCCGTCCTGTTCAAATTTCAGCGAGATTAGTTACATATTGAGGGCGTACATAGCCGACAAACAAACATATAAATGTTCCCGGCTTTGCCCAGTTTTTACCCGAGTAAAAGTTTGCCTAACAAACATTTGTTAAAACGATTCTAGCAAACATCCAATTCTTACTGAATCTACATTTGTCTATACTCTCGATAATTTGAATTTTTTTCCAGGTCTCTTGAAAAATACTCGATAAGTTGAATAAAATCAATATTAATTGGTCCACACTCGGTAATTTGAAGTTAAAGGAATTGTATCTTGCCATAAACGAACATTTGTAAATAACTGTATTTAGCGAATGTACCTGGCTTCGCCCGGTTTTTACCCGAGTAAAAGTTTGCCTGACGAACATTTGTTAAAACGATTCTAGAAAACATCCAATCCACCCATATATAGGTGGCGTTCTGCCTTCTGAAAAGCACATGTGCTCCTGGTCAGGATATGCCATTTTTATTTTAAATATTGTTATATGCGTTTAAATATATTTTTGAAACACATACTTTTTTTTAAACATTTATTGATTTTTAAAAAAATATTTTTTTCTAAATATATATTAATATTGAAATGCCAAGTTTTTTACAACGTCATTGGAATATTATATTACTAAATTCTCAAATTAAATTTATTATACTTGGAACACATTTTAAGCATTTTTACAATTTATAAATGTAATTTCACCAGATGCCGCTAGAGGCGCTTGCGAGTGAAAGTAGAAAATTTGCAAATAAAATTGCAACGAATATTTATTTCAAATCAAATTCAAACCAGAAACCTTCCCAGTAGTATAGTAAATAACTTCACGGTGATTGGATAATCTTACCTTTTAAAAACATTCACGTGTAAACATACTAACAAACTACGTAGGAAATTATTAACCAATCAAATTTATTTATCGTCGCGATCAGTGCGGCGCCAAGCGGTAAAAGGCTAGAACTAACGCTTTTTGGTTTTACATTTAAAAAAGCACATTAACCTTTTTAGTTTTTTTAAATAGCCTATATGTTAAACGAAATCTTCATCTACTTACATGCGAAATTTCATAATGATTGATTCTGTAGATTTTGCGCAACGCGATAACAAACATCGATTTTGGATTTCATTTTTATAGATATAAGGATATAAAATGTCGCTTAATTTTGATAGTAAGTTATTATATATTTTTATACCAAAATAAAAACACCTCTCCCTTTAAATTTTGCATAATAACGATGTACCTTTCATTACCCTAGCAAAAAAACTTTACTAGTGATAACAAATAAAAAGCCGCAACACCAGTTTAGACAAATACAGACAACAGCCAACAACCTGTGTACCATGTGGTTTTGTCTTCATTAGTACAGGAACGGCTTTGTAGGGTTAAATAATTCCAATTGCCACACCTAGATGGCGCTGTGTTAAACTTTGTGTGTTATAAAAGTTACATTTTGTAAATGTAAATATTTAATTATTCTTTATTAAATTATTTTATATTTTTAAAATAAAAGGATTTAAAAGCGCGAATGTTTCTTTTATACATAAAACGAACTTCTACTGTCCTTACTGCGATGAAAAAAATATATTGGGAGGGCTTGGCTCATCAGTGGTGAACCCTCCCAGCGGTTTCGCCAATTTAATCCTCCAGACCGCTTCTCAGAGCTCTAATACTGTATGGAATCATTCTGCTTTTATATGCTACACTGAAGGATGGAATCTTAGAAATGGTTTTCAAGTAAACTATGGACATAAGCTTATAGGACAGTAGAATTACATTCAAATATTTGCTTCAAGCAATGCTCTTCAGCAAAATATAAAGACAAGGTCATCAGGAATATATTAACACAAAGCAATAACGCGCCATCTATACATATAAAATAAAAGGACTTAAAAGCACGAATGTTTCTTTTATACATAAAACGAACTTCTACTGTCCTTACTGCGATGAAAAAATATATTGGGAGGGTTCACCACTGATGAGCCAAGCCCTCCCAATATTTTTTCATCGCAGTAAGGACAGTAGAAGTTTGTTTTATGTATAAAAGAAATATTCGCGCTTTTAAATCCTTTTATTTTATATGTATAGATGGCGCGTTATTGCTTTATTTTATATTTTGTTGTAAACAATATGTTATATTTCTTTATTGTTAGAATACCATTTAACTAAAAATTGTATGCTTAAATAAGTGGAGAGACTTTTTGAAATAAAAACAAAACAACAGGAGGACTTGAACCAACCCGATCTAGAAGATATGTACCAAACTTCCGTTAAGAAATTAAACCTTCAAATGCAAAATTCAAATAATCCAACCATACAAGATATTCTACAAAATAAAGGAGATATCAATCCCCGATTCCGACGACCCGGCCCTGACACTTAGTTAAAAGCTCATCGCCCAACAGCTGCCCTCCTGCAAGGCCTAGGGGGACCACCTCTACTCCACCAACTCGCCATGTGTAAATAGCCAGGACAAAGGTGACTCGCGAGCTGTGCTCGAATGTAACACCTGTAAATTGAGACGAAATAAATAAAAACAACTTTTAATGGCTAACCGTGTCTGTGGGGATTAATGATCCTACAGCTTCATAACATCCTTCAAGAGGAGTGTTACTAAGGTAATGTATAATGCATCGTTCTGAAGGATGTTTAAAGGGAGAGGTACCTCTAATGATACCATCCTCCAGTAACTGTATGTTGTATTCTAGACTGTAAAATCTGTCCTTGTCACTTCACCAGTTTAAACACCTGTTTGGTAAATTAGACCTCCTGTCGTAGTATGTTATGTCCCTGTACTGATGAGGGACTGAAACTACGGTATACAGGTTGTTGGCTGTATTTGTCTATACTGGTGTTGTGGCTTATTCTTTATCATTGCTAGTAAAGTGTTTTTATTAGGGTAATGCACAGTACATGGTTATGATGCATAATTAAAGGGATCGGTGTCTCTTTTGGTAAATTAATATAATCTTTTTGTATCTTTTATGTTATATAGAAGCTAGCTGATTTATCTGGTACATTTGTAAGTGCAAAGTCGAACTGCTTTTCATATGTGTAGACATGTGGTGTACTTACAGTAAAAGCAGTCGCCTACTTCTACCCACCATGATTATCATGGCCTGTACCACGTGTACTAGGGATAAGCAAATAAAAAAGAAGCTAACAAGTAATCCTAACTATCTAGTATTAAATATACTATACTAACCTGAGAAAGATCGGTATCGAGATTGTCCGCAAGCTCAGTCAAGCTTATTATATGTTCATCCATTTCAAGCTCCTTCTTGAGCTCGTTAAGACGCTGGGACTTTCGTCTCTTGTCTTTTACCTCTGGAGTCTCCATGGCATCTGCTGGTAAAACTGACTTGAAACCCCCGTTTTATACCTGTGAAACAACTTCTAACAAAACAAACTCAACCTGACTCTACATTTTTTGTTCCAAATTGCATTTTTTTTACTTTGTCAGCTTCTTTTGATAAAAAAATTAGATGACGTGTTATTCTGTGGTATGTATATATGTGTATTTATAATAAAATTGAAATGATAATACAAACTAATAAACATTTTGAATCATGCTTTAGATGTTGTACTAAATTCGAAAAATCAAGTGAGAACGCCTTTGCAACCTAAGAACAATTTTTAACGCCTTGTCAAATGCTTTTTTTAAAAATTTATCCTGACAAGAACAAAATATTTTTGTTGAAATGTTAAGAAAATAAAACTTTAACTGGTCGAAGTGTATTTTTACAGAAATAAAAATTAAATTTTGAAAGAAAGAATCTAATCTACTTATATAATTGCCTTATTCTGTCTGTGTGAAGTTCACGGATAGATTTTGGTCAGAATGGATAAAATAAAAAAAGTGTCAAGGGATGGGAATCGAACCCACGACCTTCCGCTTACCGGGCAGATGCCATGACCACTAGACTACCCTGGACATATTTTTCCGTTCATAAAGTTAATATATGATTCCAATATATATAATAATTGTATAAACGAATGCAAGACAAAATCACCGCGAATGTTTCTTTTTTTTTAAGGCAATTTCTTTTTAAGGCAATTATCGTTTTGCACAATTACTTAATCTTTTAAAATAAATAACAATACTTGAATGAAAATATGTTTCTTTAAATAAAATAAAATAAACTTTTAAATCGGTAACCTTTATGAGAACCTTTAAATATATATAAGTACCTTTAATCGATAATCTTTATAAGAATAAAATTTGTAATTCATTAAATAGAAATTTAATTTTTAGTATCACAAGAGTGACATCCATGGCGCCAATTTATAATTGTAACGAATAGTATTTGAATTAAAACGTTTTTAAAATATATACGCACTCGGGTAAAACCCGGGCGTTGCCCGGGCCATTCGTCTAGTTATAAATTTTTCTTAAACAGTTTCAGCTTTTAAAGGAAACTCTTTTGGATGCCGCGCTCAAGTATAGAAACTCATGTTATGATATTCATAGTTATTTCTAGTAATGAATAGAGAGTACACTCATGGACAAAACTTAGGAAGGTGAAAAAATCTTTGATGTCGCCAGTCGTCTGTTTTATTGAAGGAGACAGAGGTTGTTTACACTTGGTTATCTCGTGTGTCTTCAATAAAGGTCACTGTAATATCTATCAAGTTTTTTTATTTAAAAAATAAGTTTAAAAAGTAAAGCTAGAGAAATAAAAAGACGTGTATAGTTAGCTGGAAGTCATACTTCTAGTTCTCCTGTTGAAGGACATGTTGGCCAGAAAGCTAGAGAAATAAAAAGACATGTATAGTTAGCTGGAAGTCATACTTCTAGTTCTCCTGTTGAAGGACATGTTGGCCAGAAAGCTAGAGAAATAAAAAGACATGTATAGTTAGCTGGAAGTCATACTTCTAGTTCTCCTGTTGAAGGACATGTTGGCCCGAAAGCTAGAGAAATAAAAAGACATATATAGTTAGCTGGAAGTCATACTTCTAGTTCTCCTGTTGAAGGACATGTTGGCCAGAAAGCTAGAGAAATAAAAAGACGTGTATAGTTAGCTGGAAGTCATACTTCTAGTTCTCCTGTTGAAGGACATGTTGGCCCGAAAGCTAGAGAAATAAAAATAGCAAACGAAACTTAACCCAAGATTGCGTTTTGATTTAATTAAGTTGTAAAGTCATGTGTGGATGAACATGTATTATCTAGCTTTTATATCTAAATTTGAAGAAAATATTCGAAGAATTAAAAATAGAAATTTCTTTATTATAAAAAAAAAAGATTTTCTATCAGTTTCCATGTGTTGCTTTCAAGCACAGACTACCATGTCCTGTCTATATACATATGGCATGTAAAAGGACATTTGAAAATTATCTCGCATGTGTTTCTTTTGAACGAAAAATCAAAATTTATTTTAAGGAGAAATAACGATTATTTCTAACCTTTGGGATGAAGTATGAAAGGATGAATTGTGAAGTGTAATGATAAATTCATATAGTAAGAGTAATTTTTCGTTCAAAAGAAACACATGAGGGATAATTTTCAAATGTCGTTTTACAATCATAAGCCATATTATATTTTTAAATATACAAGTATCAGAGTCATCAATCAATTCTGTCATATATTTCTTTTGTAAATGGAATAAATACCCAAATATGGCCATTTTTTATAAGCATCGGTGGTTCAGTGGTAGAATGCTCGCCTGCCACGCGGGCGACCCAGGTTCGATTCCTGGCCGATGCATTTTTTTTTTTTTTACAATTTTAAAAACTCATTTATATTATATTACTAGGGTAAAACCCGGGCGAAGCCGGGTACATCCGCTAGTTGTAGTATATACATGGTATGTTGGTGGAGTAGAGATGGCCATCCATCCAAACTTAGAATTTGTTTTTTTTTTTTTAGATTGAATATACCTTTAATAATGGCACATATAAGACCATATAGGGTTAGGGTTATGTAGAGAAAAATATATATGTTATAAAAACAAATGAGATTTGATTTTCTGCTTGATTTTAGATCTTGTTGAGGATTATGGTGATGGTAATGCAGTCGTGGTTAAAAATCTTGAAAGAATAATAATAGTTTTGATCAGAGATTTCTTTATTTGAACTAAGGAATATATATGAAAAACATAATTTGGTAAAAGTAATGCCTGGCTTAAGGCGAGTAGAATAAAGAAAACAAAATATTATTTACATAATGTAAAAAAGTTTTGAGTCGGCCATTGGGATTCATCTATTTCATCTCAATTTGCAGGTGTTACATTCGAACACGGCTCGCGAGTCACCTTGTCCTTGAGATTTTATATTTATTTCGTCTCAATTTACAGGTGTTACATTCGAGCACAGCTCGCGAGTCACCTTGTCCTGGCTATTTACACATGGCGAGTTGGTGGAGTAGAAGTGGTCCCCCTAGGCCTTGCAGGAGGGCAGCTGTTGGGCGATGAGCTCTTGACTAAGTGTCAGGGCCGGGTCGTCGGAATCGGGGATTGATATCTCCTTTATTTTGTAGAATATCTTGCATGGTTGGATTATTTGAATTTTGCATTTGAAGGTATAATTTCTTAACGGAAGTTTGGTACATATTGTTACATCATGATTAATGGCGTATTTATTATATTATTTTTAATATATTTGAAATTTAAATTATATATTTATTTATTTTTATATTCTATGATATTTATTTAAAACAGATTATTTTTAGATTATCATCATTTGTATTTAGGTACACTGTGACTTCACTGCTCTCTTTGATGTGAGAAAATAAATAGATGATTCTGGTGGCTACATAAAGTAGACTTATCTCATTATTCCCTTTTATAAATTTGTAGGATGGTTGAAACACGCTCTGGTAAGATGCAAGACCCAGCACAGGAGAGAATCAAGGCTGAAGAGTCTGCCAAACCGCAGCCCAGTGCAACAATTGGTAGAGATGCTAGTTCCGACCCAGTTGTCCTGAATCCCAACATCGACATCCCCAAGTATGATGGAACAGAAGACCCTCGCCCATGGATTGAATCTCTTGAAGAAATTGGCTTCCTGTACCATTGGGCAGACTACATTATCTCCCGTTATGCTGACATGAATATGATTGGTAGCGCCAAAACCTGGCTGAACCTACACAAAGTAAGTTTCACCAGCTGGGAAAATTTCAAGAGCCGCCTAATTGAGGATTTTGCCTCAGACGCCAACAAAGAAGAAATGAGGATGAGATTAAACAGGATACAACAGTGGAATGAACCTGCAATCAGGTTCGCAGAGGATATCCTTGTACTGTGCAACAAGGTCGACCCCCAAATGGAAGAAGAGACTAAAATAAACTGGGTTATTGGAGGGTTAAAGAAAGAATACTCTTTTGCCCTTCACCTAAACCCTCCTAAAAATACCAATGAACTTCTAGAAATTTGTAGAAAGCTGGATTTGTTCGAAAAAAATTACCAAGAACGTGCAGAAAAATCAAAAGCTCTTTATAATGGACCACGCTCTCCTCGTCCCCATCATCAAGAGCAATGGAAGAATGCTACGTCGTTCAGAAGACCATATCAGAACACCTCCAAGCCCCAGGCCCCCGCTCCGAGGTACTACCAGAACACCTCCAAGCCCCAGGCCCCCACTCCGAGGTATTACCAGAACAAGCCTCTACCCCAGGTATCTGCCCCTAGACGATCTTACACTCCCAATCCTGAGCCAAAACCGGTCTACCCAAGTAAAACATACAATAAGAATCCAAATTCAAATAGGAATAGGACAGAAGACGGGAGACCAATATGTTTCAAGTGTAACAAGCCAGGACACGTAGCGCGGTATTGCAGAGTCAGGTTTGTAAGAATTGTGGAAGAGGACCCCATAGTTACACAAGACAAGGTCGAAGAAGAAATCCGAATGGATAATGGAACTCAGAAGTCGAGACCTCTGCTCTACTCTGACGTAAGTAATAGCCCGTACTCGAGTATCCCTACAAGGAATAGATATGCTGCATTAGAAGATTTAAACTAAACATCGCGCCTGAGTCCGTCAATCAAAGCAAGTCGACCATAAATGGAATTAAAAAGTTAGACCCCAAATATAAAATGAACATTAACGTGGATAGAATCGGTATCTGCGAAGCTTTGATTGATACAGGCGCCGATCTTTCAGTGGTCGACCTTAGTACAGCTCTTAACACAGGTCTTGAAATAATAAATCCTGATAAAATGTGCTCCGGACCCGATGGCAAAGAATTAGATATCGTAGGAAATATTATTTTAAATATAAAATTTGATGACAAAACAATTACACATCAATTTGTGATAATGAGAACACATTTGCGAATATTTATACTTGGACGTGATTTTCTTAAGAAAATGAACGCAAAAATTGATTGTCAGCGTGAAATAATCAAATATGACTTGACAGAAAATCGTGACGTAATCAAATATCAACAGAAGAAAATAAAAAGTGCAAAGGATGCCATTATACCAGAACTTTCTATTAAATTGATTAATGCATTTGTAGAAGCAGAGGATGGCGAATACATCATCGAGGAGAACCATAAAATGTTTCAAACAAATGGACTTCGACTAGCGAGAAGCTTAATAAATGTTGTGAATAAGGAAACATATATCTGGATAACAAACCCTTACCCTCGACCATTAAAAATATTAAAAAACCAAACAATGTGCTTTGGAAGCCAGCCAGCCGAAGTGAATCTTATGGAAGAAAGTGAACAAAAAGAGCATGAAGAACCCCAATTTCAGATAAACGAAAATTTAGCATATACGGAAAAGGAGCAATTGAAACAAGTTTTGGAAAGGTACGAGGATTTGTTTTCGTCGGGATTAGGAAGATCCAACTTAGCGAAACATCGGATCGATACAGAAGGCGCGAAACCGATCAAACACAAGCCGTATAGGGTGAGCGCGAAAGAGCGAGAAATCATAAAAGAACAAATTGATGAAATGCTCAGAGACGGCATAATTAGACCATCCTCGAGTCCATGGTCCTTCCCTGTAATCTTGGTCAAGAAGCGAGATGGTAAGTACAGATTTTGCGTTGACTACAGAAAATTGAATGATGTAACAGTGAAGGATGTTTACCCAATTCCCAGAATTGATGAAGTATTGGATACACTTCAAGGATCCAAATACTTTTCAGCAATTGACCTTAAATCAGGATATTGGCAAGTAGAGGTTGAGGAGAAAGATAAAGAAAAGACAGCCTTCACTACAGCACATGGCCTATATGAGTTCAACGTAATGCCCTTTGGTCTATGCAATGCCCCTGCTACATTTGAGAGGAACATGGAAAATATGCTTGGTAATCTTAGATGGCAAATTTGCTTATGTTATCTAGATGACGTAATCATTTATAGCTCGGATTTTTCAACACATCTCAAAAGAATAGAAGCTGTTTTAAAATGTTTTCGCGAGGCTAATTTAAAATTGAACAACAAAAAATGCCAATTTGCTTTCGAAGAACTGGAGATTCTTGGCCATATAACTAATCAACATGGTATAAAACCAGCGGAGCATAATATCAAGGCTATTAGAGATTTTCCTCGGCCCAAAAAGATAAAAGAAGTTCAATCATTTTTAGGAATGTGCTCATATTATAGAAAATTTATCAAAGGTTTTTCAAAAATTGCCGATCCATTAACCAGTCTTATAAAAAAGAATGTACCTTTTACCTGGACAGAAAATCAAGAAAAAGCATTTCAAACCCTTAAAGTAGCATTGATAAATCCTCCAATCTTAGGGCACTTTGACCCGAATGCAATTACTTACATTCATACTGACGCATCTAACATCGGCCTGGGTGCAACATTAGTCCAAAAGTTCGGCGATAAAGAAAAAGTTATCTCATATTTAAGTCGAACACTGAGCAAACCTGAGCAAAATTATTCGACTACCGAAAAAGAATGTCTAGCTGTTGTGTGGTCAATGTCCAAGTTACGACCCTACCTATATGGAAGGCACTTCAAAATCGTAACTGATCATCACGCACTATGCTGGCTTAAGAATCTGAAAGATCCGACCGGCCGATTAGCACGATGGGCACTGAAGATTCAGGAATATAATTTCGAAATCATACATAAATCGGGTAAAAAACATCTGGACGCTGATGGTCTATCTAGAGGACCCTTACCTGAAAACGAATGGGACGAAGATTATGAAAGACTATTTCTGAATCAAATAATAGACGAAAAGGATGATTTTATTGAGAATATTAAGGAGAACCTTAGTGGAAACAAGCGTTCAATTACACAGAACTTCAAAGAAGAAAATGGGTGTCTCTACAAGAAAAATCCAAATCCTGAAGGTAGGGCATGGTTGCTGGTAGTGCCAAAGAAGAGAAGGAAGGAAGTCATGAGTGAATACCACAACCATATGCTGAATGGCCATCTGGGCGTCGCCAGAACCACTTACCGATTGAAGAATAAATACTATTGGCCTTCCATGTTGAAAGATGTTTCAGAATTTGTAAAGACGTGCCATCTTTGCCAAAGTCGGAAAGGTTCAAATCACTTGCCTTCTGGACTTCTACAACCTATTCCCCCAGCTAACTACCCTTTTGAAAGAATCGGAATTGACTTTGTTGGCCCCTTGCCATCAACGAAAAGAAGAAGGAAGTGGATAATTGTGTTGACTGATTATTATACCAAGTATGCTGAAACAAAGGCAGTATCAGAAGCAACCGTGAAAGAAGTCTCTACATTTTTAATCGAACATATTATTTTACGTCACGGGGCCCCAAGATTTCTTATTAGCGATAGAGGTTCACAATTCACTAGCAATTTGATGAAGGAGGTAATGAAAATGTGCAAAGTGAAACACTGCTTCACAACGAGCTACCACCCCCAGACTAACGGACTAACGGAACGGCTAAATAGAACTTTAATCAATATGATCAGCATGTATGTGAACACAGACCAAAAGAACTGGGATGAAATCCTCCCTTTTATCACCCACGCGTATAATACCACGATTCAAGAAACCACAGGCTACTCTCCATTTTTCCTGTTGTTTGGAAGGGAACCCATGTCCCTCTTAGACGACGAGAATATCCCAACGGACAGTAACATGGACGATTACGACGAATATATAGAAAACTACTTAGATAAAATAGCAAGGACGAGACAGGTAGTCATTAACAACACAGAGAAGACTCAGGAAAGAATGAAAAGAAACTATGACAAAAAACACAATGAGAAAATCTATGAACCAGGACATTTAGTGGCAGTTTGGACACCAGTCAGGAAAATCGGAAAATGCGAAAAACTATTGAGAAAATATTTTGGCCATATCGAATATTAAAGAAGCTGTCTAACGTAAATTACTTAATTGAGCCGAAAGATAATCCTGGCCAAGACCCATTGATTGTCCATGTCTCAAGACTCAAACCCTATTTTGAGAGAATTGATGAGGTAACTCACGAGGACGTGACGACCTCTGGAGAGGGGGAAGTGTTACATCATGATTAATGGCGTATTTATTATATTATTTTTAATATATTTGAAATTTAAATTATATATTTATTCATTTTTATATTCTATGATATTTATTTAAAACAGATTATTTTTAGATTATCATCATTTGTATTTAGGTACACTGTGACTTCACTGCTCTCTTTGATGTGAGAAAATAAATAGATGATTCTGGTGGCTACATAAAGTAGACTTATCTCATTATTCCCTTTTATAAATTTGTAGGATGGTTGAAACACGCTCTGGTAAGATGCAAGACCCAGCACAGGAGAGAATCAAGGCTGAAGAGTCTGCCAAACCGCAGCCCAGTGCAACAATATCTTCTAGATCGGGTTGGTTCAAGTCCTCCTTCAGTATCTTGTTTGATAGGTTGAATGGAGCTCCTATACTTGTCCGAAGGCAGATTCTCATAAATGCATTTATCCTATTTTTGTTTGTGGTTGTAATATATATTTGCACCAAACTGGGAGTGCGTATGTTACTATCGGGAGGATACAACTTCTGTATAGAGTAAACTTTTGTTTTGTAGTCAATTTGCTTCTATAGTTGAACAGGCTTGATAATGTTATTTTTGCGATTTTTGCTTTCTTTATGATATTTTTGACATGCATGTTGAATTTCAACTTGGAGTCTAAGGTAACTCCAAGATATTTAACGCTGTCAGTCCAGTTAATAGGGCTCTGGTTTACCTTTAGGATGGATTGTGGCTTGAATTTTTTATTGTCTAGTGGAGGAAAAATTATTGCCTGAGACTTTTTTGGGTTGATGTCTAATTTCCAATCATTGCCCCATTTGGTTATACTGTTTATGTAATTTTGGAGTTGTGTAGTTATTATTCCTATTGATTTGGAGTTTGATAAAATTGCTGCGTCATCTGCGAAAAGTTTTATTTGTCCTTGGGATAGAGAAAATATGGTTTTACGGGCTACTAACCAAAAGTTATGATTTTTGAGCCCAAGCGCGATGTCAGGTGGCAAGGGACCCTAGGATCTGGCTGCAGGAGATGTGTCGCAGGGGTAGTGGAAACGTTGGGCAAGCAGGGGAACAGCGCCAAGGTGCAGTGAGGCAGGAGCATTGAATTGGCCAGGAATCCAGTAGAAGTGGCAGATGGAATTGGAGGCAGAAGGTCCTTGAAGCCTAGAACTTGAGAGCCCTAGACTTCAGGATGGGGCAGCTTGAGGCTCTCGCCTCGTGCTTGTCAGGGAGGCCCTTGGAGCAGCAGTTGGCACATTTGGAGGTGCGCTGGTCAGCAATGGATGGGCAGGCGCGGCCTTCATCGCCGTCTTCACCGCAGTGGAAGCACTTAGGAGCTCTGGAGCATTGGGCAGAGTTGTGGCCGAAGCCACAACAGCGGAAGCAGACGCGGGCGCGGATGGACTCCTCGAAGTTGAGGATTACTCCATCAACCACGATTCTCCCGCGAACGCCCAGGGCTCTAAAGGTCTTGAGGTCTACCTCGATGAAGGCGGTGCAGGTCCCGCTTCTGGGTGCAGAACGGTGCGCCACGCGCACCACCTTGTCCCCAGGAAGTTTTCTAACAGCAGCGGTTTCCAGGAAGGTCTCCTCAATTGTGGAGTTAGATGTCTCCTCATTCACTTTGAAGAGGCAGATCCGTGGCAGGATCTCCTTCTGCTGGCGGACCTTCATTCCATTCAACTTGCTGGCCAGGGAGGTTGTCACCTCAGGGATGGTGTCAGGATTACTGGAGTGGAGGAACAGCTTCCCCTTGGTGTGCAGGGAGGCCCAAACGCCTTGGGGGAGAGTGTGGGCAGCGCGGACAGCTTTTAGCATCTCCCTTGGGTCAGCCTGTGGGTCATCAGAGATGACCACTGTGTGGGCCGCCGATTTTTCTCCATGGAGGATCACTTGGGCGGCCGTAGGCTTGGATACGCGGGAAGGCGCAGGTTTTGAGGGACCATTCAGTTTTGTCCTCTTTGCAGGCGGGTTGGGAGCCTCAGACTGCTTCATTTTGGTTGGGGCAGGAGCAGGCAAGGTGGAGGCAGGCATCTTGGCAGGGAGAGCAGCAGGAGCAGGAGTGGCGGGCTTGATAGGGTCAGTCTTGGAGCTGGTTTCATTGCAGGAAGGAGCAGGGCAGGTTTGAGTGCCGCGGCAAGCAGTCTTGGGCTTGTTGGCCTCCTCAATTTCGTCCAACTCTGCGAAGGACTCGAGGGTGTCAGTGAGGTTCTCTACATTGGTAGCGAGGGCCTTGATCATTTCAGTCCGCGAGGCGATGTAGCGGATCAGGTCCTCATGCAGGGATTTCAGGGCAGGATGGCCAATGGAGCTCAGGATGCTGCAGTTGCGTGAGATCACCATCTCATCTTCCCTCTCCAGGTCGGCGACGTTCACGATGGGCTTGTAGGCCTTCTTTTTCTTCTTGGCAGGATTCATGTATGCCGATACAGTAATACGTCCTTGGGATAAAACAACAACGAGTTTTTATAGGGGAAGAGTGGCCTCTGGCGGTCGATTTAGCAGAGTATTTGAATCTATGAAATTATAATTTTTTTTAAAATAAAATAATATTTTTATTTAACATATATATTGTCGGGTATATGGGCCTGAAAACACCTACAACCTCCGCCAATAGATGGCGCTTTCGCCTGTTTCCGATCTGAAACTGGTGTGGGAATCGCCGACTGCTGTGGTCCTGTTTCCTGGGGCAAATGTTTGTAAATACACGTTTATTCTGGCCCTAGAAGGTAACGTAATGTAAATACCCGTTAATTGTAATTCTAGTTATATGTAATGTGTAGTAGAAATGACAATGAAGGAGGAATGTTAGAAGTCTTGATGCAGGTTGCTGATCTTACTCTCCCCAACACCACAGTAGCGTCTGGTAAGTCTCTCGTGTTCCACCATCTGTGGTAAGGCCGAGAGATACTGCCAGAGGAAAGGAGTTCCACTTTACTGGTGGTTATCGGAGGTCTTTGGGTGTTCTGCAGGGTAGGGCTGCAGAGGAGAAGCAACGGGAGCCAGGGATAGGTGATCCACGAAGGAAAAAGCGGCGTCGTCTCGAAGAATCCGGAGGGGTAAAGCGCGGTAATATACATTATACATATCACACATCCACCTTATTCTCCGGATTTTGCCCCAAGCGACTTCCATCTTTTTCCAACACTCAAGTTTCACCTTGGAGGCAAACACTTTGCGAATGATGACGAAGTGCAGGCGGAAGCGAACTGGATACGAAGACAGGACACGGCTTGGTACAACAGTGGTATCAAAAAATTGCTACAACGGTACCAAAAATGTTTAGACAGAAATGGTGATTATGTAGAGAGGAAGTCTATGAGTTGTATAATGAAAATAAAATAACTGCATAATTTAAATAATGTTGTTTATTTGTTAAAAAAATAGGGAAACCTATTTATTGGATGGCCCTCGTATAAAAAAATAGTTACAAATTATTTGTATCAGACGAATTCCACTGGGTGTCGTTCAATGTCACATTCTACTCTGAAGTCGGAGAGTATCTTGCCTAGGTCGGAGTCCTTGTCCCCGACATTTCCATGTCAAGGAATTTCTTCAGAGCAGAGCTCTGCTCGGGCGAGAGATACTTGAGAACATCCCTCCTCTTAGTTAGACATACAACAGCCAATTCAATAAAGAAAAAAGAAATCGGTAGACAAGTGGGTAACACCCTCGATTCCCAACAGCCATGAACCGGGATTGAATCCTGTGTTAACATATTTTGTTTAATATGTGAATAACCTTCATATATTATTCATTGTTGTAATTATCATAAACTAGGTTGCTCTTGTTGAGCGGTACCTAATATAGTGATTTTGGAACAAGATGAAAGAATATAGAAAAGTCGGTAGACAAGTGGGTAACACCCTCGATTCCCGACAGCCATGAACCGGGATTGAATCCCACGTTAATATTTTGTTTTAATATGTCAATAACCATCATATATTATTCATTGTTGTAAATATAATAAACTAGGTTGTTCATGTTGAGCGGTACCTAGTGATTTTGGAACCGAAACCAACTCAATTTCGTGCCTATAAAAATTCCTATATAGGGGTTCCAGGAAGGAGTCAACGTCTAGTACCTTAAACAGATCTTTAACCTTAATTAGAAGCTGTTGGGTGATGAGCTACTAAGGTTCAGGTTGTCAGAATCGGGAATTGAAATCTGCTTTGTTTTGTAGAATATCTTGTATAGTTTGTTGTGTGTTGTTATTGTTGCGTTGTTGTTGTGTGTTGTTGTGACAATTCACAATCAAATTTATTGACAACTCAGTTAATATTTACAAAATAAGGAAGATATTGTGGGTAGGTGGAAGGATGGTCTAAACTATTGGTTTTCAACCACTACGACCCGGGTTCGATTCCCCCCCCCCCGTTTCTTGTAAAAGTTCAACCCCACCAGCGAGTGCAAGTAACTAAACGCGGCTCTGGCATATTTGTAAGTGTAAAGTCGAACTGTTTTCACATGTGTAGATATGTGACAATTGACAATTAAAACAGACTTTATTGACGATCTGTCAATAATTACACTCAATCAAGAGTTAGGGAAAATTTACAGATAGGGGGGGGGGAGCATTTCTCTGAGTATGCGTAGGCCCTCACGCACAAAGGGATCTGAGTTCCGAGCGCACTCAGATGCAGCGCTGATGATCTCGGCAAGAGTGGTTCTCTTCTGAGTGGAGAGGCGCCTGAAGAGAGGTTCTCTATCCTCGGGGAAAATAATCGCCTCCACGATGTCACCCTCTGTGACTCCTATGTTGGATAAGGGCTCCGAGAAGCGCTCACGGCTCAACGCATATATAATATCGCCTGCCTGGTCGTAGCAGGCATCTATAAATTGAGTAGACAGAGGAGGTGGAGGTGTCGCGATGTCCGGCGACGTCCTTTCCCCGTGGAGAGCGGGTGATGTTGTCTCAGCAGGCCGAGGCGCAGGCGGTGGAGGTGTAGGCACTGCGGCTGGTGTTGTCTTCAGCTCAGCTTTGACCTGTCCGAGCACTTTGTAGAGATTGCTGGCTGCTCCGGGCCTCAGATCTAAGATTTGCCTGATAAGTCCGGCTAGGGCGTCGCACTGCGGAGGCGGCAGGAGGGGTCCATTCCTCTGCGGTTTGGTCCTCGAGGAGAGGAGGTCCAGGACCTACTCCCGCCCAAGACCAAGGGCGTCCGTCTCAGCGAAGGATACGCTGGGGTGCCTCTCGATGAACGCATCGAGGTCGATTCTCGTTGCGTTCTTTGCTGATGACGTGGAGGACGCAGAGGTCTCCTCCACGATGGACATCTCCACGTCCGGTGTTGGGGCCGCAGGCTCGCGACTCCCAGGTGTTCGCAGGGACGGAGCAGGGGTCACTGGTGGAGGGGCAGGAGGCGCATCCTCCGCAGGTAAGGCCGAAGGCGCTGGTGGTGGTTGCCGGAGTGCTGCAGGTGGATGGAGCGCAGCTCGGCTTGTGGGAGGCACGTCGGAGACCTCCATGGTTGGGCTGGGGGATGCCGGAGGTGGAGGCTGGGCAGATGGTTGTTGAGGCAGCCTAGGCGTAGTCGCTGGTGGGACGCTGGTTGGAGAGGTTGGTGTGGCCGGTCCAGGAGCGGTGGTTCGCCCTGCAAGCAGGGGACAGTTGGCCCTGCGGTGCCCCTGCCCGTGGCATCTGGAGCACTTAATGCCGGAGGACAGGTAAGCGGGCCAGACCTCGCCTTTGATGGTGATGTTGAGGCGGGTGGGGAGCCTCTCGGTGGTCACTCCCTCGTGGAGGACGATGAACGCCTCACGGCGGCCGTCGGTGTAGGTGTATGGGCCGGCCTTCATCATTTTGGGCGCGATGGATGTAATGCGCCCATAGGGCCCAAGGGCCTTGATGATGGCTGAGTCCTCCACGAAGAAGGGGAGGTTGCCCACCGTTATCCTCTCCGCTCTTTTGCGGAAAGGGAAAGCCCTGAGGAGAGTGCCCTCAACCTCAAGGCCGTTGTTAATGAGGCGCTCGGCGAGGCCTCTGTTGGCCAGCCCCAGGAGTTGGTGGCCGTTTACCTTGGAGACTTGGATGACTCCGGCGGTTCCTCCAAGTAGCCTGTCCAGCGCCCTCAGGTAATGGAAGGGCTGCAGTTCGGGGCCGTGTTCCAGGTAGACGCAGTGCTCCTCAGCAGAGGACGCCTGCCGCGCCCGGGCCTCCGCGATGTGGGCCCTGGTTGTCGGGATCTCCTGCGCCCGCGGCATCGAACGCGCCGATGATTGCGTTCGGCGACTGCTCCTGGCACCTCCGATGTTGGAGGATGGTGCAGTGGCTGTAGGCGAATTCGATGATTCGCGGCGCCTCTTCTTGGTCTTCACGACGGTGAAGTCGTTGTCCGCTCCAGGGCCCGAATCCTCAATGCAGTCCGCCCAGTTTCCCAGGACACGTGCAGCGCCATTGGATGACGAACCGGCCGGTAAGCTGAGCGTGACGTCATCACGCGCGGCGGCCAGATTTACATCTCTAACGCCTGCCGGCGGATTTACATGATCTCGATTTTCAGAATTTTCTTTGGAGATTCTTTTCTGAATTCCGTTTTTCTTGGAATTCTTCACGCCAGTAGGAGGTGGGATGCTGGGCCTTCCAGGCTCTTGTCCAGCAGATCCCGAGCTCCCTGGCGATGACGAATTCGGCATGTTTAAATTCATTTCATTGCTCGCCAGAGGCAGTCGCTAACTTCTACCCATAATTATCATGGCCTGTACCATGTGTAGACATGTGACAATGACAATGAAACAGCCTTTATTGACCATGTAGTCAATGGTACACCCAAGTCAGTGGGGGGGGGGGGGGGGGGGGGGGAAATTAACAATTATAAACAAAGAGCGTCACAAGACCGACCTAAAGTCCAACAATTGGTCGAGAGTATATTGATCACCGCCTCGGGCATGCTCGATGACAGAGCCCAAGAAGTTTGCAAGGATGCTCCTTTGGTTTGGATGTGCGCCGAGAATATCATTCCGTTCCTCTCCGGAATGCAGAGCCGCATGAATGATCCGTTCCGGTCTGGTCCAACCAAGTAAGGGCACCAGGAAGGTCTTACAGTTCAATTCCTTGAACAGGTCGAGGAGCCACTTCTTACGGGCCCCATCCGTCATCTTGACTGGCAGTGAAGGCGGATATGCCACTTCAGCCGGTGCCGACTCCTCCCCATGAGGAGCAGGCGGCGCCGTCTCGGCAGGCCGAGGCGCAGGCAGTGGGGGTGTTGGAGGCACTGCTGGTGTTGTCCTGAGCTCAGCCCTGACTTGTCCGAGGACCTTGTAAAGGTTGCTGGCTGCTCCGGGCCTTAGATCTAAGATTTGCCCGATCAGGCCGGCTAGGGCGTCGCACCGCGGAGGCGAAAGGAGGGGTCCCTTCCTCTGCGCCTTGGTCCTCGAGGAGAGGAGGTCTAAGACCTCCTCCTGCCCAAGACCAAGGGCGTCCGTCCCAGCGAAGGACACGCTGGGGTGCTTCTCGATGAACGCATCGAGGTCGACTCTTGTTGCGTTCTTTAGCGATGACGTAGAGAACGCAGAGGTCTCCTCCGCGATGGACATCTCCACGTCCGGTGTTGGGGCCGCAGGTTCGCGACTCCCAGGTGTTCGCAGGGACGGAGCAGGGGTCACTGGTGGAGGGGCAGGAGGCGCGTCCTCCAAAGGTAAGGCCGAAGGCGCTGGTGGTTATGGCTGGAGTGCAGCAGGTGGAAGGGGCGCAGCTCGGCTCGCGGGAGGCACGTCGGAGACCTCCATGGTTGAACTGGGGGACGCCGGAGGTGGAGGCCGGGCAGATGGCTGCTGAGGCAGCCTGGGCGCAGTCGCTGGTGGGACGCTGGTGGGAGAGGTTGGTGCGGCCGGTCCAGGAGCGGTGGTTCGCCCTGCAAGCATGGGGCAGTTGGCCCTACGATGTCCTTGGCCACGGCACCTGGAACACCTAATCCCGGAGGACAGGTATGCGGGCCAGGCCTCGCCCTTGATTGAGATGTCGAGGCGGGTGGGCAGCCTCTCGATGGTCATTCCCTCGCGGAGGATGATGAACGCCTCTCGGCGGCCGTCGTTGTAGACATATGGGCCTGCCTTCATCAGCTTGGGGGCGATGGATGTTACTCGCCCGAAAGATGAAAGGGCGCTGATGACGGCTGCATCCCCCACGAAGAAGGGGAGGTTGCCCACCGTGATTCTCTCCGCCCTCTTGCGGAACGGGAAGGCCCTGTGGAGAGTTCCCTCCACCTCGAGGCCCTCGTTGACGAGGCGCTCGGCCATGCTTTTGTTTGCCAGTCCCACTAGGAAGTGGCCGTTCATCTTGGTCACTTGGAAGACCTCCCTGGTGCTCCCAAACATTCGATCTATGGCCCTGATGTAATGGTAGGGCTCCAGTTCAGGGCTGCGTTCTACATAGACGCAGTGGTCCTCTGTTGAAGACGCCTGCCGCGCCCTGGCCTCCGCGATATGCGCCTGAGTGGTCCTGACCTCCTCCGCCCGCGGTGCCCATCCCGTGGATGATCGTGGCCGGCGAGTGGCTCCTGCGCCTCTGGTGCCAGAGGAAGTAGCTGCCGTAGGGGAACCCGGCGAGTCGCGGCGCCTTTTCTTACTCTTGACGACGGTGAAGTTGTCGTCCTCTCCAGGGCCTTGGTCCTCCGCTAAGTCTGCCCAGCTTCTATTGGCTTGGGCAGCGGCCTCGGAAAACAAGGCAGTAACGAAGTCGGTCGGCGTGGCCGGATTGGCATGATGTCCGCCGGCGGGCGGATTTGCATAGCCTTGATTTTTGTTGAAAAGATTTGAAGATTTCTTCTGCAAATCTTCTTTCTTAGATAATTCAGCACATTGTTGTGCTTTTTCTGTAATCTTTGATTGAGCCAAATTTCTATTCTGTTGTGCTTTTTCGCCGTGCCTTGCAGGCTTTTGCTAGGCTTTTGAAGGGCTTTCAGCCCATACCATATTTGTCGCCATCCGCGACACTTTTCGCCCGCCAGAGGCGAAAAACTCAGGAGCTCGCGCGACGCGTGGCCGCACGGCCGAGTGTAGACATGTGGTGTACTTACAGTAAAAGCAGTCGCTAACTACCCACCATGATTATCATGGCCTGTACCATGTGTAGACATGTAGTGTACTTACAGTAAAAGACAGTCGCTAACTACCCACCATGATTATCATGGCCTATAACATATGTAGACATGTGAATTGAATGAAAACAAACTTTATTGACTGTACAGTCAATGGTAACACTCAAAGAGTCAATGGAAAATATTTACAACTATTTACAATTATCCTGACTCTGTCTGGAGCCCAGAGGTAGCCCGAGCTCGAACAATTCCCTTTGGAAATCTTTTTCGACAGAGGGTGTCCTCAGGGAGGGTCTGGATCATAGAATGGCAAGGCGGCCCTGAACTCAGATAAGCCTCTACGGATCAAGGGAACCGAGTCCCGAGTGCGCTCGATGAGCTTATCCAGGAATTGGGCGAGAATCCTCCCTCGCCGCGGCGTGAGTTCCGCGAGCACGCACTCCCTCACCTCAGGGTAACGGGCCGCGTCCACGAATACGCACGCGTCGAACGTTTGGAGAATGGGCTCCGAGCCGGGACTTCGCATCAATTCATCTACTGAATCCACCATGTCCGTCCAATAGTCTGGCTCCGAATCATCCTCCATGCCGACAGATGGTGGAGGCGGAGGTGTGGCCATGGCCGGTGTTGACTCCTTCACTTGGGGAGCGGGTGCTGTCGGCCGAGCGGGCCGAGGCGCAGGCAGTGTGGGTGTAGGAGGCACTGCTGGTGTTGTCCTGAGCTCAGCTTTGACTTGTCCGAGGACTTTGTACAGGTTGCTGGCTGCTCCGGGTCTCAGGTCCAGGATTTGCCCGATCAGGCCGACGAGGGCGTCGCACTGCGGAGGCGACAGGAGGGGTCCCTTCCTCTGCGCCTTGGTCCTCGAGGAGAGGAGGTCCAGGACCTCCTCCCGCCCAAGACCAAGGGCGTCCGTCTTAGCGAAGGACACGCTGGGGTGCCCCTCGATGAACGCATCGAGGTCGACTCTCGTTGCGTTTTTTGCCGATGACGTGGAGGACGCAAAGGTCTCCTCCACGATGGACATCTCCACGTCCGGTGTTGGGGCCACAGGCTCGCGACTCCCAGGTGTTCGCAGGGACGGAGCAGGGGTCACTGGTGAAGGGGCAGGAGGCGTCTCCTCCATAGGAAAGGCTGGGGCCGCTGGTGGAGATGGCCGAGGTGCGGATGAGTGGAGCGCAGCTCGGGCCACGGGAGGAGCGCTGCAAACCTCCATGGCTGGATTGGAGGGTGTCGGCGCAGGAGGCTGGGCTGCTGACCGCTGAGGCGGTGCAGGGGTGGTCGGTGGTGGGACGCCAGCAGGAGTGGTCGGTGGGGCCATTCTGGTGTTGTTGGCCAGCCCTGCAAGCAGGGGGCAGATGGCCCTCCGATGCCCTTGTCCGTGGCACCTGGAACACCTGATGCCCGAGGACAGGTACGCAGGCCAGGCCTCGCCTTTGATGTTGATGTCGAGGCGGGTTGGAAGCCTCTCGATGGTGATCCCCTCATGTAGGGTGATGAAGACGTCTCGCCGGCCATCGACGTAGACGTAGGGGCCCGCCTTCATCTGCTTAGGGGCGATGGACGTGACCCGCCCATATGGAGAGAGGGCGTTGATGACAGCGGAGTCTCCTATAAAGAAGGGGAGGTTACCCACTGTAATCCTTTCCGCTCTTTTGCGGAAAGGGAATGCCCTGAGGAGTGTTCCCTCAACCTCGAGGCCCTCACTTATGAGGCGCTCGGCCAGGCCTCTGTTGGTCAGTCCCAGGAGCTGGTGGCCGTTCACCTTGGTGATCTGGATGACTCCGGCGGTTCCTCCGAGCATCCTATCCAGTGCCCTAAGGTAGTGGAAGGACTCCAGTTCGGGGCTGTGTTCGATGTACACACAGTGTTCCTCGGAGGAGGACGCCTGCCGCGCCCTGGCTTCCGCGATGTGTGCTCTGGTGACCCTGATTTCCTGGGCCCGCGGCACCGAACCCGCCGATGGTTGAGGTCGGCGAATGGTCCTGGAACCTCCAGCATTGGAGGATGGTGCAGCTGCCGTAGGCGAATTTGCCGAGCCACGGCGCCTCTTCCTACCCTGGACGAGGGTAAATCCTTCCTCAGCTCCAGGATTCACCTCTTCTGTGATGTCAGCCCAGTTTCTCCGGACTTGAGCAGCGGCGTTAGCAGTTGGAATAGCCGCAAGAGAGGTCGACCGGCGCGGCAGAATTTGCATCCTGGCTGCCGGCGGGCGGATTTACATAGTTTTCATTTTCTTTTGAATTCATCGAGGAATTGATCTGCAAAACGTCTTTTGCTGTTATTTCCGCACTGGGCTGTGCTTTAGAGCCGAGCCTTACAGGCTTGTCTTCGGCTTTTGACGGGCTTTCAGCCCATACCATATTTGTCGCCATCTGCGACACTTTTCGCCCGCCAGAGGCGAAAAACTCAGGAGCTCGCGCGACGCGTGGCCGCACGGCCGAGTGTAGACATGTGGTTTACTTACAGTAAAAGCAGTCGATAACTACCTACCATGATTATCATGGCCTGTACCATGTATAGACATGTGGTGTACTTACAGTAAAAGCAGTCGCCTACTTCTACCCACCATGAATATTATGGCCTGTACCACGTGTACTAGTGATAAGCAAAAAAAAAAAAAAAAATGAGGAAGAGATCACCAAAACAAAAAGATAAAATAAAAAGATATCGAAAAGTGTGTTCGAACCAGGGACATCAGGTTCTAAAGTCTAAAGCTTTCACAGTTAGGCTATTTTGCCTTATTGTATAATAATTCAAAGAAGAATTAATATTTACAAATTTAAATTTTCAGCCGGGAAGTCTTCCCCACGGCGATGTCCTTAATTCCACCACCCAGCCTCACCTGCACGAAGTACCGATAAATTCGGCACTTCGCTGACGCAAGGATGGCCGTCGTCTTCCTGCCCAGTCCCGAAGATCCATGCCTGGAGATCAGGTGGTCTCCCGATGATGTTGAAGGCCTCCCGGACGAGGGGCCTGATACTCATGCAACTCCAGTATCGGTGGCCCAGGGAGCCATCGGGGGACCCGCAGGAAGGACCGGCAGAATGTTCCGGGTGAGGCAAGGCATGGAGTGCCAATCGCTAGGCGATGTCGCCGTTATGCCCCGAGAAAGCGCCGCTTCGGATCGAGGACCAGTTCACCTTGGCAGGCACGTCTACGATGGGCTCCCAACTCGCCAGGAGCCGGGTGATCGGCAGAGCCGTAAGACGCGGGCGTTCCAGGGCGCGACGGGCCGAGCGGGTGGGGATCTTGGTGAACGGCGTGGTTGTCCCGCGCAGGACGAAGGCTTCGTCTAGGCTGTGCACCCGGAAGCTCGCCTGCAGATTCTCTGCCACCACCCTCCGGCAGAAGGCGGCGAGGGCCGCGGCTTCAGCGATGGCGGAGCGCGTAGGGCTGACGATATAGATGTTGCCTACGTCCCGGACTCTGGTACCGACCCAGCGCTTGGGAACCAGAAGGTTCGGTGGACCGAGAAACTGGCAGCCATCGATGATGGGTATATCCTTGAGCTGGTTGGTCGTGACCACACGGTGATTAAGGCTTGTTGTGTTGTGTTGCATGTGGATTAGATAAATTTTATAGTTGAAGGTATATTGTTACCTATAAAATTTTGAAAGACATAACTAACAATGTAACAGCCATTTATTTATTGTAAAAAATTCGTACAAAAGAGAGGGAAATTGTAATTGGATCAGGTGGAAAAATTAAGAAAAATACATCTTCTCATCGTGAAAGTAAAATTTGCTGGTAGCATTACGACAGATGGCGCAAGCTACCAGCACATATTAATTGCACGATCAAAAATGCCTTTTTCGTATTTTTTTATTGTAAAGTAAAATTATTATTTTATAAAAACAAGAAACGTAAAGAGGGAAGTTTGAAGAGTTTTTTTTTTTGCTTATCCCTAGTACATGTGGTACAGGCCATGATAATCATGGTGGGTAGAAGTAGGCGACCGCTTTTACTGTAAGTACACCGCATGTCTACACATGTGAAAAGCAGTTCGAATTTCACTTACAAATGTACCAGAGCCCTGTTTGGTTACTTACACTCACTGATGGGGTTGGACTTTTGCAAGAATCGGGGGCCATTAAAGCATTTTTTTAATCAGAAAAAGTGCCCAATGCGGGGGATTTGATCCCGGGTCGTAGCGGTCGTAAACCAACGGTTTAGACCAGCCTTCCACCGACCTCCAGTTTGAAGAGTAATAACTTATAATGAAATAAATTGTTAAAATACATAAATTAATAAATACTTTGTTACATAGCTCCTTCCCTGTGGGAGCTGTGACCCACAGCTTGTAATTATTGTAGATACTGACATGGATCTGACGTGTTTCTGCCAAGGATTCCATCTAAGTCTTGGAACTTTGTTCCTAGTAACTTTGCGTCCTTTTTCTTGCGGCGTGAAGAGCGGCTTTGTCGTCGTATCGTCTATAGGGACATCGTCATCCTTGAAAGAAGTCTTGGCTTTGACACGGCGGTGGAATCCTGGAGCCAGTCTCTGAAAATGTAGATCACAGCACCCATGGCTTCAAGGTCTTCTCGGTAATCTTCAGTTTGTCTTCCCTAATTTACTCGCCATTTCCACCAAAATTTAATGTAGAAAAGTAGGAAAGATCAACTTCAGGATGACACGGCAGAAAGTTTTAAGAGTAACAAAATATAATGAATAAAATTGTAAATCATTTCATAAAATAATATTTTACTATAATATTTTTTAAAATGAATTTCGATAAATAACTTTTAGTTTGGGTGTTCAAGTCTTTTCTGCGAATATTGTAGTAAATTATTTATTATTTTATTAACAGAGTACCATTTTTGATGTTCATATTTTGTTACTCTGTAAACTTCCCTCATTGCTTATCTTTTGTTTATCATTCATAGTTTGTTCTTGTCTTAAATAAATTGTTGGCTCATCCCGAAGTTTGTCTTCCCTAATTTTCCACGTGGCATTTTGGTGGAGATGCTGGGTAAATTAGGGAAGACAAACTGAAGATCGCCGAGAAGCCTTGAAGCCATGGGTGCTGTGATCTACATTTTCAGAGACTGGCTCCAGGATTCCACCGCCGTGTCAAAGCCAAGACTTCCCTCCAAGATGACGATGTCCCTATAGACGATACGACGACAAAGCCGCTCTTCACGCCGCAAGAAAAAGGACGCAAAGGTACTAGGGACAAAGTTCCAAGACTTCGATGGAATCCTTGGCAGAAGCACGTCAGATCCATGTCAGTAACTACAATTATTGCTAGCTGTGGATCACAGCTCCCATAGGGAAGGAGCTATGTAACAAAGTATTTATTATTTTATTAACATAGTATCATTTTTGATGTTTATATTTTGTTACTCTGTAAACTTCCCTCATTACTTATCTTTTGTTCTTGTCTTAGATTGCTGTGTCATACTGAAGTTTGTTTTTCCTAATTTTCCACGTGGCAATATTACAAGATAATTTGTGTGTGTGAATGTGGCCCTTAAATACATGTTCGTAGACAGATTCTGTTTAAAAAAAAACCTTTTCTATTTTTACCTGTGGGTGAGATATTGTATCAAATTGGTAACGCGTACATCATTATCAGTATACAGATGGAAATTTTGCCGGTAGGATATTAATCTAAAGCGACAAAGGTCGCCTCTCCCGTCAAAATAGACGTCAAAGCTAGACGCCATCTATTGACCGTTGTGGCAATTTAGCAGCCTCAGGTCAGTAACAAAGCCACAACACCAGCTTTGGTAAACTGAGAAGTGTCCACCTAGAGACCATGGTTTCTGGCTAATGGCCCTCGTCAGTCTAGGACGGACTTTATTCCATGAGATCCACAAGGGGTCTAATGGAATCTTCACAATCTGCCAAAGTGGTGTTCAGCTGACAAAGTGTCTGGGCCAAATCTATGGCTAAAATCTAGATGGAAATTTTGCCGGGAGGTTATTGATTTGTCAAGATAATGGTCACCTCTAATCGTCAAAATAGACGTCAAATCTAGACACCATCATTATATCTAGGTGGACACTTCTCAGTTTACCAAAGCTGGTGTTGTGGCTTTGTCACCGACCTGAGGCCGCTAGTTTGTGGCGACGGTCAATAGATGGTGTCTAGTTTTGGCATCTATTTTGACGGGAGAGGTGCCCTATGTCTTTGTAGATCATATGTTTTGTACAGTAGAAAAAAATTTGAATATAATTCAAAAACATCTTCAATTCCAATATTTATCTTGGTCCCTAGACTTTTAAACCTTTTATTCAAAACGTTTTTAATTCGAATTTTTAGATAATTCGTTTTTTTTTTGTCTCTTGGGCTTCAAATGATCTAAGTTAGACTGTATAAGGAAATATTTTTTATGGTTGATAAATTGATTTTATAGTTGAGAAGGCTTTCTAGAGTTATTTTGGCAAATTGTGCTTTTCCTATAAAATCTTGGAATAGACGCTGGAATCTTGGAGGGGACCCTAGTTGATCTCACAGGAGAGGTAGTGTTGGGTCGATTTATCAAGTCCGGCAATGTCCCAGAAAATATTTCAAAGTTAGTGTTTATTAATATTACGTATTAGTTACATTTTTATAGGAAGTCAATAAAGGAAAACAAAAAGGATAACACCCTTGAATGTCTATTGGGTTCTGAATAGGCTTCCGCCGACCTGCCGCGCCACGTAGCGGTGGCCATCTGTACTATTTCCTGGCCACGCTTGTATGTTTACCGACTGCGTGGTCTGTCATCCCAGAAGGAAGTCTCTCGACGCCCACAAGGTTGTTTTCTCATTGTACGTGTTTCCAGTAATCCTGTTTACATCTAAGAGTGACAATGACTAAAATAATTTTATTTACATATTGTCAATATATGCAGACGTGTACAATCTGCACTATTTATGTAATGCTAATGAATAATTTGCAAAAAAAAAAAAGATAATTTAAAAGAAAAAAAAAACAATTAGTTATACCATTTGAGAAAAAACCTTTTATCCATTGAATAATTTCTTGCGAAAAAATATATATTGACTCGAGCTTTCAGGCCTTGGAGCCCTTAAATATACAGTAATATAAAATATACAGTAGAACCTCCCTTTATCGGACACCCCTCTAGAGGACACCTCTCTACAAAGGACAGTTTTAATTTGCAAAAATACCATTTTTACAATTAAGTAACTCTCCAGTAAGAGGTCACCTCTCTCTAAAAGACACTTTGGCTCTGTAACTAGGTGTTGTCCTTTACAGAGAGGTAGTTCCACTGTAGCTGCTCTCCCTAAAGGACACTTTGGCTCTGTTACTAGGTGCTGTCCTTTACAGAGAGGTAGTTCTACTGTAGCTGCTCTCCCTAAAATACACTTTGGCTCTGTAACTAGGTGTTGTCCTTTACAGAGAGGTAGTTCTACTGTAGCTGCTCTCCCTAAAGGATACTTTGGCTCTGTAACTAGGTGTTGTCCTTTACAGAGAGGTAGTTCTACTGTAGCTGCTCTCCCTAAAGGACACTTTGGCTCTGTAACTAGGTATTGTCCTTTACAGAGAGGTAGTTCTACTGTAGCTGCTCTCCCTAAAGGACACTTGTAACCCTTGATTTAAACTTGACGTCCCCGAGAAGGCTTCATGTTGATGTAAATATATATTTTTGTATAAGTTCTATTGTTGATATCTATAAGTATTCTTTGTTTTATTGTTGGCTAGAAGTCAATGAAGTGGTTTTAATATCTCTCTCTCTCTCTGGTACGGATGTACGGGCGCGCGCTCCTGCCCCAACTCTAGAGGCTTGAAGTTTTTAACCGCCTCCGAAGAGAAGAGGAATTTTAATTTTTTTTTTCGGGATGGAGATGGACGATATGGAGATAAGTAATCCTTATGGGTTATTGGCGGAGAGCCAACATCAAGACATACAAGATGGTGTTAGTTCCATCTTTGTAGAAGAAAGGGACGTCGAGATAGCGACGAAAAATAATTCAGCGGAAAATCGCATGAATTTAAAAAAAGTAGACGGCTATGTAAATTCGTCTACAAAGAACGGCAGCGATGCAGATCAGGCTGCGGAAACAATCGAGAAAAATGTTAATTGGGCGGATCAAGTGGAGGCCGCGGAGAACGATGACGATACTACACCTTTCATCCAAGTGAAAAAAAGGAAGGCGTCACCTCCTAAAAGCCAGCCGACCAAGGTTGCGAAGTCGGAATCCAGCGCTCCAAAGCCAGCTGGGAAGCCACGAGTTTTCAACAGGAACCCCGTGGCAGCCATTAAAAACACCAGGCAGCAGCAGCAGATCAACAAGGCCAGATCTGCAACAGCATCCTTCGATCAGGGCTGCTTTATTGAATGGTGCTCGGATTTCGATCACCTGTGCTACATGAGGGCCTTGGAAGAGAAGCTGGGAAGGGGATCCGTCTTCCAGTTCATGAGAATGTCTGGCCACATGCTGGTCAGTCTGTCCAGTGTGGAGAAGGCCGAGCGCCTGATCGAGGATGGACTTACAATCGAAGACACCATCCTCAGAGCGTTCCCGTATAGGAAAAGGGCAGAAAAAATAATCATCGGGAACCTGCCCATCGCCGTAAGGGAGGAGGATTTAGTCGCAGCCCTGCGGCCATACTGCAGGGTCGTCTCTCTGGCCTTCGAGATTGTCAACTGCGAGGGCTACTCCTGGGCCACAGGCAATAGAGAGGCCTTCATCCTCATGAATGATGGCATGAAGCTCCACCAGCTCCCTGGAAAAGTGGATATCAAGTCCAAGGGAGAAACAACACCTGCCTTCATCACGCACGGCGTGAAATGCAGCATGTGCCATCGCCAGGGACATCGGCGAGCCAGCTGCCCTAGGAGAGACAGGGAGGAACGTCCCACTCATCAACAAACACCCAGGCAGGACCTAGCGCACCTTCCTCCTACCACTCAATCACCATCCTCTGCAGCACTTACCGTGACTCCCCCAGCTGCATTTGGCAAGCCTCAGGAGACCCCCTCCAAAAATATCTCGGCTCCCGCGGCGTCCACTCCCGTCCAACCAACGCCTGCTACAAGCGTCGCAAAATCACCAGCGGGAAAAATGTCCTTCTCCAGCAAAGTTAGCGAAACTAAATTAGCTGTTCCTACCCTGCCCCTCCCTCCTGTTCCCAGAGTGCAGGGGGAAAGCTCTCGGGAGGAAGAATCGCCGAAGAAAATATCTTTGGCTCTTGAGCAGCTGAAGTTAGTCCTTGAGCGACTCCCTGACAACATATTCAAGGACATTGAAACAGCGGGCGTAGGGAGAGGAAAAGTGGTTCAGGCAATCACTAACAAAGGCCCCATGAAGGCGCTGCTCGCTGCCCTGAATCCCGAGCAGGCGGCCTGCCTGACTGACCTCACCACTAAGATGATATTCTTTGTAGAGAATAAGGCCTGCCACCTCTACAAGCAGCTCACCACCATCAGAGCTGCAGCTAATAGAAGGATTCATTGTACATAATTACATATATTTTATATTTCATATATCATTATCATCTTCATTGTAAATTAGCCATTTTCATTCATTAAATTGTGCGGAATGTGCACTTTGTGTATTGACGAGATGTCAATAAATCATGTTCAATTGTCAATTGTCTCTCTCTCTCTCTGGGTAGACCTAGCAAATCTCTCACTCCCGATGCTATGGGAACAATGGACCAGGATCAAGGCAAATCTGGTCGCGGAGATACGATCACTCGCGCCTGCCGTCGCCGAGTCCGGCGGTGGATACATCGAGAGAGCAAGCCTCTTCCTGAGGCGGAGACTGGAGGACGACACTGCCCGCTCCGACTATCCTTCCTTGTCGGACCTCGGGCGTTCCCTCCGAGCAAGACGCCGCTCTCCCTCCACCTTCATCGACGACGACGGCAACGCCATCTCCGGGGACTAGCTTAATCGTTTCCTTCTGGAGCGCTTAAGCAGTCGCTTCGCTCAGGCTCCAAGCACGGAAGAAGCCATCGCCGATTTCCTAGCTGAAGTGACTCCCCTGGAGTTCGACGAGTGGGACCAGCTCTTTCTCGCCGACATCTCCCGCGACCAGATAGCGGCAGCCATCCATCGCCTGCCAAATGGCCGTGCCTCGGGATGGGACGGACTACCCTGCGAGTTTGTCAAAGCCTTTGAGAATTTCTTCGCTGAAGTTCTTTGGCAAGTCTTCGAGGCTTCGCGACTCCGCGGGGCCTTACCTCCATCCTCAAGGCGCAGCAAGGTCATCCTGCTGCCGAAGGTGCACGGTGGTCCGGGTCTACAGGCTTTCCGGCCAATCAGCCTGCCAACGACCGACTACAGGGTCCTCAGCGGCGTGCTCATGGCCCGTCTGCGACGTCATCTTCCAGACCTGGTGCCCCAATGTCAGACCTACGCCGTTCCAGGACGGTCATCCTCCTGGAACATCGCGCGAGTGTCTGACGAAACCGCCGGGGCATCCAGACATGACACGCCGCTGGCTGTCATCTCTTTGGACCTGAAGTCGGCCTTCGACACACTGAGCAGGAGCTACCTGTTCGCCCTGCTGGAGAAGCTGGGCCTACCATCTACCTTCCTAGGGTGGATTGCTGTCCTCTACTGGGAAGCAAACGCCTCCATCCGGGTCGGAGATGTCTACATCAAGGCCTTCCCGCTTCTCAACGGGGTGAGACAGGGCTGCCGTCTCAGCGCCGCGCTCTTCAGTATCGGATTTGGACCTCTTCTACGCCGCCTCGAGAGGACCTTGGGCCGCGGCAACGTGATCGCCTATGCGGACGACATCGTACTCTTCATCAAGGACGACGCTCAGTTTGAGCTCGTGCCCCTGATCTTTGAAGAGTTCCGCATGTCCTCCGGGGTGGCTGTCAACTTCACGAAAAGCTGCGGGCTCTGGTGTGGCTCCTGGAAGCACCGGACGGATTCTCCTCTGGGAATCTCCTGGACGTCCGAGTCGCTTACCGTCCTGGGCTGCACCATCACCACCAGAAACACCGTCGCCTCCCAGGCGTCACACCTGATGGGGCCGCTGGAGCGAGCCATCGCGAGGTGGTCGCCCTTCACCCGCGGCCTGTCGCTGGTTGGTCGTGCTCGCGCGGCCAACAGCCTGGTCCTGGGTTCCATCCTGCACCACCTCCATGGCTACCTTCCACCTGAAACCACCATCTGCAGGCGCGGTTGGCGCGCTTTTTGTGGGGTGCGAGCCGAGTCTCGTGGCTCCCTGGGCGCATCCTGGCTCGTCCAGTCTCCGATGGTGGCGTCGGCCTGCTTGACATCGCAGGCCAGCTTCGGCTCTCCTGCTTGAAGGGGGTCCCGGCCTCTCTTCGCGGCGCCGCCAACGGGTACTCTTGGCTGCTCCTCAGCCGGACGTGGCTGTCACCGCTGGCTCTCGCCTAGGAGGAGGAGACTGCTGAGCCTGTGGGAGGCCGCGTCCAGCGTCCTCAAGCTTGACCACCGGGTTCTTCGTCCCGCCAGCCTGAGGTCCCTGCGTCTTCGAGGTGACAACAGGTTTCTGCGGCCGGCAGACCTGCTGGCTCCCGAGCGCTGGCTGCAGACGACTGTCGGGAACTTCTCCGATGGCGCCCCTACACTAGCGCGCTCAACGCGGGCCGCGCTCCTGGACGCGCAGCATCTGGGGCTCTTCTGCCAGCGTCTCCTGCGAGAAAACGCCAGCTCCAGCTATCATGCGGAGTACGAGGCGGAGACCATCGTCCTGCGGGGATCGGCGACCCCCATCACCCGCCTTACCAGCCAGAGGACGCGCCGGGCATTGGACTCGGCACGGCTCCAGGCGCATCCTACTGCAGAGCTGGCTGCCCGGTGGACCCCCACCGTGGATGTGCCCCGCTCCATCCCCTGGGCCGACCTGCGTCGAAACTGCTTCTCGGGGCACGACGCAGATGTCGTCCTACGGCTGGCCCTCCACGCCCTACCCCATCCTGCCTCGAGGCGTGCCACCTGTGCCGCCTCTGGGTTCAGCGACGGGTCGCTGACCCACAGATATTGGAGTTTCCGAGCCGTGCGACCCCTGCTCCGGGAGGTGTTCGCCTCCTGCAAAGAGCCCCTGGATCTGCAGGCCTGGCTCTTCGGCGTCGGCCTCCATCCCGAGGCAATGAAGATCATAAGTGTGGCGAAGGCTACCATCTACAAGTACCATCTTGGTCTTTAGGTAGGTAACACCAGCCATCACCTCGAACTGCCCACTCTGTGAACTCTCGCAGTCCATCGGTGGTGGAGTCTTTCCCTCGGTGGGCGCCACCAATGACGACAATGTATATATTTATATATACTTTTTTTCTAATTAAAAAAATGACCCAATGGTCCCCGATTCTTTCAAAAGTCCAACCCCACCAGCGAATGCAAGTAATTATACAGGACTCTGGCACATTTGTAAATGCAAAGTCGTATTGCTTTTCATATGTGTAGACATGTGGTGTACTTACAGTAAAAACAGTCGCTAACTATCCACCATGATTATCATGGTCTGTACTACATGTACTAGGGATAATTAAAAAAAAAACTTTGCTATTATCCGTCCCAGCCTCCCCAGCCTGGTGCTTTGTATATATTCCACTTTTAGCGGCCATTGGGGCTCAAAAATCATCATTTGGTTAGATATTTCCGCTATTTTTCTTGTTGCCTGGCAAAATTTAATCTACAATGGTATTTTCTATTTTCGCAGATAAATCGACCGTTTCTTGTTCTTTTTCAACAAGGATTCCACAAGTAGATAGCTAATGGCTTGTGCTTTCAGCCAATATGGCATAACGATTGGATATCCTCTTCTTTCATCCATAAAAGTGGCCGAACGGATGAAAGAGAGCTATCTAAGCTATTTGGTATGGTTAGTTCGGATAATAAGACTTATGTATATGATTACATCTGATGAAATCTCCCACTATATCATAGAATGCAAATATTTAGGTGAAAAAAACTAGAAAAACTCTTAAAAACACCTTCTGGAGACTTAGCAACCCACTGCAGACGCTGAGAACTTTTTCAGAAAAGAAAAATAGCAATAGAACTCTATAATTTCTACAGATCAATTGTAAATAGATTCATACGCAAAAGAGGTAGTGAGGAAAGTTTTAGAACAGATGTGTAAATAAATCCCTTTTCAAACAAAGTCTCACGTGCACATGGCGAAAGAGAGGAAAATATTACTGTATTATTTTGTTGTTGTATGGCGAATCCATACAGGTGGATGGGACCTAATAAAAGCCTTTTTGTTGTTCTTGTTGACTTGGGTATATGAGGTTGTCCTAAAAGTTCCTAAACATATGGAAGGATGGTCTAAACCGCTGGTTTTCGACCGTTAAAACCCGGGTTCGATTCCCGCATTGGGCACTTTTGTCTGAATAAAAAAAAAAAGATTCTCCAGTGATCCCCGATTCTTGAAAAAGTCACTGCTTCACCTCTAGAATTTTATTTGAATGATAGTTAAAATTCATTATTGAACGATATGAGTAAATATAGTAAAACTAAAAAAAGATAGACATCAAAAAGATACCAAAAGATATAAAATATATTAAAACCTCTCCACAATATAAACAAATATTGTTGTATATATATTTATTAATTGTTATCACAGAGTGTGTGCAAACTCACAAGTAAAATAGGCGCTAGCCGAAAGAAAAAAAAAGTTCCTTTGTTTAATATTAGTTTCCCTTTTATATTTTGTTCTCTCTCTTGTAAATCAATAAATATAATGTTTGATTAATAATTCTTGGAATCAGTTCCATTAAAAATTCTAAGCAAAGTCAACAAATATTCAAGTCAAGAACAAATTTGAAAGTATAAGGTTGTCCTAAAAGTTCGTAAACATATTATGATTTATATTTTGCAAGTGTTTATGAACTTTTGGGACAACCTTATTAATTGGTAAACCTTGGTAAAATTATAACAGAATTCTTATAGAAGAATGATTTAATCTCTGATGTTCTATATCAAGGGTGGCCAATAAGTAGGTGGGCCAAGTTTCAGAATTACAAGGTTGTCCCAAGGTTGTCAGCCAACTGAAATATTGGTAAAATAAATGATATTTTGATCTAATATATGTCTTTTTAATTAAAGATTATGATTTATATTTTGCAAGCGTTCAATATATATTCAATTATAATATTATTATAACCAAAATAATAATAATAATATTAAAGATTTTCAATTCTTACTTTTAGAATGTTAGCGGCGTAATAGTATAACACAATATAGAAGATTTTATCTGAGAAATCTAACAAAAAAATATAAATTTTTAATCAATATATTACTAATTGTAATATTGAAAAAGGGAAATAATCACATATTCTTTAAAATATATAAAAATATTTTATTTCCACACACAAAATGTATATACATTTGTTTATATAAAACAGAGTTGTGAGGATATTAGAAATAGGATTGAATATCAATACAACGAAAAGGAATATATGTACAATATAGAAAACTATTGAGGTATATTTAATAAATTATATAAATGAAAATTCTTATAATTAATATATATAAAGAATATTTTAAATAAATAAATACAGTCGAACTTGGATAATTCGAACCCCAAGGGACCATAAAAAAATTCGAATTATCCAAAAATTCGAATTAAAGATGTTAAATTATTTATATAGGAAATTCTAGGGACCAAGATAAATATTCGAATTAAAGAGGTTTTCGAATTAAAGAAGTTCGAATTATCCAAGTTCTACTGTATATATATATAGAATTATTTTTGCACTAAAATGTTTAAACTTACAAACGTGTATTTATTTAAACGAATTTTAAAATAGATTTAAAATATCCAAGAAATATTTTTTTCTAAAAGGTTTAAAGCAAATAAATATATAATGGACTTTAAAAATAAATATTTTGAACATATAATATTTCTCTAAGTGAACGTAAATATTTGAAATCGCTTTAATAGTAAAGTATGAAATACTTTTCGCTTCACTAGAAGATAAATATCTTTAAATTCTTACTTTAAATTATACAAAAAAGGGAGGGAAGTAAAAATTCTAAACTATTTTATTTTCCTTTAGAAGATCTTATTTCAAATTTTAAAAAATAAATAGCTTAACGTAACATTGAGAGAGTAGTAGATAATATTTAAAATATTTTGAATAAATTTAATAGAATCGTATGACTGTATATAATCGCGATGTTTTTATTATTTAAAAATATATTAACACCTATAGATATATAGATATTAATACCATACAAGGAATTATTTATTCCTTTTAATATATGAATATTTTATAGAAATGGAGAATAATCCAGCTTATAATTTTAAAAAGCATTTTAAAAGAAATATCGTCTGTTTTTTCTTCAAATTGTATATTTGTAACATAGTTTAGAGATTCAAAACTAGTCGAGATATAATATAGTAATCTAAAAATATTTATAGATAAATTATTTCAACTATTTTATATATTTCAAATTAATATTTTAGTTACGTTTTTATTATATGTCTATGAATTGTTAAAAATAATGAGATTATATAATATAATATTTTTTTTGAAAATAGAGCATTCTATTACATATTGATAAATAAATTCTTTTTTTTTTTATTCTATATATGTATTTTTTAATTTAATAATATAATATGTGATTGTGAAATATAATGATATATATACTGTATTATAAAGATGATGCAGACGATTAAAAAGTAAGTTAGGGACATCAATAATATGTTTCACTTTCAACCCAACCTCCAGGATATTTTCGTAGCAAAAATCGACGTCCTTCATCATATATAAGGATAAGAATAGCAAAAGGAATTGCTGGAAGCCACCAACGAAATCCAATTGGTAACATATACAACATTCCTGGAAGATATGGAAGTGCCATTGCCATTAGAGTTTCAAAAAGAAGTGCTTGCAGAAGAACGGTATTACTAAAAATTCCTTGTTGGAATAACGATTTTCTTCGTGTCTTTGAAATAATAAGATCCGCCCATTGTACAACAACAATTGCAACAAAGAATGCAGTTTGACAAGAATGTTCAAGATTTTTTCTTGTTTGATACGTCCATTCTTGACCATATGAATCTGCTAGATCATTTATTACTGGGTTATCCCATTCTCTACGTAGACCTATTAGTCTATATGGTAAAAATCCGTTTTCAGCCATTACAGCGAAATAGGCAAAAAATCCTGCAGCAGCTTGTATCATACCAATTTGACCATAAGCTATCGATATAAGACGTCCATTGACAAGTTTATCATAATCAGGATCACGAGGTCGTCTGCGCATTAAATCACTTTCAGGTCCTTCGTATGCTAAACTAATAGCAGGAACAACGTCTGTTACTAAATCAATGCACAGAATAGTTACTGTACCCAATGGTAAAGGTATACCTAACAAGAGATAACTCAAGAATGGTGTTGTCTCCGGAATATTGCTGGTGAGGGTATACACCAAAGATTTCTTCAGATTGTCAAAGATAAGGCGTCCTGCAACAACACAACATTCATTATTACGAAAGCTAGAGAAATAAAAAGACATGTATAGTTAGCTGGAAGTCATACTTCTAGTTGTCCTTTTGAAGGACATGTTGGCCAGAAAGCTAGAGAAATAAAAAGGCGTGTATAGTTAGCTGGAAGTCATACTTCTAGTTCTCCTGTTGAAGGACATGTTGGCCCGAAAGCTAGAGAAATAAAAAGGCATGTATAGTTAGCTGGAAGTCATACTTCTAGTTGTCCTTTTGAAGGACATGTTGGCCAGAAAGCTAGAGAAATAAAAATACGTGTATAGTTAGCTGGAAGTCATACTTCTAGTTCTCCTGTTGAAGGACATGTTGGCCCGAAAGCTAGAGAAATAAAAAGGCATGTATAGTTAGCTGGAAGTCATACTTCTAGTTCTCCTGTTGAAGCACATGTTGACCCGAAAGCTAGAGAAATAAAAATACGTGTATAGTTAGCTGGAAGTCATACTTCTAGTTCTCCTGTTGAAGCACATGTTGACCCGAAAGCTAGAGAAATAAAAATACGTGTATAGTTAGCTGGAAGTCATACTTCTAGTTCTCCTGTTGAAGGACACGTTGGCCCGAAAGCTAGAGAAATAAAAAGGCATGTATAGTTAGCTGGAAGTCATACTTCTAGTTCTCCTGTTGAAGCACATGTTGACCCGAAAGCTAGAGAAATAAAAATACGTGTATAGTTAGCTGGAAGTCATACTTCTAGTTCTCCTGTTGAAGCACATGTTGACCCGAAAGCTAGAGAAATAAAAATACGTGTATAGTTAGCTGGAAGTCATACTTCTAGTTCTCCTGTTGAAGGACACGTTGGCCCGAAAGCTAGAGAAATAAAAAGGCATGTATAGTTAGCTGGAAGTCATACTTCTAGTTCTCCTGTTGAAGCACATGTTGACCCGAAAGCTAGAGAAATAAAAATATGTGTATAGTTAGCTGGAAGTCATACTTCTAGTTCTCCTGTTGAAGCACATGTTGACCCGAAAGCTAGAGAAATAAAAATACGTGTATAGTTAGCTAGAAGTCATACTTCTAGTTCTCCTGTTGAAGGACACGTTGGCCCGAAAGCTAGAGAAATAAAAAGGCATGTATAGTTAGCTGGAAGTCATACTTCTAGTTCTCCTGTTGAAGGACATGTTGGCCCGAAACCTAGAGAAATAAAAAGGCGTGTATAGTTAGCTGGAAGTCATACTTCTAGTTCTCCTGTTGAAGCACATGCTGACCCGAAAGCTAGAGAAATAAAAATACGTGTATAGTTAGCTGGAAGTCATACTTCTAGTTCTCCTGTTGAAGGACACGTTGGCCCGAAAGCTAGAGAAATAAAAAGGCATGTATAGTTAGCTGGATGTCATACTTCTAGTTCTCCTGTTGAAGGACACGTTGGCCCGAAAGCTAGAGAAATAAAAAGGCATGTATAGTTAGCTGGATGTCATACTTCTAGTTCTCCTGTTGAAGGACATGTTGGCCCGAAACCTAGAGAAATAAAAAGACGTGTATAGTTAGCAGGAAGTCATACTTCTAGTTCTCCTGTTGAAGGACATGTTGGCCCGAAAGCTAGAGAAATAAAAAGACATGTATAGTTAGCTGGAAGTCATACTTCTAGTTCTCCTGTTGAAGGACATGTTGGCCCGAAAGCTAAAGAAATAAAAAGACGTGTATAGTTAGCTGGAAGTCATACTTCTAGTTCTCCTGTTGAAGGACATGTTGGCCCGAAACCTAGAGAAATAAAAAGACGTGTATAGTTAGCTGGAAGTCATACTTCTAGTTCTCCTGTTGAAGGACATGTTGGCCCGAAAGCTAAAGAAATAAAAAGACGTGTATAGTTAGCAGGAAGTCATACTTCTAGTTCTCCTGTTGAAGGACATGTTGGCCCGAAAGCTAAAGAAATAAAAAGACGTGTATAGTTAGCAGGAAGTCATACTTCTAGTTCTCCTGTTGAAGGACATGTTGGCCCGAAAGCTAAAGAAATAAAAAGACGTGTATAGTTAGCTGGAAGTCATACTTCTAGTTCTCCTGTTGAAGGACATGTTGGCCCGAAAGCTAGAGAAATAAAAAGACGTGTATAGTTAGCTGGAAGTCATACTTCTAGTTCTCCTGTTGAAGGACATGTTGGCCCGAAAGCTAAAGAAATAAAAAGACGTGTATAGTTAGCTGGAAGTCATACTTCTAGTTCTCCTGTTGAAGGACATGTTGGCCCGAAAGCTAGCGAAATAAAAAGACGTGTATAGTTAGCTGGAAGTCATACTTCTAGTTCTCCTGTTGAAGGACATGTTGGCCCGAAAGCTAGCGAAATAAAAAGGCGTGTATAGTTAGCTGGAAGTCATACTTCTAGTTCTCCTGTTGAAGGACATGTTGGCCCGAAAGCTAGCGAAATAAAAAGACGTGTATAGTTAGCTGGAAGTCATACTTCTAGTTCTCCTGTTGAAGGACATGTTGGCCAGAAACCTAGAGAAATAAAAAGACGTGTATAGTTAGCTGGAAGTCATACTTCTAGTTCTCCTGTTGAAGGACATGTTGACCCGAAAGCTAGGGCGTGTATAGTTAGTTAGGGCGTCTAGTTTTGACGTCTATTTTGACATATAATGTCACCTTTAGATGAACATCTTAGCGATAAAGGTTAATCTAAATAGATAATAGGTACCCACCTTCTTCAATAGCAGCTACAATGGAAGCAAAATTGTCATCCACCAGGACAATATCGGCAGCTTGTTTGGCGATGTCACAGCCTGTTATTCCCATAGCGATGCCTACGTCAGCATCTTCTAATGTTGGAACATCCCCTGCGGCTTGTCCAGTTGCCGCTACGATATTGCCCAAGCGTTTGCAGGCTTCCACTACCCGTAATTTAAGCCTTGGTGGTGTCCGGGCGAATACAATCTGTTTATTAGCAATAAGGAACTCTCCAAGTTGATCCCAAGACATGGTACGAAGACGGTCACCATGACATACTGCAACATCTTGATCATCTGAAGCAATACCGACAGAACGGGCGACACTTTCAGCTGTAGTGGGATGGTCACCAGTCATCAGGATTACCTATACATGATAATCATTAGTACTGTAAGATCTAACAGATGGTTATGCTATCTAAGACAGTCCAGAAGGCTGTATACAACTGGACAGACCCATTGTCAGTGTATTACAAATCTCCTGAAAACTTTAAATCCTTGTTTCAAAACTCTTTATTCAGACATTACTATTAACTACATAGCATTGTTTACATAGTAATATTTACATAAGAAAATAACAATGTGGCTATATACACATAGTAAAGTCAGTTTTACATGAGACAAAGTTTCAGTTTATCAAGTAAAGATGAATATAGAGATATTTTGAGATATTTACACCATTCATTAGACATGAGCCTATAAAAGTGAGTCAAACTCTATGTTGCAGTCATAGTTAAAATTGACATAGTTTAAATCCTTGTTTTATCTTAGTTATTTAAATTTATCTCACAGCTGTAATATAATATAATATCAAATTACAAAACTATTTTAGACGCGCAATATTCTTTTTAAAATAAAACAATTTCTACTGCCCTTACTGCAATGGAAAAATTAAAGTTTTGTAATTTGGTAACAGATGGCGCGCTAGTGCATCGAAATATAATATTGTAACGTAGTATTTATTAATTTTATTTATGTAACATAGTATTTCTTAATTTTATTTTTTTTTATTTAACAGAGTGGTCATTTTTATGTTTTATATCTCGCGACTGTAAATTTCCCTCGTGGCTTATCTTTTGTTTACTTTTGATAGTTTGTTCTTTCCTGAAATAAATTTTGTTTCCTCCTGAAATTTTTGTCTTCCCTAATTTTCCACGTGGCAATATGTTTAAATATATTTGACCATCGACACACTTTTTTTATATAATATGATATACATCTAACTTTACATTATTAGTATGTTGCACTTTGTTCAGTTAAGATAAATAAAATAAGTCTTTTATATAAAAATATATCTTTCATCAAAAATAAGTATAAACAAAACATATTACAACAGCGATACGTATTCTTCTATTAATATTGAAAAAAGGAGAAAATTTAATTAAACACTAATTAAATAAATAACCACTCATTTTAAAAAGATTTATTAATGCTAGATAGAATATGTATCTATAAAATGAAAGACGATAGAGAAAAACAGTCGACATTTCAGGATTAAGCACATCGAAATATCGAAGATGCAGGTCAAAAATCCCTGGTAACGATAATGTTTTGGCCAGGATTATTATTATTTTATCAATCTTTTAAATCATTTTATAAATTTACTTGAAAAGTATTTGTTATATATATATTTTAATTGTTTAATTATACTCACAGAGTATGTGTGTGTAAGCTCACAAGTAAATAGGCGCTAAGCTAAAAGAAAAAAAAAGTTATTTTGTTTTAATATTAGTTTTTTTTTATATTTTGTTCTCTCTCTCTTGTATGTCAATAAATATAATGTTTGATTAATATTTTCTTGGAAATAGTTTCTTTAAAAATTCTAAGCAAAGTTAACAGTACTTAATAAAAAAGTAAAGGGCGAAATGTGTCATTTGATCTTATTTCAAAATAAGAAACACGTCTCAATTCGTCCTTTTATGTTTTAATATTAAATCGTAATATTGACAAGTAGCTCTACAACCACAGAAAGCTCCATGGGACACCTGTCAATCATCCCTGGACTCCGGGGGGACAGATGTGAGGGGTTCTCGGAATCTTATCGTCAAATAAGGAAAACGGGACGGTAGCTGACCACTCTTATTACCTTGTGATAAGTTGTTCTCCCTATAAATACTTCTTGTATATAATTTTATTGGAGAACTAAAAGGTAAATACCCACCTTTATAATAAATTAATTATCAAAAAAAAAAAAAAATTCGGGATGAGACAGCAATTTATTTAAGGCAAGAGGCAATATTTTTAAAATATTAATTGGAGATGATATCTAAATATAAATATTTAATATTTTATTATTAAAATCACTGAACATGTAAAAGAAAACAATATCGTTGTTTTCACTCCAAAAGAACCATACATATTGAGCGTGAAACATAAGATAAAATCAATAAATAACTCTTCCATCAAACTTTGGTTTTATTAAGTTAGGCCTATTTCCTTTGTTCTTAGATAAGCCTAATCAAATCATACCCCATCAACTTAGCCGGAGTCGTCTGATTTGATAAACAAAGGCTCGTCTGCTTCCTTATTAACTCTATTTTCTTTGATAATGGTTTCTGCCATAACATAATTTATATTTTGGTGTGGGTAAGAAGAACCTTTTGATTCAATAAATGCCTTCTATATTCAGGAATAACCATCTTAGAATGCATTTATATATTAACGAAATATATTCAGATATTAAATTATATATATATATATATATATAATATTTCCTATGTGCATATTATATAGAAAATTCATTTTTAAAATAAATAAATAAAAAATATATATTTATCTTTTATATATATGATAAATATATATTTATTTATTAGTACCATTATGAGAATTACAAGATTTATAAAATTTGTTATTATATTCTGTAACTTCAGGAGGAAACAAAATTTATTTCAGGGAAGGACAAACTAAGAACGGTAAACAAAAGATAAGCCACGAGGGAAATTTACAGAGTCGCAAGATATAAAAATAAAAATGACCACTCTGTTAAATAAAAATAATAAAATTAAGAAATACTAAGATACATAAATTAAATTAATACATACTATGTTACAATATATATATAAGAGATCAATATCTATTTATTTATTTTAAAATGAATTTGCTATATAATATGCATAGGAAATATTTTAAAAATCAAAACGTACGTATATAATAAAATATATGGTTATGAATTTTAAAAATTTACGATCTTTTGATAAATTAAATTTTAAAAATAAATTCGTTTTTGAAATTTGATTGAATAGCATTTAATATGTTAAATTTATATTTAATTTTCTAAATAAAATAATTTATAATTTTCATATCTGGAATTATAGAATATATTTATTAAATAATATATATATATATATATAGAGAGAGAATGTTATTTTTTACGCTAAAAATAAAATACAATTTTTGCTTCCTTTTGAAAAATGAAATGATTAATATGTCCTCTCTCTAAAATTGCATTATTTAACATTCTATTCACACACAAAATACATTAATATTTAAAATAGAAGTTATATATATATTTTTTTTAAATTAAAAATGTCTATATTGGATCAAAATATCATTTATTTTACCAATATTTCAGTTGGCTGAACGCCAAAATGTTGACTTTGCTTAGAATATTTAATGAAACTGATTCCAATAATTATTAATTAAACATTATATTTATTGATTTACAAGAAAGAGAACAAAATATAAAAGGGAAACTAATATTTAACAAAGGAACTTTTTCTCTTTCGGTTAGCGCCTATTTTCCTGTGAGCTTACACACACTCTGTGGTAACAATTAATTAATATATATACAACACAAAATCAAAGATTTACTGGCCGAATTATCTTTAATTTTAAGAATCATTGTTTAATTTCCCATTAATTTTGGTAACAATATGGTAATCAATAAAATATATTGAGTTTGTCTAAGAGAAACCAAAAAGTGTATTCAGTCATAACAGCAGATTGCGTAGAAATTTGACTTACCTTGATTCCTGCTGTTCTACATCTTGCAACGGCTTCAGGTACATTAGGTCTCGGTGGACAATCCAATCCTACAAGTCCAAGAAATCTCATACCATCTTCCAGAAGAGCAGAATCCTCGGACTTGGATAGATCTGGACTCTTTTCTAGTCCACGGTCGCAAAAGGCGATTACTCTTTCTCCTAGACTACCTAGTTTCTCAATGGATTCAGTAATGGCCTGTCGTAGCTCAGAAGTAAGAGGACTGGATGGATTATCAGCTAAGATGATATGACTGCAACGCTTGAGAACAGCCTCAGGGGCTCCTTTGATATATGCAACATAGGAATCGTGAGTGAGATGGACTGTGGCGTGTATTCGTGTCTCAGAAGCAAAAGCTTGTTCTGCCACCATTGGATGATAGCTTCGGAAACGATCAACGGGAACAGAACTAAGTTCTTCCATCCATCGTAGAATGGCAGCTTCTGTGGAATCTCCGATCACCTCCCTGTACACATCAAAGTCTCTGTTTAGACGTGAGGATATCATATGTTCAGCCCTGTTGGCTGAAACAGAACAGACTTCGTTCAAAGTCGCCCTCTATCCATTGACTGAAACATAACTCAAGCGTACAGACTTCGGTCAATGTAGCCCACTATCCATTGGCTGAAACAGAACTCAAGCGTACAGACTTCGGTCAAGGTAGCCCACTATCCATTGGCTGAAACAGAACTCAAGCGTACAGACTTCGGTCAATGTAGCCCACTATCCATTGGCTGAAACAGAACTCAAGCGTACAGACTTCGGTCAAGGTAGCCCACTATCCATTGGCTGAAACAGAAATCAAGCGTACAGACTTCGGTCAATATAGCCCACTATCCATTGGCTGAACCAAGGCGTACAGACTTCGGTCAATGTAGCCCACTATCCATTGGCTGAAACAGAACTCAAGCGTACAGACTTCGGTCAATGTAGCCCACTATCCATTGGCTGAAACAGAACTCAAGCGTACAGACTTCGGTCAATGTAGCCCACTATCCATTGGCTGAAACAGAACTCAAGCGTACAGACTTCGGTCAATGTAGCCCACTATCCATTGGCTGAAACAGAACTCAAGCGTACAGACTTCGGTCAATGTAGCCCACTATCCATTGGCTGAACCAAGGCGTACAGACTTCGGTCAATGTAGCCCACTATCCATTTACGTCATTGCCATGTATATATATTGGGTGGTTGCTGGAGAAATTGTATAAACTCTCAAATTTCGATAGCCATAACCCTGGATCGGATCCCGTATTGGGCACTTTTTTTTTTCTGTAGAAAATATTTACACAATAACCCCTGATTCTTGTAAAAGTTCAAAGTAAGAGGACACCTCTCCCTAAAGGACACTTTGGCTCTGTAACTAGGTGCTGTCCTCTACAGAGAGGTAGTTCTACTGTAGCTGTTCTCCCTAAAGGACACTTTGGCTCTGTAACTAGGTGCTGTCCTCTACAGAGAGGTAGTTCTACTGTAGCTGTTCTCCCTAAAGGACACTTTGGCTCTGTAACTAGGTGTTGTCCTTTACAGAGAGGTAGTTCTACTGTATATGCAAATAGGCATGTTATGTAACTATGTTAGGGAAATTAAGGAAGAAAGAGCCGCTACCAATCCCTTGCCGTTACTCAATCAGAGCTATGTAATACCATTCCAAAGAGCACAGTTGGAAATTCCTGAATGGTATAAAGTGAAAGAGATACTTGCCTCCGTTCTGCAGATAGAAGATGTTGAGGGGATCCAAACTCCGCTCGGCTACAGAGTTTAGCAGCGTTGGACAGAGATTCCAATATCTTGGGATTGGCTGATTCAAGCCCTAGACAATACATCGTCCTCTTTTTGCAGAACTCTTTAATGAGAACTACTTAACAGTTCATCATGTAAGAAATAGAAACATTAAAACACGAATGTTTCTTTTATACATAAAACAAACTTCTACTGTCCTTACTGCGATAAAAATATATTGGGAGGGCTTGGTTCATCAGTGGAGAACCCTCCCAGCGGTTTCTCCAATTCAATCTACCAGACCGTTACTTTAGAACTCTAATACTGTATTGGATCATTCTGTTTATATATGTTACACTGAAGGATGGAATCTTAGAAATGGTATTTAAGTAAACTATGGACATAAGCTTTTAGGACAGTAGAATTACAAACCCTCCCAGCAGTTTCACCAATTTTTTTTTAATCTACCAGACCGCTTCTTTAGAGCACTGATACTGTATTGGATCATTCTGTTTATATATGTTACACTGAAGGATGGAATCTTAGAAATGGTATTTAAGTAAACTAGGGACATAAGCTTTTAGGACAGTAGAATTACAAACCCTCCCAGCAGTTTCACCAATTTTTTTAATCTACCAGACCGCTTCTTTAGAGCACTAATACTGTATTGGATTATTCTGTTTATATATGTTACACTGAAGGGTGGAATCTTAGAAATGGTATTTAAGTAAACTATGGACATAAGCTTTTAGGACAGTAGAATTACAAACCCTCCCAGCAGTTTCACCAATTTTTTTAATCTACCAGACCGCTTCTTTAGAGCACTAATACTGTATTGGATTATTCTGTTTATATATGTTACACTGAAGGGTGGAATCTTAGAAATGGTATTTAAGTAAACTATGGACATAAGCTTTTAGGACAGTAGAATTACAAACCCTCCCAGCAGTTTCACCAATTTTTTTAATCTACCAGACCGCTTCTTTAGAGCTCTAATACTGTATTGGATTATTCTGTTTATATATGTTACACTGAAGGGTGGAATCTTAGAAATGGTATTTAAGTAAACTATGGACATAAGCTTTTAGGAGAGTAGAATTACAAACCCTCCCAGCAGTTTCACCAATTTTTTTTTTAATCTACCAGACCGCTTCTTTAGAGCACTAATACTGTATTGGATTATTCTGTTTATATATGTTACACTGAAGGGTGGAATCTTAGAAATGGTATTTAAGTAAACTATGGACATAAGCTTTTAGGACAGTAGAATTACAAACCCTCCCAGCAGTTTCAGCAATTTTTTTTTAATCTACCAGACCGCTTCTTTAGAGCTCTAATACTGTATTGGATTATTCTGTTTATATATGTTACACTGAAGGGTGGAATCTTAGAAATGGTATTTAAGTAAACTATGGACATAAGCTTTGAGGACAGTAGAATTACATATAATTATAAATATATAATATGCTTCGAGCTCTTCCGCAAATATCAAATTGTGTCTTTTATTAGAACAATTATATTGTGATGCATTAGTGCGCCATCTGTTATCAAAATCTGAAACTATTATAGACCTCCCATTAATTTTTCCATTACAGTAAGGACAGTAGAAATTGTTTATTTTTAAAAAGAATCATACGCGTCCATAATAGTTGAGAATTTTGGACATAAGTTTATAGTTCTGTAGAGATACATGCATATAATTATAAGGATTTACACTGAGAAATGACTCGACATGTGTAAATAGGCAGGACAAGGTGACTCGCGAGCTGTGATCTAATGTAACACCTGTAAATAGAGACGAAATAAAAAACACGCTCTGCAAAGATACAGGTCATGTAGAAAGAGAAATTGAAGATCGATAAACATGTCAAAAAGCAATCACGTTCTACCGAATCTGTATGAAAAAGTGAAAGTTGTATAAGTTTACACACACACAAAAGCCTTTATTAGGGACTTGCCCCATACAGATTCTCCCAATTGGATAAGGTCTTCTTCTTCTTTCTTATCTCCACTAAATCATATTAGGGTGTCAAGCTTGTAAAGCTTGAGAATTGACAACCATCATGACTGGGTGAAGTAGAATGCATCTGCCTTTGTCATTAAGACTGGGAGCACTACTCAGTGGCAGGCCACTTACTTAACTCCAAAAGAAATGGCCACCTATCACATGAGGAACAGACCCCATGTGCAGCTGCTCCTAACATGGAGTACAAGCGCTGCTCATCCTGTATCCCTGGATACCTTACAGGGTACTATCAGCATGGCCAGCTGAGCCCAGGTTTTTTAGTGAGCTTGTTACTGATCCCCCTCCTTCTTTTTTATCTGGCTTGCGACCGGCAAAGGCATGCTCCATACAGGTATTTATTTACATAAGTAGTGAAATATAAATTGAACTGGCTTTACTCTTCATCTCAAAGTCATTCACTTGTTGACTGGTCCTTACATAATGATGATCTAAAAAAATTATAATAAGCTATTGCCTTAGATTTGTTTGCTGATATTTTTTAAACAATACGTAGGAGTATAAACTTATGATTTTGCTTTGTTTTAAAAAGGAATCGATGTTGGTTCCATATGTTTGAATTGAATATTACACCTTAGTTCTATATATTTTATTGCTTAAAAAGAAACACAACAAAAAAGAAACTACAATTGCAAAATGATTTGATAACTAACTAAGAAAAAAAAAAACAATAGTAAAAAAAAATGATGATGATAAAAATTGAATATGTCTGCCAGAAAAATGCTTCTATGAATTAAAAAATAAGAATAATTACAAAATTAACTGTGATGTTCCTTCGATTAAATATATAAATATGTTTTACCAAATTAAGAAACAAATTTTAATTATATATTTTTCTAATGTTATATATATAATTTTGAATATATTCATAACAACAACAACAATTACAGTACTACCAAATTCAAACATTCAAAAATAAATTAATTAAACAGACTATATTATAATATTATTATAAGGTATATTACATTAACAAATAATCTTCAAATAGAATCCTTCTGGCAAAATTTTCACAATCAAAAGATTGAAAGATTTGAAGAGAGACTTACCTCGTCTGTTGGCACGTAGGATTTGACCATCCAACCAGATATGGGATACTGTCATTCTGTTCTGTGTCAAGGTTCCTGTCATATCAGAACAAATGACAGAAGTTGAGCCGAGAGTCTCTACAGCTTCTAGATTCTTCACCAAACAGTTTTTATTGGCCATTCGTTTAGCAGTTCTGGATAAACAGACCTGGAACATTGACAAATATGTTTAAGCAGAAGATATCATACCTTTATCATTATAGAATATAAGAATCAATGAAGAGAAATTGCTTAAAGGAATCTTTTAATACTTGTAGCTCAATTCGTTAATTCGAACGATTTCACAATCTCTATGGGGTTCGGTGGTAGGCTGGTATAAACCGATGGTTTACGACCACTACGACCCGGGTTCGATTCCCGCATTGGGCACTTTTTTCTGATTAAAAAAATTTTTTTTTTAATGCTCCAATGTCGCCCTATTTTTCCAAAAGTCCAACCCCACCAACGAGTGCAAGTAACCAAACGGGGCTCTGGCATATTTATTTGTAAGTGCAAAGTCGAACTGATTTTCACGTATGTAGACATGTGGTGTACTTACAGTAAAAGCAGTCGCCAACTTCTACCCACCATGATTATCATGGCATGTACCATGTGTACTAGGGATAAGCAAAAAACAATCTCCATGGTAGTATGTTATGAAATCAAAATTGTTCCTGTACCAATGAGTACAATGAAGAAATCATGGCTTTATCATTTAGAATAAAAGAATCAATGAAGAAATTGCTTAAGGAGCTTATCAATAGATGAACCAATACATTCATTGATGTAGTTTGGGGTTGTAGATTGACACTTAGTACATTGTGGGGAAACATTGTAACCATTGACAAAGCCACAACACCAGCTTTGGCAAACTGAGAAGCGTCCACCTAGAGACCGTGGTTTCTGGTTAATGGCCCTCGTCAGTCTAGGGCGGACTTTATTCCATGAGATCCACACGGGATCTAATGGAATCTTGACAATCTGCCAAAGAGGTGTTTAGCTGGTAAAGTGGCTGGGCCAAATCTATGGCTAAAAACAAAGGTTGACTATCCCATCAAATTAAACGGCAAAACTAGACCTTATCTTTTTAGTTAATAGACCAATTTCCTCCCAGCAAAATTTTATATATATATAGTTGTTTTTAATTAAAAAGACATATATTGGATCAAAATATCATTTATTTTACCAATATTTCAGTTGGCTGAACGGCAACCTTTATCAAGGTATTATAACATATTAATGTGTGTCAACAACAAACTCGACGTTACATAACTTCAACAAAATTAAGTTTTTAAAATATTTTGTTATATTCAATGGGGAGAAAAAAAAGATATATTCATATTATGGACAAAATACATTTTGTAAAATATTTCTCCCCATTGAATATAACAAAATAATTTTAAAACTTAATTTTGTTGACGTTATGTGGCGCTGAGTTTGTTGTTGACACACATTAAATATGTTATAATACCTTGATAAAGGTTGGCGTTCAGCAAATTGAAATATTTGTAAAATAAATGATATTTTGATCCAATATATGTCTTTTTAATTAAAGATTAATTTATGGATTGCTCTATTTTCAAAATAGTTGTATATGTGAAAAAATAATAGAAAAATAAGTGGGTCAGGTGTTAATATTAAAAATAAAAAAAGCATATCCTGACCAGGGCACATGTGATTTTTAGATAGCAGAGCGCCATCTAGTGGAACAAAAATCAACTAAACCTTTGATTTAACCTGTTCCCTGATATTTGGACAACCCATTTTCTTAAAGAATCAAGGCCTCTGGGGTCAAAATGTTTCTGGTCGCAGTAATACAGCCTACTCAACGCTGACGAGCGCCAACAGCGAGAAACGCGTTCGTGGATAGCTTTTCTTAATTTATCAAGAAATTGGGTTGGCCAAATATCAGGGAACAGGTTAAGATAATTATAAGATGTTAATTGTGTTAATTGTATTTTAAAAGAGGTTATTCAGATAGCAATGATCAGGTACTTACAGTAACTGTAGGTGGAAGTCCTTCTGGTACGTTGGCCACTACAAGTCCAATGAAGAACACAACAGCACTTATCCAGGTATAACCCAGAGCTAAGGCTATCAGACTACATCCTGCACTGATTCCTACAGCAACGTACGTAATCCGTCGTACAAACACAGCTATCTCTTGAGCCAGTAGAGTCGAGGAACGTCTTTGGAATCTGCATCCACACAATTTGACAAATTAGGTAAAATATATCAGACCTCCAAGGAAAAGTATCCTTTCATTCTCAGAGTTATTGTCTCAATCCCGATATTCATGCTAAAAGGTACAACTTCCTTAAGTTTTGTCCATGAGTGTATACACACTTGGTTATCTCGTGTGTCTTCAATAAAGGTCATTGTAATATCTTTCAAAGTTATTGTCTCAATCCCGATATACATGCTAAAAGGTACAACTTCCTTGAGTTTTGTCCATGAGTGTATACACATTTGGTTATCTTGTGTGTCTTCAATAAAGGTCATTGTAATATATTTCAGAGTTATTGTCTCAATCCCGATATACATGCTAAAAGGTACAACTTCCTTAAGTTTTGTCCATGAGTGTATACACACTTGGTTATCTCGTGTGTCTTCAATAAAGGTCACTGTAATATCTTTCAGAGTTATTGTCTCAATCCCGATATACATGCTAAAAGGTACAACTTCCTTGTCCATGAATGTTTAACTAGGAAATCCTGTCTATTGCCTAGGAATGAAGAACCCTATATCAAATAAGAACCAATTATAAAACGTTCTGTCCCATCCCATATTAGTATAGAGCCTAAATTTACTAAGGAACTCTACATTCCTCTAGTTATTCTCTTAATCAATCATCAATACGCCTTGTTCCCATTTCCGGTCTGTTTGCGTGCCGTGCAGGATTATTCTGAAAGGGGGCCGAGAGAATGAATTGCCTCAGTTAGCTGCCCGGGAGTTATTAGGAACAATTTGAATAATTCCTTCAGCCGTCTTAATAGACGTGTAATAGCTGCTGAGGATAGAGTAGGATAGCTGCTATCCCTCAATCGGGATTGAGACGATAACTCTGAAAGACATTACAGTGACCTTTATTGAAGACACACGAGATAACCAAGTGTGTATACACTCATGGACAAAACTTAAGGAAGTTGTACCTTTTAGCATGTATATCGGGATTGAGACAATAACACTGAAAGATATTACAGTGACCTTTATTGAAGACACACGAGATAACCAAGTGTGTATACACTCATGGACAAAACTTAAGGAAGTTGTGCCTTTTAGCATGTATATCGGGATTGGGACAATAACACTGAAAGGTATTACAGTGACCTTTATTAAATACACACGAGATAACCAAGTGTGTATACACTCATGGAGAAAACTTAAGGAAGTTGCACCTTTTAGCATGTATATCGGGTTTGAGATAATAACTCTGAAAGATATTACAGTGACCTTTATTGAAGACACACGAGATAACCAAGTGTGTATACACTCATGGACAAAACTTAAAGAAGTTTTACATTTTAGATGGATATCGGGATTGAAACAATAACTCTGAAGGCAAGATAACCAAGTTTGAACATCCTCTGTCTACTCAGAAAAACAGATAACAGGCGACATCAAATATTTTCCACTTCCATAGGTTTTGTCCATGAGTATATATATAGAACAATCACCGTCATGTAGGTTACCCAACTATCAGTACATAGTGTATGACAAGGCTACCCACCCATCAAAAGAAGGTGGCGGTGAGGATGCCCGGGACCCTGTACGGTAGACAAGGCCACGGTCACATTTGCCTGTAGGTCGAGCTTGTGCCCGTCGCATCAATCCGCGAGCGGTAACCACATCTGCAGGTACACAATCTCCAGGACGTAGTTCCACGACGTCACCTACCACTAGACGTGTACTTGGTAGAGAGCGTCTACGGCCGTCACGTATAGCTAAAGTCCGTGGCTGAAGTCGCTGATGGCACTCACTGAGTAGAGCGGCACTACGGGCTTCATGATGGTAGGAGAAGAGACCGGCCAAGGTGACAACGGCGAATAGGACATGTCCCAAATATAACTAGACAACACACAACATACTATCTTAACCATAAATACAGACAAACATACCGTAAACAGCATATTAGTAGACGCATGAAGACGCCAACACAAGACACTACATAAAAGAATGCACAAAGTTAGAAATACAGGAGATACAACAAGGATCATGCCATACGTACAGTCAAACCTATCTTAAACAACATATTAGTAGACGCATGAAGATATCGACGCAAGGCACTACATCAAGGAATGCCTAAATGTACCTAGAAATACAGGAGGGACAACAAGGATCATGCCATACGTACAGTAAAAATGGTCAGAGGACTCATGAAGACGTCTACGCAAGGCATTACATCAAAGAATGCACAAAGGTAGAAATACAGGAGATACAACAAGGACCATGCCATACGTACAGTAGAACCTATTTTAAACAGCATATCAGTAGACGCATGAAGACGTCTACACAAGACACTACATCAAAGAATATCTAAAGGTAGAAATACAGGAGATACAACAAGGATCATGCCATACGTACAGTCAAACTTATCTAAAGTAGGCAATAAGTAAATGCATGAAGAGAGAGGCCGACACAAAGCACTACATCGAAGAATGTCTAAAGGTGCTTAGAAATACATGAGGAGACAATAAGGCCCATACTTTAAGTACAGTCAAATTCTTAAGCAGAATATCAGTAGACGCATGAAGACGTCTACACAAGACACTACATCAAAGAATGTCCAAAGGTAGAAATACAGGAGATACAACAAGGATCATGCCATACGTACAGTCAAACTTATCTAAAGTAGGCAATAAGTAAATGCATGAAGAGAGAGGCCGACACAAAGCACTACATCGAAGAATGTCTAAAGGTGCTTAGAAATACATGAGGAGACAATAAGGCCCATACTTTAAGTACAGTCAAATTCTTAAGCAGAATATCAGTAGACGCATGAAGACGTCTACACAAGACACTACATCAAAGAATGTCCAAAGGTAGAAATACAGGAGATACAACAAGGATCATGCCATACGTACAGTCAAACTTATCTAAAGTAGGCAATAAGTAAATGCATGAAGAGAGAGGCCGACACAAAGCACTACATCGAAGAATGTCTAAAGGTGCTTAGAAATACATGAGGAGACAATAAGGCCCATACTTTAAGTACAGTCAAATTCTTAAGCAGAATATCAGTAGACGCATGAAGACGTCTACACAAGACACTACATCAAAGAATATCTAAAGGTAGAAATACAGGAGATACAACAAGGATCATGCCATACGTACAGTCAAACTTATCTAAAGTAGGCAATAAGTAAATGCATGAAGAGAGAGGCCGACACAAAGCACTACATCGAAGAATGTCTAAAGGTGCTTAGAAATACATGAGGAGACAATAAGGCCCATACTTTAAGTACAGTCAAATTCTTAAGCAGAATATCAGTAGACGCATGAAGACGTCTACACAAGACACTACATCAAAGAATGTCCAAAGGTAGAAATGCAGGAGAGACAACAAGGAACATGCCATACATACAGTCAAACATACCTTAAACAGCATATCAGTGGACGCATGAATACGTCTACACAAGACACTACATCAAAGAATGCCTAAAAGTACCAAAAAATGCACATGTGCTCGTGGTCAGGATATGCTCCCTTTATTTTTAATATATATATATCTATATATATATAAATGAATGTTTGTATGTTTGTTTGTTTGTATGTCCGGTATACAAATTCGCAGTAGTTCACTAATTCAAACCAAAATTTTCATACATAGGTAAAAAAATACGGGGAAGACGATAGGCTATTTTAAAAAATATATGAATCAATTATTAAAACTATATATTCAAATTATTCTACTTAGCTCACGAACAGCGCCCTCTATCAAAGATTAGATTAAATTATGCTGATGAAAACAAATAGATAATGCTAATAACAAACAATTATAAAAAAATCTTATCTAAATATATATCACTCGGGTAGATATGCACACGGGTCAATCCCGGGGCGAAGCCCGGGTCACCCGTCTAGTATATATATATAGAACGACATTTGAAATACTATCCCGCATGTGTTTCTTTTCAACGAAAAATCAAAATTTATTTCAAGGAGAAATAACGATAATTTCTAACCTTTTGGATGAGGTATGAAAGACTGAATTGTCAAGAGTAATGATAAACGGGAAAATAAAAGTGTCCAGGGATGGGAAACGAACCCACAGTGTTCCGCTTACCGGGCAGATGCCATGTCCACTAGGCTACCCTGGACATATTTTTCCGTTCGTAAATATTATATAAAGTAATTTATAATACAATATATTGCGGCTTGTGATTGTAAAACGACATTTGAAATACTATCCCGCATGTGTTTCTTTTCAACGAAAAATCAAATTTTATTTCAAGGAGAATTATTTCAAACCTTTGGGATGTTGTAACGCGTGGAGCCGACATCGTCTCAGTAAGCTCCTCATCCAATATTCAGTCATGGGGCCAGAGTAGTTGTATATGTACAACAAATATGATACAACATATATATATATATATATATTCATTATAAATGCTAACTTTCAAGATATAGAATGGCTATAGATATAGGTATAAAGGGAGAAATACTCACATCATCTCTTTGTCCTCCACTCTCCAGCCAATGGGAGAGATAACATAGCAGTCCCCCCACCCATAGTAAGGCTGAGAACCCGCCGAACATATGCCGACCAAGCATCCTCCAGCGTGACTGTGACTGCTCGGGACATTCATTGGGACCGTCCAATGCCAGGCGTTCTCTCGCTATCTCCGTAGGCAGACCCTAGACATCATCAGTACATCATCGGTCATGTTCACTTACCTTCGAATATGTAACAAAACTGATATCTAGAAGGTAGAAGTCCGACCATACCAGTTCCCCCTGGACCCTTTGAATATTTGACCATATTATAGTCCAAGATGAGCAAAATGGCAACAGCACCCATAGAGAACATTGCGACTGCTGTGATAGAGATGTTTGGAGACATCTGAGCTCTTCATTGGACACGACAACAACAGAAATTTCACCCAGAACAGCAGCTTTACACACCCAAGAACATTACGACTGCTGTGATAGAGATGTATGGAGACATCTGAGGCTTTTCATCGGACACGACAACAACAGAAAATTCACCCAGAACAGCAGCTTTACACACCCAAGAACATAACGACTGCTGTGATAGAGATGTATGGAGACATCTGAGGCTCTTCATTGGACACGACAACAACAGAAAATTGACCCAGAACAGCAGCTTTACACACCCAAGAACATTACGACTGCTGTGATAGAGATGTATGGAGACATCTGAGGCTCTCCATTGGACACGACAACAACAGAAAATTGACCCAGAACAGCAGCTTTACACACCCAAGAACATTACGACTGCTGTGATAGAGATGTATGGAGACATCTGAGTCTCTCCATTGGACACGACAACAACAGAAAATTGACCCAGAACAGCAGCTTTACACACCCAAGAACATTACGACCTTTATGCATTAATGCTTTCATTTTATGCATTAATGCATTTTTGACAGAAGAGGTGTCTCTTTTTGATACATGGATATCATATTTCCATATCTATAGATTGTTACTATTTAATATAATATGATTATATTTTTTTTTGATGAAAACAAATATGCCAAAGAGTTGCTTTTATAGCTTTGTCACCGACCTGAATATTTTAGTTTGTAATGACGTTCAATAGATTGCGAATAGATTTAGTATTTTATTTTGAAGGGAGAGGTGCTCTATATATATATGATGTATTAAAGTTGAATATGTATTTATAAATGTAAACTATTTTCAGCACGAATGTTTCATTCCCAAATACACTGGTGTCCTAAATTAAGGTTAACAAACACTTGAGGTTAGTTTTCTCAAAAAAAAAAAAAAAAAAGAATTGTTTTGGATGAAAATTTGTAGGTGAATAGATAAAAACTATAACAAACAAAGTTGACAAAATAAATTTATTGAAAATTCGAAACTATTTTAAACGCTTTAAGTTTATTTTTGAAATTAAACAATTTCTACTGCCCTTACTGCAATGGAAAAAATTAATGGGAGGTCCTGACTCATCAGTGGAGAACCTTCCCAGCGGTTTCGCCAGTTTAATCTACCATACCGCTGTTATATTGCATTTTTCGATCTTCCTTTTATAGTGATACTGATTCTAGACTCTTGGAATGGGTATTTTAGATGAACTGTGGACATAAGCTTTGAGGACAGTAGAATTACATACAATTATAAATTTATAATATGCTTCGAGCAATCGCTCTTCCGTAAATATCAAATTAAGTCTTTTATTTATAAAATATGGTAGATTAAACTGGCGAAACCGCTGGGAGGGTTCACCACTGATGAGCCAGGTCCTCCTATTAAATTATTCCATTGCAGTAAGGACAGTAGAAATTGTTTAATTTTTAAAAAGAAACATACGCGTCTATAATAGTTTCGTATTATCATAACAGATGGCGCGCTAGTGCATCGTAATATAAATAAATTTATTGTTGGAATATGTTTATAGAGTTATGCAAATTTATGTTAATTAGTCCAAAGGTCAGGTAGATGTTGACCAATGACTTAATAGGGTGTGTGGTTGTCTTTAACAGCTAAAGAGCTGTCACAACGATATTTCATGCTGTTTATCAGGCAATTAGAGATCTCTTGAGGCAACAAATCCCACTCTTCAACCAAAGCCGTTTCAGTTATTTGGTGGTCCTGGGTTGGGGTGAATGAGATCCAATTCGTCTCCACAAGGCTTCCCAAACATGTTCTATAAGATTGAGGTCTGGTGATCTGGCAGCCACTCCATCCTTTGAATATCCTCACCATTAGGACCATTAGGACTCTATAAGGACAAGCATTATCATCCATAAAGATGAACGAGGGACCGACCCCTCCCCTAAAACCTTACATAGGGAGCTCCAGTATCTCGTCTCTGTACCGCCGAGAAGTCAGTGTGCCGCCATCAAACACATGTAGTGGTGTACGTGCGTATAACATGATACCACCCCAGACCATGACACCTTGGCCAACGTAACGGTCCCTTTCTCTGATGTTTGAGGGATGGTTAGAGTCCCGGTTTCTCTTCAGATCAGTAGACTTCTAGAATCCGTGTTAAGACTAAACTTTGACTCATCACTGAAAAGGAACAGAAGCCCACTGATTTAGGGTCCAAGACTGATGTTGTCTGCACTAATTTAGACGAGCTCTTTTTTGGATGGCAGTGAGAGGGATACAAACCTTCGGCCTCCTTGCATACATCCCTCTCTCGCTGAGTCTTCTGTAAACTGTTTGCCTTGATATCATGGTTCCCGTGGCAGAAGAGAGTTCAATTGTTAGCTGTCTGGCTGTCATGGTTTTGTTACATTTGGCCGTTAACTTCAGATAACGTTCTTCTGATGAGGTTGTGATTCTCAGGCGACTTTGTCCTTCTCTTCTAGAGATGTCTCCTGTTTCTTGAAATTGTTTCCATAGATTCGAAACCACTTTTCTTGACGTTTCAAGCCATCTTGTAACTTCTGCCTTGGATTGGCCTGCCGCTATTCTACCAATGGCCCTCCACTTCAATGAGTCTTATAAACATCTATGACGTTTCATTGATAGATAAAACGGAAGAAATGTTGTTTAAATAACATTTTATAGCTGAATAAAAAGACACGTAAACGAACGGTTTAAAGAATGACCCAAATTTACATCGTAAAGATAGAGGCTGCCTGGTCGGCATTCATATTACTTCAAATAAAAGACACTTCGGCCAGTCAATCTTTTTATTGTCTCAACGTTTCGACAAAAATCTTTTGTCCTCGTCAGGAGCGAACAAAAATTAAAACATTTGGCAAAGCGTTTGAAATTATTCTATGGCTGCAAGATTTTTCTCAAATATCGCGTGAGAACGCCCTTGCAGCCTTAGAATAATTTCTAACGTTTTGCCAAATGTTTTAATTTTTGTTCTCTCCTGACGAGGACAAAGGTTTTTGTTGAAACGTTGAGACAATAAAAAGATTTACTGGACAAATTTACATATTAAAATTATTTTATTGACTAGCTAAACCGTTTGTGTGTAATTTGCATATCATATATTGATTTTTTATTATTTTTCGCTATTATATATTATTGTTCAAAGATTTAGTGTTTGTTACCCTAATTTTAGATACTAGTGTAGAGCCATTCTTCAGATGAGATGTCACTTCAGCGGACCCATTGGTGATTGTATTGTTCCACTCTAGAACTACTCTAGGTAAGCTGAAATATTTCCATGTCTAACCAAACCTAACCTAATCTAACATAAAAAAAAAAAAAAAAAAAAAAAAAAAAAAAAATGACCGATATGTCCTCACTTCTTTTTTCTAGATTTAATTCATTTTGTCTCCTCTCTAATTGTAAATACGCTGCTGTATCACCTCATAAGCATAAATAAATAAATAAACATAAAAAATGCTAATATAACCTAAAGTAACCATAAACCTAACCTAATCTTCACTCATGGAGAAAAAACTAAAGGAAGTGGAAAGTCTTCGATGGAGTCGTTTATTATTATTATTTTTTAAATATAGAGGTTGTTCACATTGGGTTATCTCGTGTGTCTTCAATAAAGGTCACTGTAATATCTTTCAGAGTTATTGTCTCAATCCCGATATACATGCTAAAAGGTACAACTTCCTTAAGTTTTGTCCATGAGTGTATACCCACTTGGTTATCTCGTGTGTCTTCAATAAAGGTCACTGTAATATCTTTCAGAGTTATTGTCTCAATCCCGATATACATGCTAAAAGGTACAACTTCCTTAAGTTTTGTCCATGAGTGTATACACACTTGGTTATCTCGTGTGTCTTCAATAAAGGTCACTGTAATATCTTTCAGAGTTATTGTCTCAATCCCGATATACATGCTAAAAGGTACAACTTCCTTAAGTTTTGTCCATGAGTGTATACACACTTGGTTATCTCGTGTGTCTTCAATAAAGGTCACTGTAATATCTTTCAGAGTTATTGTCTCAATCCCGATATACATGCTAAAAGGTACAACTTCCTTAAGTTTTGTCCATGAGTGTATACACACTTGGTTATCTCGTGTGTCTTCAATAAAGGTCACTGTAATATCTTTCAGAGTTATTGTCTCAATCCCGATATACACACTAAAAGGTACAACTTCCTTAAGTTTTGTCCATGAGTGTATACACACTTGGTTATCTCGTGTGTCTTCAATAAAGGTCACTGTAAAATCTTTCAGAGTTATTGTCTCAATCCCGATATACATGCTAAAAGGTACAACTTCCTTAAGTTATGTCCATGAGTGTATACACACTTGGTTATCTCGTGTGTCTTCAATAAAGGTCACTGTAATATCTTCCAGAGTTATTGTCTCAATCCCGATATACACGCTAAAAGGTACAACTTCCTTAAGTTTTGTCCATGAGTGTATACACACTTGGTTATCTCGTGTGTCTTCAATAAAGGTCACTGTAATATCTTTCAGAGTTATTGTCTCAATCCCGATATACATGCTAAAAGGTACAACTTCCTTAAGTTTTGTCCATGAGTGTATACACACTTGGTTATCTCGTGTGTCTTCAATAAAGGTCACTGTAATATCTTTCAGAGTTATTGTCTCAATCCCGATATACATGCTAAAAGGTACAACTTCCTTAAGTTTTGTCCATGAGTGTATACACACTTGGTTATCTCGTGTGTCTTCAATAAAGGTCACTGTAATATCTTTCAGAGTTATTGTCTCAATCCCGATATACATGCTAAAAGGTACAACTTCCTTAAGTTTCGTCCATGAGTGTATACACACTTGGTTATCTCGTGTGTCTTCAATAAAGGTCACTGTAATATCTTCCAGAGTTATTGTCTCAATCCCGATATACACACTAAAAGGTACAACTTCCTTAAGTTTTGTCCATGAGTGTATACACACTTGGTTATCTCGTGTGTCTTCAATAAAGGTCACTGTAATAGCTTTCAGAGTTATTGTCTCAATCCCGATATACATGCTAAAAGGTACAACTTCCTTAAGTTTTGTCCATGAGTGTATACACACTTGGTTATCTCGTGTGTCTTCAATAAAGGTCACTGTAATATCTTTCAGAGTTATTGTCTCAATCCCGATATACATGCTAAAAGGTACAACTTCCTTAAGTTTTGTCCATGAGTGTATACACACTTGGTTATCTCGTGTGTCTTCAATAAAGGTCACTGTAATATCTTCCAGAGTTATTGTCTCAATCCCGATATACATGCTAAAAGGTACAACTTCCTTAAGTTTTGTCCATGAGTGTATACACACTTGGTTATCTCGTGTGTCTTCAATAAAGGTCACTGTAATATCTTTCAGAGTTATTGTCTCAATCCCGATATACATGCTAAAAGGTACAACTTCCTTAAGTTTTGTCCATGAGTGTATACACACTTGGTTATCTCGTGTGTCTTCAATAAAGGTCACTGTAATATCTTTCAGAGTTATTGTCTCAATCCCGATATACATGCTAAAAGGTACAACTTCCTTAAGTTTCGTCCATGAGTGTATACACACTTGGTTATCTCGTGTGTCTTCAATAAAGGTCACTGTAATATCTTCCAGAGTTATTGTCTCAATCCCGATATACACACTAAAAGGTACAACTTCCTTAAGTTTTGTCCATGAGTGTATACACACTTGGTTATCTCGTGTGTCTTCAATAAAGGTCACTGTAATAGCTTTCAGAGTTATTGTCTCAATCCCGATATACATGCTAAAAGGTACAACTTCCTTAAGTTTTGTCCATGAGTGTATACACACTTGGTTATCTCGTGTGTCTTCAATAAAGGTCACTGTAATATCTTTCAGAGTTATTGTCTCAATCCCGATATACATGCTAAAAGGTACAACTTCCTTAAGTTTTGTCCATGAGTGTATACCCACTTGGTTATCTCGTGTGTCTTCAATAAAGGTCACTGTAATATCTTTCAGAGTTATTGTCTCAATCCCGATATACATGCTAAAAGGTACAACTTCCTTAAGTTATGTCCATGAGTGTATACACACTTGGTTATCTCGTGTGTCTTCAATAAAGGTCACTGTAATATCTTCCAGAGTTATTGTCTCAATCCCGATATACACGCTAAAAGGTACAACTTCCTTAAGTTTTGTCCATGAGTGTATACACACTTGGTTATCTCGTGTGTCTTCAATAAAGGTCACTGTAATATCTTTCAGAGTTATTGTCTCAATCCCGATATACATGCTAAAAGGTACAACTTCCTTAAGTTTTGTCCATGAGTGTATACACACTTGGTTATCTCGTGTGTCTTCAATAAAGGTCACTGTAATATCTTTCAGAGTTATTGTCTCAATCCCGATATACATGCTAAAAGGTACAACTTCCTTAAGTTTTGTCCATGAGTGTATACACACTTGGTTATCTCGTGTGTCTTCAATAAAGGTCACTGTAATATCTTTCAGAGTTATTGTCTCAATCCCGATATACATGCTAAAAGGTACAACTTCCTTAAGTTTCGTCCATGAGCGTATACACACTTGGTTATCTCGTGTGACTTCAATAAAGGTCACTGTAATATCTTCCAAAGTTATTATCTCAATCCCGATATACACACTAAAAGGTACAACTTCCTTAAGTTTTGTCCATGAGTGTATACACACTTGGTTATCTCGTGTGTCTTCAATAAAGGTCACTGTAATATCTTTCAGAGTTATTGTCTCAATCCCGATATACATGCTAAAAGGTACAACTTCCTTAAGTTTTGTCCATGAGTGTATACACACTTGGTTATCTCGTGTGTCTTCAATAAAGGTCACTGTAATATCTTTCAGAGTTATTGTCTCAATCCCGATATACATGCTAAAAGGTACAACTTCCTTAAGTTTTGTCCATGAGTGTATACCCACTTGGTTATCTCGTGTGTCTTCAATAAAGGTCACTGTAATATCTTTCAGAGTTATTGTATCAATCCCGATATACACACTAAAAGGTACAACTTCCTTAAGTTTTGTCCATGAGTGTATACACACTTGGTTATCTCGTGTGTCTTCAATAAAGGTCACTGTAATATCTTTCAGAGTTATTGTCTCAATCCCGATATACATGCTAAAAGGTACAACTTCCTTAAATTATGTCCATGAGTGTATACACACTTGGTTATCTCGTGTGTCTTCAATAAAGGTCACTGTAATATCTTCCAGAGTTATTGTCTCAATCCCGATATACACGCTAAAAGGTACAACTTCCTTAAGTTTTGTCCATGAGTGTATACACACTTGGTTATCTCGTGTGTCTTCAATAAAGGTCACTGTAATATCTTTCAGAGTTATTGTCTCAATCCCGATATACATGCTAAAAGGTACAACTTCCTTAAGTTTTGTCCATGAGTGTATACACACTTGGTTATCTCGTGTGTCTTCAATAAAGGTCACTGTAATATCTTTCAGAGTTATTGTCTCAATCCCGATATACATGCTAAAAGGTACAACTTCCTTAAGTTTTGTCCATGAGTGTATACACACTTGGTTATCTCGTGTGTCTTCAATGAAGGTCACTGTAATATCTTTCAGAGTTATTGTCTCAATCCCGATATACATGCTAAAAGGTACAACTTCCTTAAGTTTTGTCCATGAGTGTATACCCACTTGGTTATCTCGTGTGTCTTCAATAAAGGTCACTGTAATATCTTTCAGAGTTTATGTCTCAATCCCGATATACATGCTAAAAGGTACAACTTCCTTAAGTTTTGTCCATGAGTGTATACCCACTTGGTTATCTCGTGTGTCTTCAATAAAGGTCACTGTAATATCTTTCAGAGTTATTGTCTCAATCCCGATATACACGCTAAAAGGTACAACTTTCTTAAGTTTTGTCCATGAGTGTATAAACACTTGGTTATCTCGTGTGTCTTCAATAAAGGTCACTGTAATATCTTCCAGAGTTATTGTCTCAATCCCGATATACACGCTAAAAGGTACAACTTCCTTAAGTTTTGTCCATGAGTGTATACACACTTGGTTATCTCGTGTGTCTTCAATAAAGGTCACTGTAATATCTTCCAGAGTTATTGTCTCAATCCCGATATACACACTAAAAGGTACAACTTCCTTAAGTTTTTTCCATGAGTGTATACACACTTGGTTATCTCGTGTGTCTGCAATAAAGGTCACTTTAATATCTTTCAGAGTTATTGTCTCAATCCCGATATACATGCTAAAAGGTACAACTTCCTTAAGTTTTGTCCATGAGTGTATACCCACTTGGTTATCTCGTGTGTCTTCAATAAAGGTCACTGTAATATCTTTCAGAGTTATTGTCTCAATCCCGATATACATGCTAAAAGGTACAACTTCCTTAAGTTTTGTCCATGAGTGTATACCCACTTGGTTATCTCGTGTGTCTTCAATAAAGGTCACTGTAATATCTTTCAGAGTTATTGTCTCAATCCCGATATACATGCTAAAAGGTACAACTTCCTTAAGTTTTGTCCATGAGTGTATACACACTTGGTTATCTCGTGTGTCTTCAATAAAGGTCACTGTAATATCTTTCAGAGTTATTGTCTCAATCCCGATATACATGCTAAAAGGTACAACTTCCTTAAGTTATGTCCATGAGTGTATACACACTTGGTTATCTCGTGTGTCTTCAATAAAGGTCACTGTAATATCTTCCAGAGTTATTGTCTCAATCCCGATATACACGCTAAAAGGTACAACTTCCTTAAGTTTTGTCCATGAGTGTATACACACTTGGTTATCTCGTGTGTCTTCAATAAAGGTCACTGTAATATCTTTCAGAGTTATTGTCTCAATCCCGATATACATGCTAAAAGGTACAACTTCCTTAAGTTTTGTCCATGAGTGTATACACACTTGGTTATCTCGTGTGTCTTCAATAAAGGTCACTGTAATATCTTTCAGAGTTATTGTCTCAATCCCGATATACATGCTAAAAGGTACAACTTCCTTAAGTTTTGTCCATGAGTGTATACACACTTGGTTATCTCGTGTGTCTTCAATAAAGGTCACTGTAATATCTTTCAGAGTTATTGTCTCAATCCCGATATACATGCTAAAAGGTACAACTTCCTTAAGTTTCGTCCATGAGTGTATACACACTTGGTTATCTCGTGTGTCTTCAATAAAGGTCACTGTAATATCTTCCAGAGTTATTGTCTCAATCCCGATATACACGCTAAAAGGTACAACTTCCTTAAGTTTTGTCCATGAGTGTATACACACTTGGTTATCTCGTGTGTCTGCAATAAAGGTCACTGTAATATCTTTCAGAGTTATTGTCTCAATCGCGATATACATGCTAAAAGGTACAACTTCCTTAAGTTTTGTCCATGAGTGTATACCCACTTGGTTATCTCGTGTGTCTTCAATAAAGGTCACTGTAATATCTTTCAGAGTTATTGTCTCAATCCCGATATACATGCTAAAAGGTACAACTTCCTTAAGTTTTGTCCATGAGTGTATACCCACTTGGTTATCTCGTGTGTCTTCAATAAAGGTCACTGTAATATCTTTCAGAGTTATTGCCTCAATCCCGATATACACACTAAAAGGTACAACTTCCTTAAGTTTTGTCCATGAGTGTATACACACTTGGTTATCTCGTGTGTCTTCAATAAAGGTCACTGTAATATCTTTCAGAGTTATTGTCTCAATCCCGATATACATGCTAAAAGGTACAATTTCCTTAAGTTATGTCCATGAGTGTATACACACTTGGTTATCTCGTGTGTCTTCAATAAAGGTCACTGTAATATCTTTCAGAGTTATTGTCTCAATCCCGATATACATGCTAAAAGGTACAACTTCCTTAAGTTTTGTCCATGAGTGTATACCCACTTGGTTATCTCGTGTGTCTGCAATAAAGGTCACTGTAATATCTTTCAGAGTTATTGTCTCAATCCCGATATACATGCTAAAAGGTACAACTTCCTTAAGTTTTGTCCATGAGTGTATACACACTTGGTTATCTCGTGTGTCTGCAATAAAGGTCACTGTAATATCTTCCAGAGTTATTGTCTCAACCCCGATATACACACTAAAAGGTACAACTTCCTTAAGTTTTGTCCATGAGTGTATACACACTTGGTTATCTCGTGTGTCTGCAATAAAGGTCACTGTAATATCTTTCAGAGTTATTGTCTCAATCCCGATATACATGCTAAAAGGTACAACTTCCTTAAGTTTTGTCCATGAGTGTATACCCACTTGGTTATCTCGTGTGTCTTCAATAAAGGTCACTGTAATATCTTTCAGAGTTATTGTCTTAATCCCGATATACATGCTAAAAGGTACAACTTCCTTAAGTTTTGTCCATGAGTGTATACCCACTTGGTTATCTCGTGTGTCTTCAATAAAGGTCACTGTAATATCTTTCAGAGTTATTGTCTCAATCCCGATATACATGCTAAAAGGTACAACTTCCTTAAGTTTTGTCCATGAGTGTATACACACTTGGTTATCTCGTGTGTCTTCAATAAAGGTCACTGTAATATCTTTCAGAGTTATTGTCTCAATCCCGATATACATGCTAAAAGGTACAACTTCCTTAAGTTTTGTCCATGAGTGTATACCCACTTGGTTATCTCGTGTGTCTTCAATAAAGGTCACTGTAATATCTTTCAGAGTTATTGTCTCAATCCCGATATACATGCTAAAAGGTACAACTTCCTTAAGTTTTGTCCACGAGTGTATACACACTTGGTTATCTCGTGTGTCTTCAATAAAGGTCACTGTAATATCTTTCAGAGTTATTGTCTCAATCCCGATATACATGCTAAAAGGTACAACTTCCTTAAGTTTCGTCCATGAGTGTATACACACTTGGTTATCTCGTGTGTCTTCAATAAAGGTCACTGTAATATCTTCCAGAGTTATTGTCTCAATCCCGATATACACGCTAAAAGGTACAACTTCCTTAAGTTTTGTCCATGAGTGTATACACACTTGGTTATCTCGTGTGTCTGCAATAAAGGTCACTGTAATATCTTTCAGAGTTATTGTCTCAATCCCGATATACATGCTAAAAGGTACAACTTCCTTAAGTTTTGTCCATGAGTGTATACCCACTTGGTTATCTCGTGTGTCTTCAATAAAGGTCACTGTAATATCTTTCAGAGTTATTGTCTCAATCCCGATATACATGCTAAAAGGTACAACTTCCTTAAGTTTTGTCCATGAGTGTATACACACTTGGTTATCTCGTGTGTCTGCAATAAAGGTCACTGTAATATCTTTCAGAGTTATTGTCTCAATCCCGATATACATGCTAAAAGGTACAACTTCCTTAAGTTTTGTCCATGAGTGTATACCCACTTGGTTATCTCGTGTGTCTTCAATAAAGGTCACTGTAATATCTTTCAGAGTTATTGTCTCAATCCCGATATACATGCTAAAAGGTACAACTTCCTTAAGTTTTGTCCATGAGTGTATACACACTTGGTTATCTCGTGTGTCTGCAATAAAGGTCACTGTAATATCTTTCAGAGTTATTGTCTCAATCCCGATATACATGCTAAAAGGTACAACTTCCTTAAGTTTTGTCCATGAGTGTATACCCACTTGGTTATCTCGTGTGTCTTCAATAAAGGTCACTGTAATATCTTTCAGAGTTATTGTCTCAATCCCGATATACATGCTAAAAGGTACAACTTCCTTAAGTTTTGTCCATGAGTGTATACCCACTTGGTTATCTCGTGTGTCTGCAATAAAGGTCACTGTAATATCTTTCAGAGTTATTGTCTCAATCCCGATATACATGCTAAAAGGTACAACTTCCTTAAGTTTTGTCCATGAGTGTATACACACTTGGTTATCTCGTATGTCTGCAATAAAGGTCACTGTAATATCTTCCAGAGTTATTGTCTCAATCCCGATATACACACTAAAAGGTACAACTTCCTTAAGTTTTGTCCATGAGTGTATACACACTTGGTTATCTCGTGTGTCTGCAATAAAGGTCACTGTAATATCTTTCAGAGTTATTGTCTCAATCCCGATATACATGCTAAAAGGTACAACTTCCTTAAGTTTTGTCCATGAGTGTATACCCACTTGGTTATCTCGTGTGTCTTCAATAAAGGTCACTGTAATATCTTTCAGAGTTATTGTCTCAATCCCGATATACATGCTAAAAGGTACAACTACCTTAAGTTTCGTCCATGAGTGTATACACACTTGGATATCTCGTGTGTCTTCAATAAAGGTCACTGTAATATCTTCCAGAGTTATTGTCTCAATCCCGATATACACGCTAAAAGGTACAACTTCCTTAAGTTTTGTCCATGAGTGTATACACACTTGGTTATCTCGTGTGTCTTCAATAAAGGTCACTGTAATATCTTTCAGAGTTATTGTCTCAATCCCGATATACATGCTAAAAGGTACAACTTCCTTAAGTTTTGTCCATGAGTGTATACACACTTGGTATAAAGGTTCTATTGTTGTGCGACTTTATGCGTCGGGCTACAACAATCAATTCCAACCGGTACTGTGAGACCTTAAAACAACTTCGACGCGCGATTCAGAACAAGAGGAGAGGGATGTTAACCAAAGGGGTGCGTTTTCACCACGACAACTGAGACTCATCCCCAGCACAGACACCATCAACAACCTCTACAAGCTTGATACCCTGATATGATTGAGTGGAGTTAAGAAAGAAGAAGAGACTCATCCCCAGCACAGACACCATCAACAAGCTCTACAGACTTGATACCCTGATATGATTGAGTGAAGACAAGAAAGAATCCCCAGCACAGACACCATCAACAACCTCTACAAGCTTGGATACCCTGATATGATTGAGTGGAGATAAGAAAGAAGAAGAGATATATCCCCAGTACAGACACCATCAACAAACTCAACAGACTTGATACCCTGATATGATTGAGTGAAGATAAGAAAGAAGAAGAGACTCATCCCCAGCACAGACACCATCAACAAGCTCTACAAGCTGGATACCCTGATATGATTGAGTGAAGATAAGAAGTTATTGTCTCAATCCCGATATACACGCTAAAAGGTACAACTTCCTTAAGTTTTGTCCATGAGTGTATACACACTTGGTTATCTCGTGTGTCTGCAATAAAGGTCACTGTAATATCTTTCAGAGTTATTGTCTCAATCCCGATATACATGCTAAAAGGTACAACTTCCTTAAGTTTTGTCCATGAGTGTATACACACTTGGTTATCTCGTGTGTCTGCAATAAAGGTCACTGTAATATCTTTCAGAGTTATTGTCTCAATCCCGATATACATGCTAGAAGGGACAACTTCCTTAAGTTTTGTCCATGAGTGTATACCCACTTGGTTATCTCGTGTGTCTTCAATAAAGGTCACTGTAATATCTTTCAGAGTTATTGTCTCAATCCCGATATACATGCTAAAAGGTACAACTTCCTTAAGTTTTGTCCATGAGTGTATACCCACTTGGTTATCTCGTGTGTCTTCAATAAAGGTCACTGTAATATCTTTCAGAGTTATTGTCTCAATCCCGATATACACACTAAAAGGTACACTTTCCTTAAATTTTGTCCATGAGTGTATACACACTTGGTTATCTCTTGTGTCTTCAATAAAGGTCACTGTAATATCTTTCAGAGTTATTGTCTCAATCCCGATATACATGCTAAAAGGTACAACTTCCTTAAGCTATGTCCATGAGTGTATACACACTTGGTTATCTCGTGTGTCTTCAATAAAGGTCACTGTAATATCTTTCAGAGTTATTGTCTCAATCCCGATATACACGCTAAAAGGTACAACTTCCTTAAGTTTTGTCCATGAGTGTATACACACTTGGTTATCTCGTGTGTCTTCAATAAAGGTCACTGTAATATCTTCCAGAGTTATTGTCTCAATCCCGATATACACGCTAAAAGGTACAACTTCCTTAAGTTTTGTCCATGAGTGTATACACACTTGGTTATCTCGTGTGTCTTCAATAAAGGTCACTGTAATATCTTTCAGAGTTATTGTCTCAATCCCGATATACATGCTAAAAGGTACAACTTCCTTAAGTTTTGTCCATGAGTGTATACTCACTTGGTTATCTCGTGTGTCTTCAATAAAGGTCACTGTAATATCTTTCAGAGTTATTGTCTCAATCCCGATATACATGCTAAAAGGTACAACTTCCTTAAGTTTTGTCCATGAGTGTATACACACTTGGTTATCTCGTGTTTCTGCAATAAAGGTCACTGTAATATCTTCCAGAGTTATTGTCTCAATCCCGATATACACCCTAAAAGGTACAACTTCCTTAAGTTTTGTCCATGAGTGTATACACACTTGGTTATCTCGTGTGTCTGCAATAAAGGTCACTGTAATATCTTTCAGAGTTATTGTCTCAATCCCGATATACATGCTAAAAGGTACAACTTCCTTAAGTTTTGTCCATGAGTGTATACCCACTTGGTTATCTCGTGTGTCTTCAATAAAGGTCACTGTAATATCTTTCAGAGTTATTGTCTCAATCCCGATATACATGCTAAAAGGTACAACTTCCTTAAGTTTTGTCCATGAGTGTATACACACTTGGTTATCTCGTGTGTCTTCAATAAAGGTCACTGTAATATCTTTCAGAGTTATTGTCTCAATCCCGATATACATGCTAAAAGGTACAACTTCCTTAAGTTATGTCCATGAGTGTATACACACTTGGTTATCTCGTGTGTCTTCAATAAAGGTCACTGTAATATCTTCCAGAGTTATTGTCTCAATCCCGATATACACGCTAAAAGGTACAACTTCCTTTAGTTTTGTCCATGAGTGTATACACACTTGGTTATCTCGTGTGTCTTCAATAAAGGTCAATGTAATATCTTTCAGAGTTATTGTCTCAATCCCGATATACATGCTAAAAGGTACAACTTCCTTAAGTTTTGTCCATGAGTGTATACATACTTGGTTATCTCGTGTGTCTTCAATAAAGGTCACTGTAATATCTTTCAGAGTTATTGTCTCAATCCCGATATACATGCTAAAAGGTACAACTTCCTTAAGTTTTGTCCATGAGTGTATACCCACTTGGTTATCTCGTGTGTCTTCAATAAAGGTCACTGTAATATCTTTCAGAGTTATTGTCTCAATCCCGATATACATGCTAAAAGGTACAACTTCCTTAAGTTTTGTCCATGAGTGTATACACACTTGGTTATCTCGTGTGTCTTCAATAAAGGTCACTGTAATATCTTTCAGAGTTATTGTCTCAATCCCGATATACATGCTAAAAGGTACAACTTCCTTAAGTTATGTCCATGAGTGTATACACACTTGGTTATCTCGTGTGTCTTCAATAAAGGTCACTGTAATATCTTCCAGAGTTATTGTCTCAATCCCGATATACACGCTAAAAGGTACAACTTCCTTAAATTTTGTCCATGAGTGTATACACACTTGGTTATCTCGTGTGTCTTCAATAAAGGTCAATGTAATATCTTTCAGAGTTATTGTCTCAATCCCGATATACATGCTAAAAGGTACAACTTCCTTAAGTTTTGTCCATGAGTGTATACACACTTGGTTATCTCGTGTGTCTTCAATAAAGGTCACTGTAATATCTTTCAGAGTTATTGTCTCAATCCCGATATACATGCTAAAAGGTACAACTTCCTTAAGTTTTGTCCATGAGTGTATACCCACTTGGTTATCTCGTGTGTCTTCAATAAAGGTCACTGTAATATCTTTCAGAGTTATTGTCTCAATCCCGATATACATGCTAAAAGGTACAACTTCCTTAAGTTTTGTCCATGAGTGTATACCCACTTGGTTATCTCGTGTGTCTTCAATAAAGGTCACTGTAATATCTTTCAGAGTTATTGCCTCAATCCCGATATACACACTAAAAGGTACAACTTCCTTAAGTTTTGTCCATGAGTGTATACACACTTGGTTATCTCGTGTGTCTTCAATAAAGGTCACTGTAATATCTTTCAGAGTTATTGTCTCAATCCCGATATACATGCTAAAAGGTACAACTTCCTTAAGTTATGTCCATGAGTGTATACACACTTGGTTATCTCGTGTGTCTTCAATAAAGGTCACTGTAATATCTTCCAGAGTTATTGTCTCAATCCCGATATACATGCTAAAAGGTACAACTTCCTTAAGTTTTGTCCATGAGTGTATACCCACTTGGTTATCTCGTGTGTCTTCAATAAAGGTCACTGTAATATCTTTCAGAGTTATTGTCTCAATCCCGATATACATGCTAAAAGGTACAACTTCCTTAAGTTATGTCCATGAGTGTATACACACTTGGTTATCTCTTGTGTCTTCAATAAAGGTCACTGTAATATCTTTCAGAGTTATTGTCTCAATCCCGATATACATGCTAAAAGGTACAACTTCCTTAAGCTATGTCCATGAGTGTATACACACTTGGTTATCTCGTGTGTCTTCAATAAAGGTCACTGTAATATCTTTCAGAGTTATTGTCTCAATCCCGATATACATGCTAAAAGGTACAACTTCCTTAAGTTATGTCCATGAGTGTATACACACTTGGTTATCTCGTGTGTCTTCAATAAAGGTCACTGTAATATCTTCCAGAGTTATTGTCTCAATCCCGATATACACGCTAAAAGGTACAACTTCCTTAAGTTTTGTCCATGAGTGTATACACACTTGGTTATCTCGTGTGTCTTCAATAAAGGTCACTGTAATATCTTTCAGAGTTATTGTCTCAATCCCGATATACATGCTAAAAGGTACAACTTCCTTAAGTTTTGTCCATGAGTGTATACTCACTTGGTTATCTCGTGTGTCTTCAATGAAGGTCACTGTAATATCTTTCAGAGTTATTGTCTCAATCCCGATATACATGCTAAAAGGTACAACTTCCTTAAGTTTTGTCCATGAGTGTATACACACTTGGTTATCTCGTGTGTCTGCAATAAAGGTCACTGTAATATCTTCCAGAGTTATTGTCTCAATCCCGATATACACACTAAAAGGTACAACTTCCTTAAGTTTTGTCCATGAGTGTATACACACTTGGTTATCTCGTGTGTCTGCAATAAAGGTCACTGTAATATCTTTCAGAGTTATTGTCTCAATCCCGATATACATGCTAAAAGGTACAACTTCCTTAAGTTTTGTCCATGAGTGTATACCCACTTGGTTATCTCGTGTGTCTTCAATAAAGGTCACTGTAATATCTTTCAGAGTTATTGTCTCAATCCCGATATACATGCTAAAAGGTACAACTTCCTTAAGTTTTGTCCATGAGTGTATACACACTTGGTTATCTCGTGTGTCTTCAATAAAGGTCACTGTAATATCTTTCAGAGTTATTGTCTCAATCCCGATATACATGCTAAAAGGTACAACTTCCTTAAGTTATGTCCATGAGTGTATACACACTTGGTTATCTCGTGTGTCTTCAATAAAGGTCACTGTAATATCTTCCAGAGTTATTGTCTCAATCCCGATATACACGCTAAAAGGTACAACTTCCTTAAGTTTTGTCCATGAGTGTATACACACTTGGTTATCTCGTGTGTCTTCAATAAAGGTCAATGTAATATCTTTCAGAGTTATTGTCTCAATCCCGATATACATGCTAAAAGGTACAACTTCCTTAAGTTATGTCCATGAGTGTATACACACTTGGTTATCTCGTGTGTCTTCAATAAAGGTCACTGTAATATCTTTCAGAGTTATTGTCTCAATCCCGATATACATGCTAAAAGGTACAACTTCCTTAAGTTTTGTCCATGAATGTATACACACTTGGTTATCTCGTGTGTCTTCAATAAAGGTCACTGTAATATCTTTCAGAGTTATTGTCTCAATCCCGATATACATGCTAAAAGGTACAACTTCCTTAAGTTTTGTCCATGAGTGTATACACACTTGGTTATCTCGTGTGTCTTCAATAAAGGTCACTGTAATATCTTTCAGAGTTATTGTCTCAATCCCGCTATACATGCTAAAAGGTACAACTTCCTTAAGTTTTGTCCATGAGTGTATACACACTTGGTTATCTCGTGTGTCTTCAATAAAGGTCACTGTAATATCTTTCAGAGTTATTGTCTCAATCCCGATATACATGCTAAAAGGTACAACTTCCTTAAGTTTCGTCCATGAGTGCATACACACTTGGTTATCTCGTGTGTCTTCAATAAAGGTCACTGTAATATCTTCCAGAGTTATTGTCTCAATCCCGATATACACGCTAAAAGGTACAACTTCCTTAAGTTTTGTCCATGAGTGTATACACACTTGGTTATCTCGTGTGTCTGCAATAAAGGTCACTGTAATATCTTTCAGAGTTATTGTCTCAATCCCGATATACATGCTAAAAGGTACAACTTCCTTAAGTTTTGTCCATGAGTGTATACCCACTTGGTTATCTCGTGTGTCTTCAATAAAGGTCACTGTAATATCTTTCAGAGTTATTGTCTCAATCCCGATATACATGCTAAAAGGTACAACTTCCTTAAGTTTTGTCCATGAGTGTATACCCACTTGGTTATCTCGTGTGTCTTCAATAAAGGTCACTGTAATATCTTTCAGAGTTATTGTCTCAATCCCGATATACATGCTAAAAGGTACAACTTCCTTAAGTTTTGTCCATGAGTGTATACCCACTTGGTTATCTCGTGTGTCTTCAATAAAGGTCACTGTAATATCTTTCAGAGTTATTGCCTCAATCCCGATATACACACTAAAAGGTACAACTTCCTTAAGTTTTGTCCATGAGTGTATACACACTTGGTTATCTCGTGTGTCTTCAATAAAGGTCACTGTAATATCTTTCAGAGTTATTGTCTCAATCCCGATATACATGCTAAAAGGTACAACTTCCTTAAGTTATGTCCATGAGTGTATACACACTTGGTTATCTCGTGTGTCTTCAATAAAGGTCACTGTAATATCTTCCAGAGTTATTGTCTCAATCCCGATATACACGCTAAAAGGTACAACTTCCTTAAGTTTTGTCCATGAGTGTATACACACTTGGTTATCTCGTGTGTCTTCAATAAAGGTCACTGTAATATCTTTCAGAGTTATTGTCTCAATCCCGATATACATGCTAAAAGGTACAACTTCCTTAAGTTTTGTCCATGAGTGTATACACACTTGGTTATCTCGTGTGTCTTCAATAAAGGTCACTGTAATATCTTTCAGAGTTATTGTCTCAATCCCGATATACATGCTAAAAGGTACAACTTCCTTAAGTTTTGTCCATGAGTGTATACACACTTGGTTATCTCGTGTGTCTTCAATAAAGGTCACTGTAATATCTTTCAGAGTTATTGTCTCAATCCCGATATACATGCTAAAAGGTACAACTTCCTTAAGTTTCGTCCATGAGTGTATACACACTTGGTTATCTCGTGTGTCTTCAATAAAGGTCACTGTAATATCTTCCAGAGTTATTGTCTCAATCCCGATATACACACTAAAAGGTACAACTTCCTTAAGTTTTGTCCATGAGTGTATACACACTTGGTTATCTCGTGTGTCTGCAATAAAGGTCACTGTAATATCTTTCAGAGTTATTGTCTCAATCCCGATATACATGCTAAAAGGTACAACTTCCTTAAGTTTTGTCCATGAGTGTATACCCACTTGGTTATCTCGTGTGTCTTCAATAAAGGTCACTGTAATATCTTTCAGAGTTATTGTCTCAATCCCGATATACATGCTAAAAGGTACAACTTCCTTAAGTTTTGTCCATGAGTGTATACACACTTGGTTATCTCGTGTGTCTGCAATAAAGGTCACTGTAATATCTTTCAGAGTTATTGTCTCAATCCCGATATACATGCTAAAAGGTACAACTTCCTTAAGTTTCGTCCATGAGTGTATACACACTTGGTTATCTCGTGTGTCTTCAATAAAGGTCACTGTAATATCTTCCAGAGTTATTGTCTCAATCCCGATATACACACTAAAAGGTACAACTTCCTTAAGTTTTGTCCATGAGTGTATACACACTTGGTTATCTCGTGTGTCTGCAATAAAGGTCACTGTAATATCTTTCAGAGTTATTGTCTCAATCCCGATATACATGCTAAAAGGTACAACTTCCTTAAGTTTTGTCCATGAGTGTATACCCACTTGGTTATCTCGTGTGTCTTCAATAAAGGTCACTGTAATATCTTTCAGAGTTATTGTCTCAATCCCGATATACATGCTAAAAGGTACAACTTCCTTAAGTTTTGTCCATGAGTGTATACCCACTTGGTTATCTCGTGTGTCTTCAATAAAGGTCACTGTAATATCTTTCAGAGTTATTGTCTCAATCCCGATATACACACTAAAAGGTACAACTTCCTTAAGTTTTGTCCATGAGTGTATACACACTTGGTTATCTCGTGTGTCTTCAATAAAGGTCACTGTAATATCTTTCAGAGTTATTGTCTCAATCCCGATATACATGCTAAAAGGTACAACTTCCTTAAGTTATGTCCATGAGTGTATACACACTTGGTTATCTCGTGTGTCTTCAATAAAGGTCACTGTAATATCTTCCAGAGTTATTGTCTCAATCCCGATATACACGCTAAAAGGTACAACTTCCTTAAGTTTTGTCCATGAGTGTATACACACTTGGTTATCTCGTGTGTCTTCAATAAAGGTCACTGTAATATCTTTCAGAGTTATTGTCTCAATCCCGATATACATGCTAAAAGGTACAACTTCCTTAAGTTTTGTCCATGAGTATATACACACTTGGTTATCTCGTGTGTCTTCAATAAAGGTCACTGTAATATCTTTCAGAGTTATTGTCTCAATCCCGATATACATGCTAAAAGGTACAACTTCCTTAAGTTTTGTCCCTGAGTGTATACACACTTGGTTATCTCGTGTGTCTTCAATAAAGGTCACTGTAAAATCTTTCAGAGTTATTGTCTCAATCCCGATATACATGCTAAAAGGTACAACTTCCTTAAGTTTCGTCCATGAGTGTATACACACTTGGTTATCTCGTGTGTCTTCAATAAAGGTCACTGTAATATCTTCCAGAGTTATTGTCTCAATCCCGATATACACACTAAAAGGTACAACTTCCTTAAGTTTTGTCCAGAGTGTATACACACTTGGTTATCTCGTGTGTCTGCAATAAAGGTCACTGTAATATCTTTCAGAGTTATTGTCTCAATCCCGATATACATGCTAAAAGGTACAACTTCCTTAAATTTTGTCCATGAGTGTAGTCATGCTAAATCATTGCTGATTTTGCAAAAAAAAAAAAAAGGTCGCTTGGGAAGATCTTCGTTTTAAGAGGTGTTTCTCTAGAAGATGATCTCTCTAGGAGATTGCCTATTAGGGAAGTGGCCCTTCAGGAAGGTTTCTGTTCATTATACGGCCGCTCATTGCAGGTTTCAAAGTATAATTTCAAGAAAATGATAGACAGCACAAACAACAAAACCTAAGAAAGTTGTACCTTTTAGCATGTATATCGGGATTGAGACAATAACTCTGAAAGATATTACAGTGACCTTTATTGAAGACATACGAGATAACCAAGTGTGTATACACTCATGGACAAAACTTAAGGAAGTTGTACCTTTTAGCATGTATATCGGGATTGAGACAATAACTCTGAAAGATATTACTGTGACCTTTATTGAAGACACACGAGATAACCAAGTGTGTATACACTCATGGACAAAACTTAAGGAAGTTGTACCTTTTAGCATGTATATCGGGATTGAGACAATAACTCTGAAAGATATTACTGTGACCTTTATTGAAGACACACGAGATAACCAAGTGTGTATACACTCATGGACAAAACTTAAGGAAGTTGTTCCTTTTAGCATGTATATCGGGATTGAGACAATAACTCTGAAAGATATTAAAGTGACCTTTATTGAAGATACACGAGATAACCAAGTGTGTATACACTCATGGACAATACTTAAGGAAGTTGTACCTTTTAGCATGTATATCGGGATTTAGACAATAACTCTGAAAGATATTAAAGTGACCTTTATTGAAGACACACGAGATAACCAAGTGTGTATACACTCATGGACAAAACTTAAGGAAGTTGTACCTTTTAGCATGTATATCGGGATTGAGACAATAACTCTGAAAGATATTACAGTGACCTTTATTGAAGACACACGAGATAACCAAGTGTGTATACACTCATGGACAAAACTTAAGGAAGTTGTACCTTTTAGCATGTATATCGGGATTGAGACAATAACTCTGAAAGATATTACAGTGACCTTTATTGAAGACACACGAGATAACCAAGTATGTATACACTCATGGACAAAACTTAAGGAAGTTGTTCATTTTAGCATGTATATCGGGATTGAGACAATAACTCTGAAAGATATTACAGGACCTTTATTGAAGATACACGAGATAACCAAGTGTGTATACACTCATGGACAAAACTTAAGGAAGTTGTACCTTTTAGCATATATATCGGGATTGAGACAATAACTCTGAAAGAAATTATAGTGACCTTTATTGAAAATACACAAGAAAACCAAGTGTGAACAACCTCTGTCATCAAAAGCATTCCACTTTCTTAAGTTTCATCCATAAGTCAAGAGATAGACAAGACTGGGAAGCGAAATTTCACAATATACCTATCAGAGTACCAAATTATGAAATGATGGAAATGCGATACTTATTTTTGACCAATTCATCAAAGATAGAAATCTAGTACCTATACATGACCCCAAAGTAGCTTGTTCACAACAAACTCACAATATATTTTGATGACACGTCGTGACAATAAATATGATTTCCAATATCACAATGTCATTGATTTTTGTCATCTATTGTCTTTATTGTCCTTGTATCAACCTTCCTACGTCAATTGTCTGTTGTCTTGCATACAGAACATCTTCTGCTCGAATTTGCAAAATGATGAAGGTTGTTATGAAAAACGAAATTTTTTATATTTTGGCTAATCTGTATTATAAATTATAGCTATAAGGTAATAATACCAAATAAATAAATAGTGTGTGATGTTTCGGTAACAGCGTTGTTACCATCTTCAAACAAAAGTACTGAATAATAAGGTACAATTCGGACTATAGATTATAAACACAAGGTAATAAGACACCAAATCCAAATAAATAAATAGTGTGTGATGTTTCGGTAACAGCGTTGTTACCATCTTCAAACAAAAGTACTGAATAATAAGGTACAATTTGGATTATAGATTATAAACACAAGGTAATAAGACACCAAATCCAAATAAATAAATAGTGTGTGATGTTTCAGTAACAGTGTTGTTACCATCATCAGACAAAAGTACTATGATAGAGAACAATACGATTGCTGAGATAGAGATATATGGATACATCTGAGGCTCTTCACTGGACACGACAACAACAGAAAATTGACCCAGAACAGCAGCTTTACACACCCAATAACATTGCGACTGCTGTGATAGAGATGTATGGAGACATCTGAGGCTCTTCATTGGACACGACAACAACAGAAAATTGACCCAGAACAGCAGCTTTACACACCCAAGAACATTACGACTGCTATGATAGAGATGTATGGAGACATCTGAGATTCTTCATTGGACACAACAACAACAAAAGTACTGATTTGTTGTCTGATTAATTTGTGTTTCTAATCTAAAATCCAAGGTATAATAAGACCAAATAAATAGTGTGTGATGTTTCAGTAACAGCATTGTTACCATTATCAGACAAAAGAATAAAATAGAGAGGAAGAATATGGTTTTCCCTCTACTAACCAAAATGGATGATTTTCAAGTCCAAAAATGAGAAAAATATCACAGCATGTTCTTAAATAGTACTGTTATCAAGTTTGTAAACCCTTTATCCTTTATTCTTTTGTTTGATGATGGTAACAACGCTGTTACCGAAACGTCACACACTATTTATATATTTAAATTTGGTCTTTTCACCTTGTAAAATCAATATTTGTTCATCAAAAGGTAATTATAACCAAACGACAGGCGAAAAATTATACGTTTTATTTGATCTTTTGGTTGAAAATTTGCCAATATGCAATAAAGTAACGTATTTTTTTAATCTATGGTTATCTTTTGGTTCATATTTCTATTATGACTAGCTAATCCATGTTCGAATCCCACAATGGGCACTTTATTTTTCTGAATATAAAAACGTACCAGTGAATGCAAATAAAAGAACAGGGTTTCTGGGATATTTGTAAGTGTAATGGTCAAACTGCTTCTACATGTGTAGGTACGAGGGTTGTCCGTTAAATAAGTTCCACGGGGCACCACTCTCATGAGGAACGCTTTTAGGCGCGAGCCGACTGCGCGGGCTCGTAGCTTGTTCTCCCCACTCCAATTTCCCACCAACGCCACGTCGCTGGTAAGCTTAGTCTTGGCTGAGCAGCCGTTAGTGATGGAGCTTCCCTTCGTTTCTCCCGCCAGCTGCGAATTACGGTCAGAAATTCGCTTTTTGGCCGCAAAGAAGAATTCGGCGAAGGACATTCTTACTGAACTCTGTCAAGTGTATGGAAAAGGGTGTATGAGTTCCGGGATGGTGCGCAGATGGGTCAGAGAATTTAAAAACGGCCGAACAGACGTCCACGAGAACCGCGTGCTGGACGGCCATTGGTTTCGGACGAAACCATTGCCAAAGTCGAAGCGGCAATGCTTGAAGATCGACGGGTTACTGTGCGGAAGCTCTGTGATTTGGTTCCTGATGTCAGTAAAACCACCTTCGACAAGATTTTGCATGAACATTTATGGTATTCAAAGGTCTGCGCAAGATGAGTTCCGAAAATGCTGACTGAAGACCATAAACGGCAGCGGGTTGAAGCGGCCCAGAAATTTCTCGATTGCCACGAAACTGACGGAGAGGAATTCTTGGATTCGATCGTTACACCACACCGGAGACAAAGGAGCAATCCAAGCAGTGGAAGCACACTTCTTCGCCGAAACCTCTGAAGTTTGAACAAACGCTTTCTGCCGGGAAACTTATGGCTACCGTCCTTTGGGACCGAAAGGTTCTATTGTTGTGCGACTTTATGCGTCGGGCTACAACAATCAATTCCAACCGGTACTGTGAGACCTTAAAACAACTTCGACGCGCGATTCAGAACAAGAGGAGAGGGATGTTAACCAAAGGGGTGCGTTTTCACCACGACAACTGAGACTCATCCCCAGCACAGACACCATCAACAACCTCTACAAGCTTGATACCCTGATATGATTGAGTGGAGTTAAGAAAGAAGAAGAGACTCATCCCCAGCACAGACACCATCAACAAGCTCTACAGACTTGATACCCTGATATGATTGAGTGAAGACAAGAAAGAATCCCCAGCACAGACACCATCAACAACCTCTACAAGCTTGGATACCCTGATATGATTGAGTGGAGATAAGAAAGAAGAAGAGATATATCCCCAGTACAGACACCATCAACAAACTCAACAGACTTGATACCCTGATATGATTGAGTGAAGATAAGAAAGAAGAAGAGACTCATCCCCAGCACAGACACCATCAACAAGCTCTACAAGCTGGATACCCTGATATGATTGAGTGAAGATAAGAAATAAGAAGAGATATATGGACATGTAGTTAGTATATAAACATCAAATTTCGATTACCATAATTATATGATAAGATAATAAACTCAAAAGGAGATTCTCTATAAAACATGTTTATTTCGCTAGCTTTCAAACGACACCGTTCAACAACGGGCGTAAAGACAAGGTGTTATGTGAGATGCATATATACACTTATAAGAGAAAAAAGGTTGAAATTCGTGAAGGATTGACTATAGCATTTTACACTTTTGTATAGATTCGGTTTTCCTTATACAGTTAAACCTGTCTATAACGCCCCCTCTTGGGACTCACCTAAATAGGGTGCTATAGAGAGGGGGTGCTATAGACAGTTCACTTTTAATGTAAATCGCATCGTACTACGTATTTAAAATCGGGCGCTATAGAGAGGAAGGTGCTATTTAGAGGGGGCGCTATAGACAGGTTTAACTGTACTACAGTAAATAAAGTACCTTTTGGTATGACGTTCCCAGTTTTTATTTGCGTTTAATATGTTTTTCGTACTGCTTATGTGATGTACCACATTGTGGCCTGAATATGTATATGTTATATCTCTAAATATTGATGAGATACATAAAAACTAATTTATATTCGTGATCAGCACCTCAAGTCAGAAACTGATGTATTATCAAAAGCATCTTTTTCAGTGTAGACCAGTGTAATCATTATGGGTAATAACGTCTTTACACCCGTTGAAAAACGATGTCGTTTGAAAACTAGCGAAATAAATATTTTCTATAGAAGAAGTTCCTTTTGAGTTTATAATCTTATCCAATATACAGTTACGAGCGTCATGCGTTCTTCATCTCTTAATTCTTCAGTTTTCATCTCTGTCACCGTTTGCTTTTTTTTTTTTTTTGGAATGGCGCTCTCCTATTGGTTGGCTACGATCACGCCACCTTTGCCCCCCCCCACTCGCTTTTTCGTTTTTGTAACTATTGTGTTGGAGCGGGTCGCTCCTTAAATAAATGCATATATTAGTTAATAACTAAATGGAATCCTCTCTTTCTTTTTCCCAGTAAGAGACGCCTACGGAAGCCAACAGTACATAGACAGATAAAGCACATAGGCTATAGTTATTAACTAAAATATGCATTTATTTAAGGCGCCAATTTATAATTGTAACAAATAGTATTTGAATAAAAACATTCAATCGGGTAAAACACGGGCGTTGCCCGGGTCATTCGGCTAGTAATACATATGTAGGATCATTAATCACCACAGACACGGTTAGCCACTAAAGTTGTTTATTTCAAAAAGTCTCTCCACTTATTTAGGCATAAAAAATTTTAGTTAAATAGTATTTTAACAATATAGAAATATAACATATTGTTTACAATAAAATATAAAATAATTTAATAAAGAATAATTAAATATTTACATTTACAAAATGTAACTTTTATAACACTCAAAGTTTAACACAGCGCCATCTAGGTGTGGCAATTGGAATTATTTAACCCTACACATATAATTAGTTTCTAATCATGATGAAATTGTGAAAAACGATTTAAAATTACAAAATATAATTTCTCACAATGAGTTTCTTTTTATTACAGAACGCTATCTTTCAAATGACAATCGCTCTTCAACGGGCTTAATAAAACATCAACTGTGATAAAGCATAATTTGGATTATAGATTACTAGCCGAATGACCCGGGCAACGCCCGGGTTTTACCCGATTAAATGCTTTTATTCAAATACTACTCGTTGCAATTATAAATTGGCGCCGTGGATGTCATTTTTGTATAATATATAAATGAGTTTTAAAAATTGTAAAAAAAAAAAAATGCATCGGCCGGGAATCGAACCCGGGCCGCCCGCGTGGCAGGCGAGCATTCTACCACTGAACCACCGATGGTTATGAGAAATGGCCATATTTAGGCATTTATTCCATTCACAAAGCACACGGTGACAGAATTGATTAAGAATTGTTGCTTGATGACTCTGATACTTGCATATTTTAATTAAAAAAAGAAAATAAGATCTAATCCAAATAATTTATTAGTGTGTGACGTTTCGGCAACAACATTGTCACCATCATCAGACAAAAGAATAAATCTATTCTATAATCTAGATTTGTTCTTTTGTCTAATGATGGTGACAATGTTGTTGCCGAAACGTCACACACTAATAAATTATTTGGATTAGATCTTATTTTCTTTTATTAAAACATCGACTATATCTTACAAGAAATATTCGCAAATACAAACACACGCAGCGTGGATATTTATAACTGAAATTTTAAATTGATATGTAATTTAAACAATGTTATGGAATGTCTATTTACATTTTTAGGGAATCCAGAACCTATGAAATTGATCTATTGATTTCTTCTAAGATATCTAAGGTATTGTGATCTTTCTGTTTATGATATTCATTGGAAACGAGAGATTCTAAAAGTAACCGTTGAAATTTGTTATTAATATTTTTGTAGTGACATTTCTGTTATGTTGAATTGGTGACCGGTCTGTGCACACAATATGTTGATAGATCATAGAACGTTGGTCTTTTGTTCTGATATTTCTGTTATGTTCCTACCAAAATAGTTTTATGAAGTAAGAAAATACAATATAATACATTATTTTTCCGTGTTCATCATTACTCTTCATAATTCACCCTTTCATACCTCATCCAAAAAGGTTAGAAATAGTCGATATTTCACCTTGAAATAAAATTGTGATTTTTCATTGAAAAGAAACTCATGCGGTGTAACTTCTAGTGTCGTTTTACAACCACAGGCCGCAGTGTATTATTGTATTATAAGTTACTTTATGTATCATTTACGAACGGAAAAATACGTCCAGGGTAGCCTAGTGGACATCGCATCTGCCCGGTAAGCGGAACATTGTGGGTTCGTTTCCCATCCCTGGACACTTTTATTTTTCCGTGTGTTCATCATTACTCTTCATAATTCACTCTTTCATACCTCATCCAAAAAGGTTAGAAATAGTCAATATTTCACCTTGAAATAAAATTGTGATTTTGCGTTGAAAAAAAACTCATGCGGTGTAACTTCGAGCAAGAAAATGATTATTCTTTGGGTGTGAAAGCTTGTAAAAAATAGGAACTTACCCTCTACCATTGATTTTTGTTTATTTTTTTCTTTTGCATAAGTTGAATCAGGTTAGAACGATGTATGTAAATTAGATGATTGTTGTCTTAAATACGATGTAATTAAATGTATTCTTTCTAAGAATAACCGTTGATATTTGTTCTTAATAAAAAAAACTCATTGTGAGAAAATATTTTATGATTTTAAAACATGTATTTAGTATCAAACGACGTTTTTATTCGTTTTATCTACTCCTGTAGTGAAAGGAATAGATGCTCGAAATCTTGAGATTGTAATAAAAATCAAAAGTACACGTGGTACAGACCATGATAATCATGGTGGGTAGAAGTAGGAGACTGTTTTTACTCTAAATGCACCACATGTCTATACATGTGAAAAGCTGTTCGACTTTTCACTTACAAATGTGCCAGAGCCCCGTTTGGTTACTTGCACTCGCTGGTGTGGTTGGAATTTTGCAAGAATCGGGGACCATTGGAGCATTTTTTTAAACAAAAAAAAAAGTGCCCAATGCGGGAATCGAACCCGGGTCGTAGCGGTTGAAAACCAACGGTTTAGACCATCCTTCTACCGATCCCCGCACTTATAGTAAAATTAGTTATCAAATATTACCTATAACGATTACACTGGTCTACACTGAAATGTTTTTGATCATGCATCAGTTTCTGACTTGAGGTGCTGATCACGAATATAATGTTAGTTTTGTGTATCTCATCAATTTTTAGAGATATAACATATACATATTTAGGCCACAATGTGGTACATCATTCCATATAAGCGGTACGAAAAACACATTGAACGCAAATAAAACTGAGAACGTTATACCAAAAGGTACTTTATTTACTGTAGTATAAGAAAACCGAATCTATACAAAAAATGTAAAATGCTACAGTCAATCCTTCATGAATTTCAACCTTTTGATTTTCTCTGTGTATTCCGGCAGAGACAGATTCCAGCAGTAATCTGCCATCATGTGGCAGTCCCAGACACCTTGATATCTCTCTTCCATCACTTTAATGTCTTGATGGAATCGCTGTTCATCACTATATGCACCGAGATTATCAGGAAATTTGTCCAGGTGACTATGCAAATTGTGAACCTTAATACTCATATTTACAGCTTCATAGCTTTTAAGCATATTTTGGACAAACTCTTTGTAATTATCGTCTCTTTTATTACCTAAAAAATCCATGTACTACAGCCTTAAGGCCTGACCATGCTGCTTCTTCAATTCCATTCTGGTTATTAGAAAAATTTTGTCAATCAGAAGCCTCTTGGTTTGAGTCCGTCAAAAACTCCTGCTTTTATCTTTTCTAGGCTAATATATGTAAAAAAAAAAAACGACATATATATTTGAAGCATTATCCATCTTTATCTAGAGCCTTTACGCGTAATTTGTTTACACGATGAATGTTAGTTTGTTTACGCGATGAATGTTTTTAAAAGGTAAGATTATCCAATCGCCGTGAAACTTTAGGAAGTTATTTACTATACTACTGGGAAGGTTTCAGGTTTGAATTTGATTTAAAATAAATATTATTTGCAATTTTATTTGCAAATTTTCTACTTTCACTTACAGCAGCGCCTCTCGCGGTATCTGGTGAAATGGTGTGAATCTGGTATGATTATCATGGACTGTATTACGTGTAATAGGGATGGTAAAAATATTATCGAAGATTTAGGCTTATCTTAAGGTAGATGTTTTGGATGTTAGGTTATCTGTTGGGTCTTAGTTTGAGACCTTATCGAAAAATTTGAATGTATTAGTTTTATTGTAGACGTTTTCTTGTCTACATTCATGGACAAAACATAAGTAAGTTATACCTTTTATATTGTATAAAGGCCATCTCTCCCGTCAAAATAGACGTCAAAACTAGACATCATCTATTGACCGTCGCCACAAACTAGCGGACTCAGGTCGGTAACAAAGCCACAACACCAGCTTTGGTAAACTGAGAAGCGTCCACCTAGAGACCATGGTTTCTGGCTAATGGCCCTCGTCAGTCTAGGGCGGACAAGGGATCTAATGGAATCTTCACAATCTACCAAAGAGGTGTTTAGCTGGTAAAGGGGCTAGGCCAAATCTATATACAGTAGAACCTCCCTTTAGCAGACACCTCTCCACAAAAGGCAGTTTTCATTTGCAAAATTATCATTTTTACTATTTATAAACTCTCCCTAAATTCAATTTCTATTTCACAACCTATGTAAATAACACAAGATGATTATTACCTTACCCAATTGGGAGGATATGTATGGGGCAAGTCCCTAATAAAGGCTTCTGTGTGCGTGTGTAAAGCTTTTTGTTGTTGTTGATTACTGGTACTATTACTGTTATTCCTGTATGTACCCTACATTTCTACTTGGAGAATCTGTATAAGAATAAAAGGTCTTAATGAAGCTTTTTGTTGTTGTAGATTCAATAGGAACAAGAAAATCGGTGTATATATATATATGTGATACATCCATTTTGCCAGTTAAACACTTCTTTGACGGATTAATGCATACCGTCTAAGCAATTTCTATCTTTTCGATGTTTTAATCTACAAGTGTTTAGTTTAATTGTACAGCCCTCGATGCAGAGAGGAAGGCCCTATATCAACAAATTAAATGTACCAACACTTCACCCTACGTTTTGCTTTCAAAAATATCAGCAAACAAATCTAAGGCAATAGCTTACTATAATTTTTTTAGATCATCATTATGTAAGGACCAGTCAACAAGTGAATGACTTTAAGAGAAAAGTAAAGCCAGTTCAATTTCCATGTAAATAACACAATTATTACCTTACCCAATTGGGAGAATCTGTATGGGGCAATTTTCTAATATAGGATTTTGTGTGTGTGTAATCTAAAAATGTTTAAAAGAATTGAGATAAAAGGTAGATAGTCTACAAATCTGTATCTACTTACATATCGTAGATCTGTGCCCAATCTTGCTGCCAGTACTTCCAAAGATAGATTCAATTCACCAGATAAATCCTCTTCAGGATCGTCTACACTCTCACAGCATCTCACGCTGCAAGTCATCTTCCAACTGACGTAAGCAGAAGATTCAAATTGGCATGTCGACGTTGCTAGAAATGGTGACGTTGCTCGAACATTCGTCTGCACAGAATAACCTGTAACAATTAGAACAGTTATAATACATTAGCACGCCATCTATGATCAAAATTTGAAACTATTATAGACGCAATGTGAAAAAATAGTACAAATGTGATATTGTACTGGAATAAAGTGCATAAATTATGAAAAAGGCTTCTCCTTATTGTGTAAATGAAAGTTACTGATGGCGTGCGCCATCTAACAGAATAAATATCAACAATTTCTCGTTTATATTACGATATAATTATAATTAAAAATCAATGAGAATTGTTGATATTGCCACATGGAAAATTAAGGAAGACAAACTTCAAGAGGGGACAGCAATTTATTTCAGGGAAGGAAAAACTATGAATGATAAACAAAAGATAAGCCACGAGGGCAATTTACAGAGTAGCAAAATATAAACATAAAAATGACCACTCTGTTATTAAAAACAATAAAATTAATAAATACTTTGTTACAATATTTATTCCGATAGATGGCGCAGGCCATCAGCAACTTTCAGTTGCACGATGAGGAGATGCCTTTTTTTTATACTTTATGTATCTTATTCCAGTACAATATCACATTTGTACTATTTTTTTTTTAAATACCCATTCTCACGCAATTCTGGCCTTAACTACCCGTTTCATGATTTTTCAGGATGCCTGAATGACCAGTTTTTTAGTCGTTGAGGTACAGCTTGAACGACTCTGATGAGGGCCAACAGCCCGAAAGGCGTCCGTGGTTATCTTTTCTTGATTAATCAAGAATGGGTATTCGGCCAATTCTGGAATAATTAAAAATCAACGAGAATAGCTGATATTTATTCCGATAGATGGCGCAAGCCATCAGCAACTTTCAGTTGCACGATAAGGAGATGTCTTTTTCATAAATTATTATAGACACGTATGATTCTTTTAAAAATTAAACAATTTCTACTGCCCTTACTGTAATGGGGGGAGAAATGTGTGCAATTTAACAGCGGTATGGTAGATTAAACTGGTGAAACTGCTGGGAGGGTTCACCACTGATGAGCAAGATCCTCCCTTTAATATTTCCATTACAGTAAGGACAGTAGAAATGGTTTAATTTACAAAAGAATCATACGTGTCTACAATAGTTTCGAATTTTCATTTAGAACTGTATCCCCTTCAATCCTAGAAGAGTTGGACTTCTACAAAAATCTGGGATCATTGAAACAATTTATTTTTTATTAAAATTTTTGCCATTGTGTTTCGTTTCAATATTCATCAAATATTATCTCTAAAAACCTTCCATGGAAGCATAGGGCGCCTCTCCCGTCAAAATAGACGTCAAAACCAGACGCCATCTATTGACCGTCACCGCAAACTAGCGGCCTCAGGTCGGTGACAAAGCCACAACACCAGCTTTGGTAAACTGAGAAGTGTCCACCTAGAGACCATGGTGATGGCGTCAGATTCTGACGTTTATTTTGACGGTAGAGGCATCCTATGCTTCCATGGATCAATTTCCTCCCGGCAAATTTTCCATCTATATTCTAGCCATAGATTTGGCCCAGCCACCTTGCCAGCTAAACACCTCTTTGACAGATTGTCAAGATTCCATTAGATCCCGTGTGGATCTCATGGAATAAATTCCGCCCTAGACTGACGAGGGCCATTAGCCAGAAACCATGGTCTCTAGGTGGACACTTCTCAGTTTACCAAAGCTGGTGTTGTGGCTTTGTCACCGACCTGAGGCCGCTAGTTTGTGACGACGGTCAATAGATGGCGTCTGGTTTTGACGTCTATTTTGACGGGAGAGGTGACCTCTGTCTTTGTATATCAATTTCCTTCCGGCAAAATTTCCATCTACAAACCTTATTGGGCAATGATAAAAGTTTTTGAATGAGAGGGGCTTGATTCTATCAGTGGTGGACCCTCTCAGCGGTTTAGCATTAGGGGGGTCGGTGGAAAGATGGACTGAAAAAACCATTGGTTTTCGACCTCCACGACCCGGGATTAAATCCACCGCATTGGAAACTTTTTTGTAATTAAAAAAAAAATGCTCCAATGGCCCCCGATTCTTACAAAAGTCCAACCCCACCAGCGAGAGCAAGTAATCAAACGGGGCTCTGGAATATTTGTAGGTGCAAAGTCAAACTGTTTTTCACATGTGTACACATGTGGTGCAATTAGAGTAAAAACAGTCGCCTACTTCTACCCACCATGATTACGATGATCTGGAATTTTGCAAGAATCGGGGGTACCATTGAAACATAATCAAAATTGTGATTCATGATAATGATATCATATAGGTATATGATGATAATCATGATTTATTGTACAAGAAACATTTAGAGAGTGTGTTATAACCCTGTTATAGAAAAAAAAACCGAAAAATTTCCTTTCAAGAAACTTTAATTCAATCTGAACTTTTGAACGCTTTCTCTCCATCTATTTCAAACTTTTTTTTTCTTCTCTTTTTTTCAATCCTTTTTTTTTCTTGAATAGTCATTGGACGAATGATTTCTCAACGCATCCCTATTGGCTACTTTACGTTGCCATAGTAACCAAGCAAAAAATTGAGAGTCGCTTTCTACTTTCAACTTTTCTTTTGGTATTTTTTATAGAATTTTTTTTGTCGCTTTTTTTTTTTTTTGAACTGGTTACTCTTTCTTTATTTCTGTTTAAAAGATTATTTTTTTTACCTTTATCCTCAATTCTCATAGTTTTTATCATTTTTTAAAAACTTTTTTCTTAAATTGATCTTTTATATATATATATATATCGTTTTTTTTTTTAAGGTTTATTTATTACATTATAGAAAGATTTGGCGTTCTCTCTCATTTAAGTTCTTTGTTCTTAAAGATTAAAGATGATAGGGCAATTATGTCTTTTGATTTTTTTCTTTCTTTGAAGAAATTTTATTTTTAAAAAATCTTTTGATATCTTTTTTCTACTTTGTAAAGTTAATTCTTTTTTTATCTCTTCTCTTATAATTATATAGATTTAATTATTTGTGTGTAAAAAAAGTGTTTTATCTATGAATTCTATTTTTTACTTTTAACTAGGTAATTAAATGTATTCATGGACAAAATTTAATAAAATTGTACCTTTTAGCATGTATATCGGGATTGAGACAATAACTCTGAAAGATGTGACCTTTATTGAAGACACACGAGATAACCAAGTGTGTATACACTCATGGACAAAACTTAAGGAAGTTGTACCTTTTAGCATGTATATCGGGATTGTTAGAATAACCCTGAAAGATATTACAGTGACTTCTAGGATCTTTAATACAGCTTTCTACCGAGTGACGGTAGTTCTGTCTAGCAGAATGTCTCCAGCCAAATTGTCCCATAGCTCCATTCCAGCCAACTTGTCCCATAGCTCCATTCCAGCCGACTTGTCCCATAGCTCCATTCCAGCCAACTTGTCGTGCAGTCATGTCGTGTCAAGTCACACGCCACCATTTAAGTTTCCCTCCATACCGCCCATTTAATGAAATGTTGCCGGCCGCCTCTCAGTAACAAAAAAACTTACCGACTTGTTCAAAGTTTCTCTCCAGCAATTATCTTTCTCACCAGCACACTCCCCTCGAGGTTTTATACCTATCTGAAAAAGAAGTCATTCCACTAATAATATAGTTAAATGTATAGAACCCAGAGCGTGTTGTTTAAATCATAAAAATGTTTAGAAAAAGTTGAATTATTTCATCACTCCCCTATAATACTAACTTAACTTCTACTCAATGATCACACGCACATGTCTTAGGTACAATTCGTATATTAACACAAAGCAAGAACGCGTCATCTTTATATATAAAATGAAAGGATTTAAAAGCATGAATGTTTCTTTTATACCTAATACAAACTTCTACTGCCCTTACTGCGATGAAAAAATATATTGCGAGGGTTTTGCTCATCGTCCAATACAGTATTAGAGCTCTGAGAAGCGGTCTGGTAGATTAAATTGGTGAACCCTCCCAGCGGTTTCGCCAATTTTCATATATTAAAAAGTATTAAAATGATGAAGAATATCTTATGAGATAACTGAATGTAACTCAATCAATACTTTTATTAAGACCTTCAGTCTTATATACAGATTATTCTAAAAGATAACATCAAATGAGTAGAGAAAAATAGAAGAAAAAAGATATTCAAATTTACGAAGTGTTATGGTAAATAGATAAAATTTGAGATAAAATACGCTAATCTTGACACGGTGTGGCCACTGGACATGTGTCGGACCTGGAGGCTGTTGTTGGGTTCTGTGCTACCTAGAGTATAGGAACTCTATCTATGCTTCCTTCCTGTGGTGAATCTGTATAAGACCAGTAGTCTTAATAAAGCTGTATGTGTGTATTCTGTTATAACGTCGGACCTGGAGGCTGTTGTTGGGTTCTGTGCTACCTAGAGTATAGGAACTCTATCTATGCTTCCTTCCTGTGGTGAATCTGTATAAGACCAGTAGTCTTAATAAAGCTGTATGTGTGTATTCTGTTATAACGTCGGACCTGGAGGCTGTTGTTGGGTTCTGTGCTGCCTGGAGTATAGGAGCTCTATCTATGCTTCCTTCCTGTGGTGAATCTGTATAAGACTGGTGGTCTTAATAAAGCTGTATGTGTGTATTCTGTTATAACTTCGGACCAGGAAGCTTTTGTTGGATTCTGTGCTGTCTGGAGTATAGGAACTCTATCTATGCTTCCTTCCTGTGGTGAATCTGTATAAGACCAGTAGTCTTAATAAAGCTGTATGTGTGTATTCTGTTATAACGTCGGACCTGGAGGCTGTTGTTGGGTTCTGTGCTGCCTGGAGTATAGGAGCTCTATCTATGCTTCCTTCCTGTGGTGAATCTGTATAAGACTGGTGGTCTTAATAAAGCTGTATGTGTGTATTCTGTTATAACGTCGGACCTGGAGGCTGTTGTTGGGTTCTGTGCTGCCTGGAGTATAGGAACTCTATCTATGCTTCCTTCCTGTGGTGAATCTGTATAAGACCAGTAGTCTTAATAAAGCTGTATGTGTGTATTCTGTTATAACGTCGGACCTGGAGGCTGTTGTTGGGTTCTGTGCTGCCTGGAGTATAGGATCTCTATCTATGCTTCCTTCCTGTGGTGAATCTGTATAAGACTGGTGGTCTTAATAAAGCTGTATGTGTGTATTCTGTTATAACGTCGGACCAGGAAGCTTTTGTTGGATTCTGTGCTGTCTGGAGTATAGGAACTCTATCTATGCTTCCTTCCTGTGGTGAATCTGTATAAGACCTGTGGTCTTAATAAAGATGTATGTGTGTATTCTGTTATAACGTCGGACCTGGAGGTTGTTGTTGGGTTCTGTGATGCCTGGAGTATAGGAGCTCTATCTATGCTTCTTTCATGTGGTGAATCTGTATAAGACTGGTGGTCTTAATAAAACTGTATGTGTGTATTCTGCTATAACGTCGGACCTGGAGGTTGTTGTTGGGTTCTGTACTGTCTGGAGTATAGGAGCTCTATCTATGCTTCCTTCCTGTGGTGAATCTGTATAAGACTGGTGGTCTTAATAAAACTGTATGTGTGTATTCTGTTATAACGTCGGACCAGGAAGCTTTTGTTGGATTCTGTGCTGTCTGGAGTATAGGAACTCTATCTATGCTTCCTTCCTGTGGTGAATCTGTATAAGACCTGTGGTCTTAATAAAGCTGTATGTGTGTATTCTGTTATAACGTCGGACCTGGAGGTTGTTGTTGGGTTCTGTGATGCCTGGAGTATAGGAGCTCCATCTATGCTTCCTTCATGTGGTGAATCTGTATAAGACTGGTGGTCTTAATAAAACTGTATGTGTGTATTCTGCTATAACGTCGGACCTGGAGGTTGTTGTTGGGTTCTGTACTGTCTGGAGTATAGGAGCTCTATCTATGCTTCCTTCCTGTGGTGAATCTGTATAAGACCGGTGGTCATAATAAAGCTGTGTGTATATTCTGTTATAACGTCGGACCTGAGGTTGTTGTTGGGTTCTGTGCTGCCTGGAGTATAGGAGCTCTATCTATGCCTCCTTCCTGTGGTGAATCTGTACAAGACTGGTGGTCTTAATAAAGCTGTTTGTGTCTGTATGCAGTCACAATGTTCTTGGGTGTACAAAGCTGCTGTTCTGGGTCAATTTTCTGTTGTTGTCGTGTCCAATGAAGATCCTCAGATATCTCCATACATCTCTATCACAGCAGTCGTATTGTTCTTGGGTGTGTAAAGTTCTGGGTCAATCTTCTGTGTAGATTGCTTAAAACTTTATAACTAAAAACTCTGTTAGTATATTATCTATATAAATTTCCAATTAAACGATTTATAGCCTGTCAAAGGATTCTATGGCTATTTTTCCCCGAGGATATCACGGGATTTTGGAACAGCGACCCTTTAAATTGCTACTTCTGCAATGTTGGCATCCAAGACAATTTGGTCCATTATCTATTCCATTGCCCATTCCTACAGGAAAAGAGACTGGAAATTCACGAAATTTCGGGGCTAACTCACTATAATGAACAACATGTATATACAATTTTTACTACTTCTGCTGGATAAAACATTTGTTTATAAATATTTAAAATATTTCAAGGCGATAGATAAAATGAGGGAAGAAGTGCTCAACTCCACAGACAACGGCTGACCCTCCCCTTCCTCCTGACTCATGTACATATATAACCTTTTATCCCCTTGTAAGACAATAGTGTCTTAATAAAGGTGTTTTGTTTGTTTGTTGTTTGTATTAATATCCAAAAGTATATTTTAATATACAAATATGTATATTTTAACATAGATATCAACTCTATTCACCAACGAGAAACGACTATATACCAGTTTCTCTTAGAATCGCCAAGCTATATAGAACCAGACGAATTCTTTTCAACATGGTGAGAGCTCCCTCTATTGACCGTAATTGGAACTAACGATTCACCCTCTCCCCCTCTTTCCACCCAGCGATTAAAACGCCAGCCAATCAGAACAAGCCATTTCAAAAACTCGTTTTCTGATTGGTTGACACGCCGTCTTCCTCGCTAGTTGGACGCCATTTTTTTTTTCCGGCAGTCGTCTGCCTTGTATCTTCCCCTTCATCTTTTGTAGCCTTCCCTCATTTTTTATTCAGTTTCCCCCCACTTTTTTTACCTATACAAAATGCCTAGTATGTATCTCCCCCTAGCTTTACTCATTTTTGCATTTTTTTTTTTTTTGTTTCCCAAGGTTGAAAAAAATGGGCTTTAAAAAAATCTTTTGATGTTCAAATCAAGTCCACACATTATTGATGCAAGAATAAAATTACCATAGCTATGAACAGCATGTTCTATGAAAAAGGTTTACGTCTTTTGACATGCTTTATAAATGTATAAAGGCAAGTAGGGAAAAAAAGAACTATTTTTTATAAAAAGGTTTATGGATGTATATTCAAAAGTGTTGATTTTTTTTTATTATATAAAGAATACACCGCTGTGTGTAGTAACACAATTACAATTTGTAAAGTTACCTTCGAGAGTATTGGTGCGGACATTCTTTGGAACAAATTTTAAATTATTTTGTTGTGAACTGTAGAGAGGTGTCCTTTCATGGAGGTTGTTCTACTGTATTGGTGATGGAAACTGTCCTTTGTAGAGAGGTGTCCTCTAGCGGGAGTGTCCTCTCATGGAGGTTGTTCTACTGTATTGGTGATGGAAACTGTTCTTTGTAGAGAGGTGTTCTCTCATGGAGGTTGTTCTACTGTATTGGTGATGGAAACTGTCCTTTGTAGAGAGGTGTCCTCTAGCGGGAGTGTCCTCTCATGGAGGTTGTTCTACTGTATTGGTGATGGAAACTGTTCTTTGTAGAGAGGTGTTCTCTCATGGAGGTTGTTCTACTGTATTGGTGATGGAAACTGTCCTTTGTAGAGAGGTGTCCTCTAGCGGGAGTGTCCTCTCATGGAGGTTGTTCTACTGTATTGGTGATGGAAACTGTCATTTGTAGAGAGGTATCCTCTCATGGAGGTTGTTCTACTGTATTGGTGATGGAAACTGTCATTTGTAGAGAGGTATCCTCTCATGGAGGTTGTTCTACTGTATTGGTGATGGAAACTGTCCTTTTTAGAAAGATGTCCTCTCATGGAGGTTGTTCTACTGTATTGGTGATGGAAACTGTCATTTGTAGAGAGGTATCCTCTCATGGAGGTTGTTCTACTGTATTGGTGATGGAAACTGTCCTTTGTAGAGAGGTGTCCTTTCATGGAGGTTGTTCTACTGTATTGGTGATGGAAACTGTCCTTTGTAGAGAGGTGTCCTTTCATGGAGGTTGTTCTACTGTATTGGTGATGGAAACTGTCCTTTTTAGAGAGGTGTCCTCTCATGGAGGTTGTTCTACTGTATTGGTGATGGAAACTGTCCTTTTTAGAGAGGTGTCCTCTCATGGAGGTTGTTCTACTGTATTGGTGATGGGAACTGTCCTTTTTATAGAGGTGTCCTCTCATGGAGGTTGTTCTACTGTATTGGTGATGGAAACTGACCTTTGTAGAGAGGTTTCCTATAGTGGAAGTGTCCTCTCATGGAGGTTGTTCTACTGTTTTGGTGATGGAAACTATCCTTTGTAGAGAGGTGTCTTCTAGCGGGAGTGTCCTCTCATGGAGGTTGTTCTACTGTATTGGTGATGGAAACTGTCCTTTGTAGAGAGGTGTCCTTTAGCGGGAGAGTCCTCTCATGGAGGTTGTTCTACTGTATTGGTGATGGAAACTGTCCTTTGTAGAGAGGTGTCCTCTAGCGGGAGTGTCCTCTCATGGAGGTTGTTCTACTGTCTTTTGAAAAAGTATTTCTTTGGGAAGTGTATGGTTCAACTTTCAAACGAACCAAGCGACATTATTTGCTCATTCTTCCAAATATTCTCTATATGCTTAGAGGATACGCTAAAACACCATTAAGGTGATCAGAAAGAAATATTTTGTCACTGTTGTTGTTGTTGTTGTAGTGTCCAATGAAGAGCCTCAGATGTCTCCATACATCTCTATCACAGCAGTCGTAACGTTCTTGGGTGTGTAAAGCTGCTGTTCTGGGTCAATTTTCTGTTGTTGTCGTGTCCAATGAAGAACCTCAGATGTCTCCATACATCTCTATCACAGCAGTCGTAACGTTCTTGGGTGTGTAAAGCTGCTGTTCTGGGTCAATTTTCTGTTGTTGT
>CP092870.1:60453440-60505675 GCA_030710605.1 Cordylochernes scorpioides | reverse complement strand
CGTGTCCAATGAAGAGCCTCAGTTGTCTCCATGCATCTCTATCACAGTTGTTGGCAATGTCCACTATCTTGGGTGTGTAAAGCTGCTGTTCTGGGTCAATTTTCTGTTGTTGTCGTGTCCAATGAAGAGCCTCAGATGTCTCCATACATCTCTATCACAGCAGTCACAATGTTCTTGGGTGTGTAAAGCTGCTGTTCTGGGTCAATTTTCTGTTGTTGTCGTGTCCAATGAAGAGACTCAGTTGTCTCCATACATCTCTTTCACAGCAGTCGAAATGTTCTTGGGTGTGAACAGCTGCTGTTCTGGGTCAATTTTCTGTTGTTGTCGTGTCCAATGAAGAGGCTCAGATATCTCAATACATCTCTATCACAGCAGTCGGAATGTTCTTGGGTGTGTAAAGCTGCTGTTCTGGGTCAATTTTCTGTTGTTGTAGTGTCCAATGAAGAGCCTCAGATGTCTCCATACATCTCTATCACAGCAGTCACAATGTTCTTGGGTGTGTAAAGCTGCTGTTCTGGGTCAATTTTCTGTTGTTGTCGTGTCCAATGAAGAGCCTCAGATACTCCATACATTTCTTCGACAGCAGTCGTAGTGTTCTTGGGTGTGTAAAGCTGCTGTTCTGGGTCAATTTTCTGTTGTTGTCGTGTCCAATGAAGAGCCTCAGATGTCTCCATACATCTCTATCACAGCAGTCGTAATGTTCTTGGATGTGTAAAGCTACTGTTCTGGGTCAATTTTCTGTTGTTGTCGTGTCCAATGAAGAGCCTCAGATGTCTCCATACATCTCTATCACAGCAGTCGTAATGTTCTTGGGTGTGTAAAGCTGCTGTTCTGGGTCAATTTTCTGTTGTTGTCGTGTCCAATCAAGAGCCTAAGATGTCTCCATACATCTCTATCACAGCAGTCGCTATGTTCTTGGGTGTGTAAAGCTGCTGTTCTGGGTCAATTTTCTTTTGTTGTCGTGTCCAATGAAGAGCCTCAGATGTCTCCATACATCTCTATCACAGGAGTCGTAATGTTCTTGGGTGTGTAAAGCTGCTGTTCTGGGTCAATTTTATTTTGTTGTCGTGTCCAATGAAGAGCCTCAGATGTCTCCATACATCTCTATCACAGTAGTCGGAATGTTCACTATGATGTGTGTGTAAAGCTGCTGCTCTGGGTCTATGTTAATTTTCTGCAAGGCTGCGGCCATTGTTGGACATGACAATATGTAGGTAGGTTTTATTTCCACACCAGGACAGTTGTTACATAGGTTCTTGTACCATCTGGATGTATAATTAAGATGTATCCAATTTTCTTCTCTCCTACTAGAGGCTTTGGAGATTTCGACATATGGACATCAAGGAAGAGGAAATTAAAGAACGAATACAATTGATAACATCAGAAATTGTACAAACTTACCAATCAAGGAACCAAAACAAAACACCAACTAAGATAATGATGTGAAAAAATAGTACAAATGTGATATTGTACTGGGATATGGTGGCATAATTATGAAAAAAAGGCATCTCCTTATCGTGCAACTGAAAGTTGCTGATGGCTTGCGCCATCTATCGGAATAAATATCAAATAAAAATCAACGAGAATAGTTGATATTTATTCCGATAGATGGCTCAAGCCATCAGCAACTTTCAGTTACACGATAAGGAGATGCCTTTTTTCATAAGATAATGATGACAAAGTTTAATAATAACATTTCCATTTGAACAGTCGTTCTATGTAACTGATCCTTGTGGTATTTTAGTAGTGTTCTTTAGAAAACAGAAGAGTATCTGGAATATTGAACAAAAACTTCATCTATGTCATTAGAAAACCTAAATAAAACACTTTATACTTATCTGTTGGACTCATTTTCAAGATACGATAGAAAGGTTATTGTAATTAATACACTCTTAGCATGTATTTCGGGATTGAGACAATAACTCTGAAAGATATTACAGTGACCTTTATTGAAGATACACGAGATAACCAAGTGTGTATACACTCATGGACAAAACTTAAGGAGGTTGTACCTTTAGCATGTATATCGGGATTGAGACAATACCTCTGAAATATATTACATTGACCTTTATTGAAGATACACGAGATAACCAAGTGTGTATACACTCATGGACAAAACTTAAGGAAGTTGTACCTTTTAGCATGTATATCGGGATTGAGACAATAACTCTGATAGATATTACAGTGACCTTTATTGAAGACACACGAGATAACCAAGTGTGTATACACTCATGGACAAAACTTAAGGAAGTTGTACCTTTTAGCATGTATATCGGGATTGAGACAATAACTCTGAAATATATTACAGTGACCTTTATTGAAGATACACGAGATAACCAAGTGTGTATACACTCATGGACAAAACTTAAGGAAGTTATACCTTTTAGCATGTATATCGGGATTGAGACAATAACTCTGAAATATATTACAGTGACCTTTATTGAAGATACACGAGATAACCAAGTGTGTATACACTCATGGACAAAACTTAAGGAAGTTGTACCTTTTAGCATGTACAGGGTGTACCAGGTAAATTGGGACTAACTTTGACAGTCCATAAAACAAAAACTACTTGAGATTATAAACTTGTTTTTTTTTTCATTACGTAGCCATATTCATGTAAAATGCAACAGTACATGTGTGCGCAGTGTAGTGATGAAGAGTAACCGAGAATTTGAAAATCGAGCTGCCATCATCGTTGCTCTGCGCGCCGGAAGGAGCCCCAAAGAGATAGTGGATTCTCTTAGTTGCCCAAAACCACTATTTATCGTGTCAAGAAGCAGTTTGATGAGGCCGACAGTAACAAAGAGGGGATAGCTACAAGGAAAAAGCACTCGCATCGATCGGACAGGGTAAGAGGCGAAGAATTTGTCAAAAATGTCAAGGAGAAGATTGATGGAAACCCTGGGAAGAGCATGAAGGCCATAGCCAAGGAAATGGACGTTGGCTCTATGACAATTGTCAGAACTATCCATGAGGACCTTGGTCTCAAGTCTTATGCCCTTCGGAAAGGTCAGTTGCTGACTGAGAATATGAAGAATAACAGAAAAGGAAAGGCTGCTGCCCTCCTCAACAACCTAAAACACGACTCTTTTGGCATGCTAAGGTTCTTCTCTGACGAAAAGAACTTTGACGTGGACCAAAAGGTAAATCCCAGGAATGATCGCTGGATCTGTAAAGACCCCTCAGAGATACCTGTCGTGATGCACACGAAATTTCCTGCCTCCGTAATGGTCCTTGGCGTTATCAGCAGTGAAGGTGATGTCATGCCTCCCCATTTCTTTGAGAAGGGCCTTAGGATGAACGCTGACACCTACATCAATGTTCTGGAGACCGTTGTGAAGCCTTGGATGGACATGGTGGCCGCAGGAAGGAAGCATGTCTTCCAACAGGACTCAGCTCCAGCCCATAAGGCAAAAAAGACACAATCGTGGCTGACACTTAACGTCCCTAGTCACTGGGGTCCTGATATTTGGCCCCTTAATTCTCCAGATTGCAATCCCCTCGACTACTATGTATGGGGCGTTGTTGAGAGAGATGTCAACAATGCTCCTCATACCACCATCCAGTCTGTCAAGAAAGCAGTTCACACGGTGATGACCCAAATGGACAAGGTCATCGTCGCCAAGGCCTGTGCTTCATTCCGCACTCGCCTCGAGACTGTTGTAGCTAATAATGGAAACTACATTGAATAAATAAAAACTATATCCTTTTATCTACTACTGTGTCAAATTTCATTCGGATATTTTAATTTTTACTTGCAAAAAATTTCAGTTAAAATACCATTGTTGAAATTCCCAATTTACCTGGTACACCCTGTATATCGGGATTGAGACAATAACTCTGAAAGATATTACAGTGACCTTTATTGAAGACACACGAGATAACCAAGTATGTATACACTAATGGACAAAACTTAAGGAGGTTGTACCTTTAGCATGTATATCGGGATTGAGACAATAACTCTGAAAGATATTACAGTGACCTTTATTGAAGATACACGAGATAACCAAGTGTGTAAACACTCATGGACAAAACTTAAGGAAGTTGTACCTTTAGCATGTATATCGGGATTGAGACAATAACTCTGAAAGATATTACAGTGACCTTTATTGAAGATACACGAGATAACCAAGTGTGTATTATAACTTAAGGAAGTTGTACCTTTTAGCATGTATATCGGGATTGAGACAATAACTCTGAAATATATTACAGTGACCTTTATTGAAGACACACGAGATAACCAAGTGTGTATACACTCATGGACAAAACTTAAGGAAGTTGTACCTTTTAGCATGTATATCGGGATTGAGACAATAACTCTGAAAGATATTACAGTGACCTTTATTGAAGACACACGAGATAACCAAATGTGTATACACTCATGGACAGTACTAAAGGAATTTGTACCTTTTAGCATGTATATCGGGATTGAGACAATAACTCTGAAAGATATTACAGTGACCTTTATTGAAGACACACGAGATAACCAAGTGTGTATACACTCATGGACAAAACTTAAGGAAGTTGTACCTTTTAGCATGTATATCGGGATTGAGACAATAACTCTGAAAGATATTACAGTGACTTTTATTGAAGACACACGAGATAACCAAGTGTGTATACCCTCATGGACAAAACTTAAGGAAGTTGTAACTTTTAGCATGTATATCGGGATTGAGACAATAACTCTGAAAGATATTACAATGACTTTTATTGAAGACACACGAGATAACCAAGTGTGTATACACTCATGGACAAAACTTAAGGAAGTTGTACCTTTTAGCATGTATATCGGGATTGAGACAATAACTCTGAAAGATATTACAGTGACTTTTATTGAAGACACACGAGATAACCAAGTGTGTATACACTCATGGACAAAACTTAAGGAAGTTTTAACTTTTAGCATGTATATCGGGATTGAGACAATAACTCTGAAAGATATTACAGTGACCTTTATTGAAGACACACGAGATAACCAAGTGTGTATACACTCATGGACAAAACTTAAGGAAGTTGTACATTTTAACATGTATATCGGGATTGAGACAATAACTCTGAAAGATATTACAGTGACCTTTATTGAAGACACACGAGATAACCAAGTGTGTATACACTCATGGACAAAGCTTAAGGAAGCTGTACCTTTTCGTATGTTACTTTGGCTTACATTGTTGTCCATTCTTCATTACTGAAGCTGTCATTGTTGTTCCTTTTACTGTTGCTTTGGCTCTATTATTGTTGTACTTTCTTCCATAGTTCATCTAAAATACCCATTCCAAAAGAGTCTAGCTTCAGTATCACTATAGAAGGAAAACCGAAAAATACAATATAACAGTGGTATTGTAGTCGTGCTCTTCATTTTTTTTTTTTTTGATTTGTAATATTTTAAAAGTGTTTAAAAAACTATATTTTTATTAAATAATGAATAAGCAAAATGATAATACTTCACGATGATCTATATATATAAAAATGAATGTATGTGTGTGTGTGTGGGTGTGTCTGTCTGTCTGTCCTTTATGCCTGACCAAACCACTGATTGGAACGCCATGAAACTTTGGGAAATTATTTAGTATAGTACTGGGAAGGTGTCTGAAAAATAATTTCTTGAATATCTTTAATATCCTTAGAGTTATTTGCAGATTTGTAGCTTTAACTCGCAAGCAGCGCCGCCTTGCGACGGAGATAGGCTTAGGTCTGCCCCACCCCGTCGAGAGAATGTAATCGTCCGGCCGCCGGCCGGATGGACAGTCCAATTTCCCACCGACCAATCAGAGGGATCAAGAGGTCCTGGCGCGCGGGGGCAGAGTTGGTGACACAGCTGTGCCAAGTAGACAAGAAAAAAGCCTCGCGGGTGACCTCCGGGAACTTCGTCCATCTTCCATAAAAGACCATGATTTTATTCAACTTATCGAGTATTTTTCAAGGGACCGGGAAAAAATGTTCACTAGATAAAACGATGATTTTGTAATGTAGAAAATTACGAAAGCCAAAATTCAGAATGACACGGCACACAGGGACCGGGAAAAATGTTCACTTTATCGAGAGATTCATATTTACGAGTTTCAAATCATCAAAATATATCTATTATTTTTTTAAATAAGTTTATAGAGAATTGTTTTAACAAATGTTCGTTAGACAAACCTTTACGATGATTTTGTAATGTAGAAAATTAGGAAGGCCAAAATTCAGAATGACACGGCTCACAGGGACCGGGAAAAAATGATCACTTTATCGAGAGATTCAAATTTACGAGTTTCAAATTATCAAAATATCTTTTTTATATATTTTTTATAAGTTTATAGATAATTGTTTTAACAAATGTTCGTTAGTAAACCTTTACTCGGGTAAAACCAGGGCTAAGCCGGGTACATCCGCTATCCTAAGGGACCGGGAAAAAAATGTTCACTAGATAAAACTATGATTTTGTAATGTAGAAAATTAGGAAAGGCAAAATTCAGGATGACACGGCGCACAGGGACAGGGAAAAAATGATCACTTTATCGAGAGATTCAAATTTACGAGTTTCAAATTATCAAAATATATCTATTTTTTTATATAAGTTTATAGAGAATTGTTTTAACAAATGTTCGTTAGACAAACCTTTATTCGGGTAAAACCCGGGCAAAGCCGGGTACATTCGCTAGTTTTAAAATAAATAATAATTTGTATTTTTTTGATAACTCTGTGACCTGAAAATATAGAAGTTCTATATATTTTTTTTAATTAGTTCGTTTTTGGTAGATGTAAATATTAGCCACCCTTTTAATTTGTCAGTTTGTATTTAAATAAAAAATAATTAATTTGATTTAAAAAAGGCCATGGCTATTTCTTCAAAACATCTACCATAGTATGATAGATTAAACTGGTCAAACCGCTGGGAGAGTTCAACTCTAATTAGCCAGGCCCTCCTATTTTTTATCATTGAAGTAAGGGCAGTAGAAATGGATTTTATTTTGAAAAAAAAAATCATACGAGTCAAAAATAGTTGAAATTTCTTATAAAAGATGGCGCGCTAATATAATTATTAAAAAAAAAATCCGTTAATAAAATAATAAATACTTTGCAACAATATATAGAATAAAAAATAAGAACATAGCAGTTTGTGGAACTCCTGTTTTTACAGCCAAAATTAACCAACATTGTTTTTGGCCGATTATAAAAGAAAAAAAAAGAAGGCTAAATTTTGTAATCGTCTGCTTCTAGCAAATTACGTTGGGGTAGCTCCTTCAATTTGAGAGCGCTCAAGCGTAAAACTTCTGTGACCTTCCAATTTCGTGGTCAACTAACACCAAATTACATTTCAAGGTTCGTACACCGACAGTACCTTTTTTTTTTTTATTCTTAATTTTTTTCTTTTAAGATTCTTTTCTCCATAAGAGAGTTTATCATTTATTAGAAGTTTATAATTAAAGTTTAGGGAAAAAAGAAGAAGGGAGAGAAATGGTAATAAAAAATTCAGTAGATAAAGTAATCTACCAAAATAAACAAACCTCCATTTTTTTAATAAAGCAGACGACTAAATTAAAAGATAAACCTATCTTATTAAAAATTTTGAGGGAATATTGGCTTTAAAAAATTTAAAAAGCTCAAAGAAGAAAAAATTATATTATATTTTTAAAGACTTGCAGGTCCTAAAAAAAAGTCTATCTAAGTTTTTTTACATGTTAATTTGCAGAAGTCGTTAAAAATAACACAATTACCTGTTAATTAGAGAGGCGCAGAGATAAAACTTTGAGGTAAAAAACAACTTGCAACCCTATATATTATATTTAGAATTTCTCAGTTTATATATAAGTTTGTTTTTACTAAACTAAACTATTTTCTTTGTAAACTATTGATTTTTTTACATTATTACATGAAAATTCGAAACTATTATAGACGCGTATGATTCTTTTAAAATTAAACAATTTCTACTGTCCTTACTGTAATAGAAAAATTTTTGGGAGGACCTGGTTCTTGTTTATTTTTAAAAAGAAGCATACACGTCTATAATAGTTTCGAATTTTCATAACAGATGGCGTGATGATGTATCATAATATATTATTATATAATTCAGAGTTATTGTCTCAATCCCGATATACATGCTAAAAGGTACAACTTCCTTAAGTTTTGTCCATGAGTATATACACACTTGGTTATCTCGTGTGCCTTCAATAAAGGTCACTGTAATATCTTTCAGAGTTATTGTCTCAATCCTGATATACATGCTAAAAGGTACAACTTCCTTAAGTTTTGTCCATGAGTATATACACACTTGGTTATCTCGTGTGCCTTCAATAAAGGTCACTGTAATATCTTTCAGAGTTATTGTCCCAATCCCGATATACATGCTAAAAGGTACAACTTCCTTAAGTTTTGTCCATGAGTGTACACATACTTGGTTTTCTCGTGTGTCTTCAATAAAGGTCACTGTAATATCTTTCAGAGTTATTGTCTCAATCCCGATATACATGCTAAAAGGTACAACTTCCTTAAGTATTGTCCATGATCTCATATTGTACTTCAAACAGCAGAAGACTCAACAAATGTTCCCATCATATTCTATACATAAAAAACAGCTGAAATATTGAAAGACATAGAATCGATTATCCAACCTAGACATTGGTTTCCAAGAATAATCCATAGAAAGACGAGCCATAAATAAGTAATAGAGTTTTAAAACTTGGTGGGAGATAAGACAGATCCCATATATCGATGCCACTGGGAGATGACACATTTCTGTCAACAATTGTCCTCAACACGACAGTTTTTATAAGATAGGTACTGGGTATAGAGTGTCTACGATCCATGCTTAGTACTGAGGTTTTAGACGAGAAAGTACTCTTATATAGCTATACGCGGTGGTACTGAAATTTAAATGACAGGACTTATGTTTACTATTGCAACGAGTTATTAAAGTGTTTGCTGTGTGTTTGACAATGCTAAGGTGTGTATAGGACATTGCAACTGTTTTTGGATGTGATAGAATGTGTGTTTGACAATGAAAAGAGAGGTGTCCTCTTTGTAAAGAGGTGTTCTCTCATGGATGTTGTTCTACTGTATTGGTGATGAAAACTGTCCTTTGTAGAGAGATGTCCTCTAGCGGGTGTGTCCTCTAATGGAGGTTGTTCTACTGTATTGGTGATGGAAACTGTCCTTTGTAGAGAGGTGTCCTCTCATGGAGTTTGTTCTACTGTATTGGTAATGGAAACTGTCCTTTGTAGAGAGGTGTCCTCTCATGGAGGTTCTTCTACTGTATTGATGATGGAAACTGTCCTTTGTAGAGAGGTGTCCTCTCATGGAGGTTGTTCTACTGTATTGGTGATTGAAACTGTCCTTTGTAGAGAGGTGTCCTCTCATGGAGGTTGTTCTACTGTATTGGTGATTGAAACTGTCCTTTGTAGAGAGGTGTCCTCTAGTGTGAATGTCCTTTTATGGAGGTTGTTCTACTCTATTGGTGATTGAAACTGTCCTTTGTAGAGAGGTGTCCTCTAGCGGGAGTATCCTCTCATGGAGGTTGTTCTACTGTATTGGTGATGGAAACTGTCTTTTGTAGAGAGGTGTCCTCTAGCGGGAGTGTCCTTTTATGGAGGTTGTTCTACTGTATTGATGATGGAAAATGTCCTTCGTAGAGAGGTGTCCTCTAGCGGGGGTGTCCTCTCATGGAGGTTGTTCTACTGTATTGGTGATGGAAACTGTCCTTTGTGGAGAGGTATCCTCTAGCGGGAGTGTCCTTTTATGGAGGTTGTTCTACTGTATTGGTGATGGAAACTGTCCTTTGTAGAGAGGTCTCCTCTAGCGGGAGTGTCCTTTTATGGAGGTTGTTCTACTGTATTGATGATGGAAAATGTCCTTTGTAGAGAGGTGTCCTCTAGCGGGAGTGTCCTCTAATGGAGGTTGTTCTAATGTATCTGTGATGAAAACTGTTCTTTGTAGAGAGGTGTCCTCTAGCGGGAGTGTCCTCTCATGGAGGTTGTTCTACTGTATTGGTGATGGAAACAGTCCTCTGTAGAGAGGTGTCCTCTAGCGGGAGTGTCCTCTCATGGAAGTTGTTCTACTGTATTGGTGATAAAAACTGTCCTTTGTAGAGAGATGTCCTCTAGCGGGAGTGTCCTCTCTTGGAGGTTGTTCTACTGTATTGGTGATGGAAACTGTCCTTTGTAGAGAGATGTCCTCTAGCAGGATTGTCCCTCATGGAGGTAGTTCTAATGTATTGGTGATGAAACTGTCCTTTGTAGAGAGGTGTCCTCTTATGGAGGTTGTTCTACTGTATTGGTGATGGAAACTGTCCTTTGTAGATAGGTGTCCTCTAGCGGGAGTGTCCTCTCATGGAGGTTGTTCTACTGTATTGGTGATAAAAACTGTTCTTTGTAGAGAGATGTCCTCTAGCGGGAGTGTCCTCTCTTGGAGGTTGTTCTACTGTATTGGTGATGGAAACTGTCCTTTGTAGAGAGATGTCCTCTAGCAGGAGTGTCCCTCATGGAGGTAGTTCTAATGTATTGGTGATGAAACTGTCCTTTGTAGAGAGGTGTCCTCTTATGGAGGTTGTTCTACTGTATTGGTGATGGAAACAGTCCTCTGTAGAGAGGTGTCCTCTAGCGGGAGTGTCCTCTCATGGAGGTTGTTCTACTGTATTGGTGATAAAAACTGTCCTTTGTAGAGAGATGTCCTCTAGCGGGAGTGTCCTCTCTTGGAGGTTGTTCTACTGTATTGGTGATGGAAACTGTCCTTTGTAGAGAGGTGTCCTCTAACAGGAGTGTCCTTTTATGGAAGTTGTTCTACTGTATTGGTGATGGAAACTGTCCTTTGTAGAGAGGTCTCCTATAGCGGGAGTGTCCTTTTATGGAGGTTGTTCTACTGTATTGATGATGGAAAATGTCCTTTGTAGAGAGGTGTCCTCTAGCGGGAGTGTCCTCTAATGGAGGTTGTTCTAATGTATTGGTGATGGAAACTGTCCTTTGTAGCGAGGTGTCCTCTAGCGGGAGTGTCCTCTCATGGAGGTTGTTCTACTGTATTGGTGATGGAAACTGTCCTTTGTAGAGAGGTGTCCTCTAGCGGGAGTGTCCTCTCATGGAGGTTGTTCTACTGTATTGGTGATGGAAACTGTCCTTTGTAGAGAGGTGTCCTCTAGCGGGAGTGTCCTCTCATGGAGGTTGTTCTACTGTATTGGTGATGGAAACAGTCCTCTGTAGAGAGGTGTCCTCTAGCGGGAGTGTCCTCTCATGGAGGTTGTTCTACTGTATTGGTGATGGAAACTGTCCTTTGTCGAGAGGTGTCCTCTAGCGGGAGTGTCCTCTCTTGGAGGTTGTACTACTGTATTGGTGATGAAACTGTCCTTTGTAGAGAGGTGTCCTCTAGCGGGAGTGTCCTCTCATGGAGGTTGTTCTACTGTATTGGTGATAAAAACTGTCCTTTGTAGAGAGATGTCCTCTAGCGGGAGTGTCCTCTCTTGGAGGTTGTTCTACTGTATTGGTGATGAAACTGTCCTTTGTAGAGAGGTGTCCTCTAGCGGGAGTGTCCTCTCATGGAGGTTGTTCTACTGTATTGGTGATGGAAACTGTCCTTTGTAGAGAGGTGTCCTCTAATGGGAGTATCCTCTCATGGAGGTTGTTCTACTGTAGAAAAAATGATACGAATTCAACAATAAATTGCATTATTTAATTAAAAAGACATATATTGGATCAAAATATTGAAGCGGTGGAGCAAGGCAGGCCAAGAGAAGAAGGCATGCAGGGGCCCCTTCCAGGAAGTGTTGATTGACAAATTCCAGAGGAGGGGGTGGCAGACAGGGGGTCCAGCTGGCGCCGACGTCGTGAAGGGATCAGCCGGGATAGCGGCCGGCCTGCCGGGGGTTTGTGCACCGAGAAGACCTGGCAGTCTGGGGGAGAGAAGTCTGTCTGGTGACAACGGGACCTGCAGCAAGGAGAACGGCGGTGACGACAGACGCGGCAGGTGGGCTCCGGACGTGTGGCCGTATGGACTGACCGGGAAGACGGTGACGAGGAGGATCTCTCTAGTGGCGGACAATGAAGGCAAGTCCATCTACTGTATATAGTTACTTATCTACTCTTTAAAGCTCTTATAATAAATATACCTCACTAAGCTGTATCCTAAAGAATCCACATTGTCTTCTCAGAAACCTTGCACGCAAACATCGACGGCTGAGAAGAGTCGTAACAATATCATTTATTTTACCAATATTTCAGTTGACCGAACGCCAACCTTTATCAATGTGTAGATTACCTTTTTTATATATAATAAAAACACATTGCAAAAAAAAAAAAAAAAAAGATAAAAAGCACTCACAGTTTTATTGAGCCCTATAATTCCTTAATTCTTATGACAAGTGAAGGGGCAGTCATGAAAATAGGAAATATAGTTATTTACTTATCAAGTAGTTTTTATTTTCAATTACTTGAAAAGAATTACACACACATTAAATAATTTTCACAGAGTAATATAGAATTTATAAAATTAATTCTATATTCGTTATTTTACAAAAATTAGGTAGGTTAACTATACATATTTACAACAATATTCAAAGTATTCTAAATCTATGGTCAAAAATAAAAGAATAATCAATGATGAAAATAAAATACATTCTGAAAATAGAGCAATCCATAAATAAATCTAAGAAAAAGGCATCTCCTTATCGTGCAACTGAAAGTTGCTAATGGCTTGCGCCATCTATTGGAATAAATATCAACTATTCTCGTTGATTTTTAATTATTCCATAATTGGCCAAAAACCCATTCTTGATTAATCAAGAAAAGCTAACCACGGGCGCGTTTCGGGCTGTTGGCCCTCATCAGCATGGTGCAAGCTAGTACAATACATACCCAGTACAATATCACATTTGTACTATTTTTTCATAAATAAATCTTTAAATATGTTATAATACCTTGAGATAAAGGTTGGCGTTCAGCCAATTGAAATATTGGTAAAATAAATGATATTTTGATCCAATATATTCCTTTTTAATTAAATACATGTTTTTAAAAAATATAAAATATTTGCATTTTGGATTATATAATATATATATGCTAAACTGCCTTTACTTAGAAACCTCAACTTTAAACTCCTTCTTTTCCCACATAAAAAAAAGGTCTTGTTAAAAACAAAAACAAAAAAACCTAATAAAACGCGTAAAGAGATAAAGATGAGAGAAAAAAAAAAAGAAGAAAAAAAAAAAAAAGACGATAGGAATGAATTTTATCCTCTTCCATTTTTTTTTTTTTTTAGGAATTTAGCGAGCAGAAGATGAGGAAGGAACGGTTGCTATGGTAACGAGTGACGTCATCAAGGGGTGGGAATCGTCTGGCAAATATTTACAAGTCGGCTGCTCTCTAATTTTCCAACAAGAATTTTTCCTTCTCCCTCGTACACCGTCGTAATTAATACCGTTTGGTTGGAATTTCCGCTCAATTTCCCTTAATTTATGTTTAAGGTACTTCCCTCTTTAAGAGAATTCTTTCTGTTTTTTTATTTATTTAATCCTTTTCTCTGTTCAAATATCATATTTAAATATATACCTTATATACAGTTAGTATATAAGTACATATCGGAATAAATATCAACTATTCGTTGATTTTTTTTAATTATTCCAGAATTGGCCAAATACCCATTCTTGATTAATCAAGAAAAGCTAACCACGGACGTTTTTTTGGGCTGTTGGCCCTCAACAGCGTGGTGCAAGCTGTACCTCAACGACCAAAAAACTGGTCATTCAGGCATCTTGAAAAATCATGAAACGGATAGTTAAGGCCAGAATTGCACCTCTCTGACGAGATCGAAGGATGGTCTACACCATTGGTTTCCTACCGCTACGACCCTGGATCGAATCCCACATTGGGAACTTTTTTCTAATTAAGAAAATGCTTCAATGGCTCCCGATTCTTGCAATAGTCCAACCCCACCAGCGAGTGTAAGTAACCAAACGGTGCTCTGGTACATTTGTAAGTGCAAAAGTCGAACTGCTTTTCACATGTGTATACATGTGGTGTACTCACAGTAAATTGCAGCTATGGTACCGCTCTGATTAATTCCTTGAGTCATTGTAGATTTTCTAGACCTAGCTTCCAGATCTTTTATCCATGGTGCTTCCGCGATCAGTTGCATAAGTCTTTGCAAAGTTCATCTTCTTTAAAAGCAGCGGCCAGATCTTGCAGCCCAAGTGTCTCCTTAATCAATCCCTACAGGCTCCGCAAGGTGCATATTTTCTAAAACTAGCTGCCAGATATTTTATCCATGATGCTTTCTCTATTAATTTCCTAAGCCTTTGCAAGGTACATCTTCTCAGAAACCAGTGGCCAGATATTGCAGCCATGATGGCGCTCTGATTAATTCTTTCAACCTTCACAAAATCCATCCTTTTGAAGACTTAGTATATCACTGCACAATTCCTACAGCCTTCTCAATGTACATCTTCTCTAAGACACGCGGCCAGATCTTGCATCCATGGTGCTTTCCCGATCAATTCCATGAACCTTTGCAACGTGCATCTTCTCTAAAAGCAGGGGCCATACATTGCAGCTATGGTACCGCTTTGATCAATTTCTTGAGTCTTTGCAAGATGCATATTTTCTATAACTAGTCGCCAGATCTTTCAGCCATGGTGCTTTCGCGCTTCGTGGTGCTTCTATGAGCCTTTGAAAGGTGAATCTTCTCTAAAAGCAGCGGCCAGATCTTGCAGCCCAAGTGTCTCCTTAATCAATTCCTACAGTCTCCGCAAGGTGCATATTTTCTCAAACTAGCTGCCAGATATTTTATCCATGATGCTTTCTCTATCAATTACATAAGCCTTTGAATTCTGCATCTTCTCTGAACCAGTGGCCATACATTGCAGCTATGGTACCGCTCTGATCAATTCCTTGAGTCTTCGCAAGGTGCATATTTTCTCAAACTAGCTGCCAGATCTTTCATACATGGTGCTTCCATGATCAATTTCATAAGCCTTTGCAAGGTACATCTCTTCTCAGAAACCAGTGGCCAGATATTTCAGCCAATGGTGTCGCTCTGATTAATTTCTTGAAAATTCACAAAGTGGATCCTTTTGAAGCCTTAGTGCCTCCCTTATCAATTCCTACAGTCTTCGCAAGGTGCATTTTCTCTAAAACTAGCTTACAGATCTTTTAGCCATGGTGCTTCCTAGATCAAGAAAAACGAGCCTTTGCAAGGTGCATCTTCTTTAAAAGCAGCGGCCTACATAGCAGCTATGGTACCGCTCTGATCAATTCCTTGAGTCTTCGCAAGGGGCATCTTTTCTAAAACTAGTTGCCTGATCTTTCAACATTGGTACGTCCACGATCAAACATATGAGCCTTTGCAAGGTTCATTTTCTCTAAAAGCAGCGGCCAGATTTTATAGCCATTGTACCTCTCTGATCAATTCCTACAGTCTTCGCAACATGCACCTTTTCTAAAAGGTGCAACTATTGCAACTATGGTACCGCTCTGATCAATTCATTAAGCCTTTGCAAGGTGAATCTTTTTCTAGAGGCAGCTGCCAGATTTTTCATCCATGGTGCTTTCGCGCTTCATGGTACTTCCATAAGCTTTTGCAATGTGATTTTCTCTGAAACAAGTCGCCAGATCTTGTAGCTATGATACCGCTTTGATCAATTGTTTCAACTTTCACAAAGTGGATCCTTTTGAAGCCTTAGTACCTCCTTGATCAAATCCTACAGTCTTCGCAAGATGCATGTTTTCTAAAACTAGCTGTCAGATCTTTCAACCATGGTGCTTTCTCTGTCAATTCCACGAATCTTTGCAAGGTGCATCTTTTCTAAAAGCAGCGGCCAAATATTGCAGCAATGATGCCGCTCTGATCAATTCCTTGAGTCTTCGTAAGGTACATTTTCTCTAAAACTGGTTTCAAGATATTTCAGCCATGGTGCTTTCGCACTTAATGATGCTTTCTCCATTAATTCCATGAATATAACATAAAAGGATTTAAAAGCGCGAATGTTTCTTTTATACATAAAACGAACTTCTACTGTCCTTACTGCGATGAAAAAATATATTGGGAGGGCTTGGCTCATCAGTGGTGAACCCTCCCAGCGGTTTCGCCAATTTAATCCACCAGACCGCTTCTCAGAGCTCTAATACTGTATTGGATCATTCTGCTTTTATATGCTACACTGAAGGATGGAATCTTAGAAATGGTTTTCAAGTAAACTATGGACATGAGCTTATAGGACAGTAGATTTACATTCAAATATTTGCATCGAGCAATGCTCTTCAGCAAACTATAAAGACAAGGCCATTAGGTTCACCACTGATGAGCCAAGCCCTCCCAATATATTTTTTCGTCGCAGTAAGGACAGTAGAAGTTCGTTTTATGTATAAAAGAAACATTCGCGCTTTTAAATCCTTTTATGTTATATGTATAGATGGCGCGTTATTGCTTTGTGTTAATTCCATGAATCTTTGCAAGGTCCATTTTCTCTAAAAGCAGCGGCCAGATATTGAAGCTATGGTACCTTTCTGATCTATTTCTTGAGTCTTCGTAAGGTGCATTTTCTCTAAAACTAGTTTCAAGATCTTTCAGCCATGGTGCTTTCGCGCTTAATGATGCTTCAAGCCATGGTGCTTTCGCTCTTCATGATGCTTCAAGCCATGGTGCTTTCATGAGCCTATGCAATTTGCATCTTCGCTTAAAGCAGAGGTCAGTTCTTGCAGCTATGGTACAGCTCTGATCAATTTCTTGAACATAAAGTGCATCCTCTTGAAGCCGTGGTGACTCTCTGAACAATTCCTATAGTATTCGCAAAGTGCAGCTTCTCTCAAACAAGCTGCCATACTCTAATAAATTCCTTGAGCATTTCGGAACGTGAATTTTCACTAAAACTAGATTTTCAGATCTTCCGGCTATGGTGCTTCCACGATCAATTCTTTTAGCCTTCACAAGGTTCATCTTCTCTAAAAGCAGCTAGTTCTTACAACCATGGTACCATTCTGATCAATTCTTGAATCTTCAGAGCTTTCAGCCTCTAAAAAAGCGGCCAAATCTTGAATCTTCGGCATTGTCCGATCATTTCCTTGGATCTTCTAAAAGCAACAATTTATGTTATTGTTGCCTTTTTGTCGTGTCCAATGAAAAGCCTCAGATGTCTCCATACATCTCTATCACAGAAGTCGTAATGTTCTTGGGTGTGTAAAGCTGCTGGGTCAATTTTCTGTTGTTGTCGTGTCCAATGAAAAGCCTCAGAAGTCTTCGTACATCTCTATCACAGCAGTCGTAATGTTCTTGGGTGTGTAAAGCTTCTGGGTCAATTTTCTGTTGTTGTCGTGTCCAATAAAGAGCCTCAGATGTCTCCATAAATCTCTATCACAGCAGCCATAATGTTCTTGGGTGTGTAAAGCTGCTGCTCTGGGTCAAATTTCTGTTGTTGTCGTGTCCAATGAAGAGCCTCAGATGTCTCCATACATCTCTATCACAGCAGTCGCAATGTTCTTTGGTGTGTAAAGCTGCTGTTCTGGGTCAATTTTCTGTTGTTGTCGTGTCCAATGAAGAGCCTCAGATGTCTCCATACATCTCTATCACAGCAATCGTAATGTTCTTTGGTGTGTAAAGCTGCTGTTCTTAGGATACATACAGGAATAACATCAATAGTACCAGTAATCAACAATGTTATTATTATTATTTTTTTTAAAACTAATTGAATTTAAAGGTAATATGAAATTTGAAATATGTCGAACAACTACAAAGGGGGATCAATAAATAAGGTGAATTATCTTATTTCTCAAAAATTAAAAAAGCAAAAATAATTTAAACCACAGAATATTAAAATATAACATCGAGAGACTATTTAAAGTGTTCTGTTCTTTTTTCCCACGCGCGGCGCGAGACTAAAATGGAAGCTCCCTTGAAGGATTGCACCACGCTTGAACAACATGCAGTTATTCGTTTCTTGAATGCAGAAGGTATTCAAACATCTCAAATATGCCAAATAATGAAAAATATATATGGTGAGTCTTGTGTGTCTCAAAAACCATTTATAAATGGGTTAACAAGTTCAAAAATGGACGAATTACATGTTCCTCAGGTCTCAACGTTCGGCCGGTAAAGTTTTGTTAACAATTTTTTGGGATGTTGATGGACCAATCTGTCTTGATTTTTTATCCTCAAGGCAACGTATGAACAGCGACCTTTATTGTGACATTCTTGTAAATAAGCTAAAGCCCGGTATAAGAAACAAAAGAAGAGGGAAGCTTAGTAAAGGTGTTCTCTTCCTTCATGATAATGCAAGGCCACATACATCATGTAAAACTGTATCTACAATCATTAAATTAGGTTTTGAAGTTTTAGAACATCCTGCATATAGTCCAAACCTAGCCCCCTCTGACTATTTCCTTTTTGGACTACTAAAGAAAGAGTTAAAGGGGAAAGCGATTTGACTCGGATGAAGATGTCCAGAAAGTGGTGCAAGATTTTTTTCACACTCTTCCTAAGAGTGCCTATAAAGAGGGTATTTACAAGTTTCCAGAACGATGGAGACGATGTATAGAAAGCCAAGGTGATTATTTTGAATAAATCAAGTCCTAATTTTTAATATCGTTCTTATTTTTTTTAAATTAATTATAATTCACCTTATTTATTGATCCTACCTTGTATTTTCATTTATTCCAATTAATATATTCCAAATATATATTTACAGTTCTTTGTTTAAAACCTTGGGAAAGGATCAGAAGATATTATACAAAACGAATACGAATGTAAATAAAAAGTTAACTATGTAAATAAAAAGGATAATTATTTGAGAATATATAACAACCATTTAACCAATCACAAACTGCTATTTACAAACTATAGACAGCTATTAATGGATAATAAATAGAAAAAGAAAAAAAAATTACGAAAAAAAAAATCACTTAAATACTTCCACTTTTTTAAATCACCTTTCTATTCAATTTTTTTTTTTTCTTTCAAATCAATTTTTTTTTTTCGAAAATTTTTTTATTTTCTTATAAAATCTAAAAAAAAAATCCAAATAAACAGGATAAAAGTGGTATGATATGAAGCAAATGTGGCGATAAAATAAAAAAAAAATCTAAAAGAAATGGCTTGAAAAAAAAATAATAATAAATTTTTCTTGTAGCAATGTCGCCGGGTTTTATTCTCTCCAATCGTCTGCTAAAAGCCCGCCATTTTTCTTCCCTATCTTCTGATGGCTTCAGGGCTTTACGGTTGGGAGAACATAATCACCCGCTTCTCTACCATTCGCTTCATTTCACCCAGTAGTATAGATATTTATTGAAATGAGGCGTAGAATATATTTCCATTTCATTTGACATTCCACCCACTTTAGACTGTTATTTAATTAAAGTAAATTAGAAGGATGAATCCGTAACCAATTTAACTTTAATTGCTATTAATAATAAAGGATATTATAGACGATTTCCTTAAATTTTATTTCTGGTGTTGTAATCAAAACGGCAAGTCCTCTTCCAAATTTTCCCTAAATAGACTAAAAAGACTTAGAACAAAACACTATAAAGGAATGACAATACATCCAGACGGTCCAAGAACCTATAGGACATGTAACAACTGTCCTGGTGTGGAACTAACACCTACCCACATATTGTCATGTCCAGAAATGGTCGCAGCCTTGCAGAAAATTGACATGGACCCAGAACAGCAGCTTTACACACCCAAGATAGAGGACATTGCTGCTACTGTGATAGAGATGCATGGAGACATCTGAGGCTCTTCATTGGACACGACAACAACAGAGAATTGATCCAGAACAGCAGCTTTACACACCCAAGAACATTACGACTGCTGTGATAGAGATGTATGGAGACATCTGAGGCTCTTTATTGGACACAACAACAACAGAAAATTCACCCAGAACAGAAGCTTTACACACCCAAGAACATTACGACTGCTGTGATAGAGATGTATGGAGACATCTGAGGCTCTTTATTGGACACAACAACAGAAAATTGACCTAGAACAGCAGCTTTACACACCCAAGAACATTACGACTGCTGTGATAGAGATGTATGGAGACATCTGAGGCTCTTTATTGGACACAACAACAACAGAAAATTCACCCAGAACAGTAGCTTTACACACCCAAGAACATTACGACTGCTGTGATAGAGATGTATGGAGACATCTGAGGTTCTTTATTGGACACAACAACAACAGAAAATTGATCTAGAACAGCAGCTTTACACACCCAAGAACATTACGACTGCTGTGATAGAGATGTATGGAGACATCTGAGGCTCTTTATTGGACACAACAACAACAGAAAATTGACCTAGAACAGCAGCTTTACACACCCAAGAACATTACGACTGCTGTGATAGAGATGTATGGAGACATCTGAGGCTCTTCTTTGGACACGACAACAACAGAAAATTGACCCAGAACAGCAGATTTACCCACCCAAGAACATTATGACTGCTGTGATAGAGATGTATGGAGACATCTGAGGCTCTTCTTTGGACACGAGAACAACAGAAAATTGACCCAGAACAGCAGCTTTACACACCCAAGAACATTACGACTGCTGTGATAGAGATGTATGGAGACATCTGAGGCTCTTCATTGGACACAACAACAACAGAAAATTGACCCAGAACAGCAGCTTTACACGCCCAAGAACATTACGACTGCTGTGATAGAGATGTATGGATACATCTGAGGCTCTTCATTGAACACAACAACAGAAAATTGACCCAGAACACCAGCTTTACACACCCAAGAACATTACGACTGCTGTGATCGAGATGTATGGAGACATCTGAAGCTCTTCTTTGGACACGACAACAACAGAAAATTGACCCAGAACAGCAGCTTTACACACCCAAGAACCTTACGACTGCTGTGTAGAGATGTATGGAGACATCTGAGGCTCTTCATTGGACACGACAACAACAGAAAATTGACCCAGAACAGCAGCTTCACACACCCAAGAACTTTACGACTGCTGTGATAGAGATGTATGGAGACATCAAAGCCCCTCATTGGACACAACAACAACAGAAAATTGACCCAGAACAGCAGCTTCACACACCCAAGAACATTACGACTGCTGTGATAGAGATGTATGGAGACATCTGAGGCTCTTCATTGAACACAACAACAACAGAAAATTGACCCAGAACAGCAGCTTTACACACCCAAGAACATTACGACTGCTGTGATAGAGATGTATGGAGACATCTGAGGCTCTTCTTTGGACACGACAACAACAGAAAATTGACCCAGGACAGCAGCTTTACACACCCAAGAACATTACGACTGCTGTGATAGAGATGCATGGAGACATCTGAGGCTCTTTATTGGACACAACAACAACAGAAAATTGACCTAGAACAGCAGCTTTACACACCCAAGAACATTACGACTGCTGTGATAGAGATGTATGGAGACATCTGAGGCTCTTCTTTGGACACGAGAACAACAGAAAATTGACCCAGAACAGCAGCTTTACACACCCAAGAACATTACGACTGCTGTGATAGAGATGTATGGAGACATCTGAGGCTCTTCATTGGACACAACAACAACAGAAAATTGACCCAGAACAGCAGCTTTACACGCCCAAGAACATTACGACTGCTGTGATAGAGATGTATGGATACATCTGAGGCTCTTCATTGAACACAACAACAGAAAATTGACCCAGAACACCAGCTTTACACACCCAAGAACATTACGACTGCTGTGATCGAGATGTATGGAGACATCTGAAGCTCTTCTTTGGACACGACAACAACAGAAAATTGACCCAGAACAGCAGCTTTACACACCCAAGAACCTTACGACTGCTGTGTAGAGATGTATGGAGACATCTGAGGCTCTTCATTGGACACGACAACAACAGAAAATTGACCCAGAACAGCAGCTTCACACACCCAAGAACTTTACGACTGCTGTGATAGAGATGTATGGAGACATCAAAGCCCCTCATTGGACACAACAACAACAGAAAATTGACCCAGAACAGCAGCTTCACACACCCAAGAACATTACGACTGCTGTGATAGAGATGTATGGAGACATCTGAGGCTCTTCATTGAACACAACAACAACAGAAAATTGACCCAGAACAGCAGCTTTACACACCCAAGAACATTACGACTGCTGTGATAGAGATGTATGGAGACATCTGAGGCTCTTCTTTGGACACGACAACAACAGAAAATTGACCCAGGACAGCAGCTTTACACACCCAAGAACATTACGACTGCTGTGATAGAGATGCATGGAGACATCTGAGGCTCTTTATTGGACACAACAACAACAGAAAATTGACCTAGAACAGCAGCTTTACACACCCAAGAACATTACGACTGCTGTGATAGAGATGTATGGAGACATCTGAGGCTCTTTATTGGACACAACAACAACAGAAAATTGACCCAGAACAGCAGCTTTACCCACCCAAGAACATTATGACTGCTGTGATAGAGATGTATGGAGACATCTGAGGCTCTTCTTTGGACACGAGAACAACAGAAAATTGACCCAGAACAGCAGCTTTACACACCCAAGAACATTACGACTGCTGTGATAGAGATGTATGGAGACATCTGAGGCTCTTCATTGGACACAACAACAACAGAAAATTGACCCAGAACAGCAGCTTTACACGCCCAAGAACATTACGACTGCTGTGATAGAGATGTATGGAGACATCTGAGGCTCTTCATTGGACCCAGAACAGCAGCTTTACCCACCCAAGAACATTACGACTGCTGTGATAGAGATGTATGGAGACATCTGAGGCTCTTCTTTGGACACGACAACAACAGAAAATTGACCCAGAACAGCAGATTTACACACCCAAGAACATTACGACTGCTGTGATAGAGATGTATGGAGACATCTGAGGCTCTTTATTGGACACAACAACAACAGAAAATTGACCCAGAACAGCAGCTTTACCCACCCAAGAACATTATGACTGCTGTGATAGAGATGTATGGAGACATCTGAGGCTCTTTTTTAGACACGAGAACAACAGAAAATTGACCCAGAACAGCAGCTTTACACACCCAAGAACATTTAGCTTTTAGGCAAATTCAGAATTTTTTTAAATCTTGGATTCATTAAAGGTGACTCGGATAAGGCTCTTTATGAGTTTTTGGATATTTGATAACAATTGTGAATTTTTGCATAGCATGCAGGGAGTGCAAGCTGCATTTGAATTTGGACGCGATACAGATGTCGTATGAAAATGAACCTTCTTATTCGGTTTAGGTGAGGTCCCTGAGGTTTCCCTTAATTTTAGATTTGCAAGACTCCATACATACCTTTTTAATTATGTTATCAACTCATCATAAGAGGGACAACCCTGCACATCATTGTGCAATTCCCAGTCTTTTTTTTAGTAAATTATCAAGTTTTGACTGGATAATATATATTAGTATTAAATCCACAAGAGTGTACCTCTCCAAACCCAATGTACTAAGATAACCTTTTTAAGGTTTTCTGTTGTTGTTGTGTCCAATGAAGAGCCTCAGATGTCTCCATACATCTCTATCACAGCAGTCGTAATGTTCTTGGGCGTGTAAAGCTGCTGTTCTGGGTCAATTTTCTGTTGTTGTTGTGTCCAATGAAGAGCCTCAGATGTCTCCATACATCTCTATCACAGCAGTCGTAATGTTCTTGGGTGTGTAAAGCTGCTGTTCTGGGTCAAATTTCTGTTGTTGTCGTGTCCAAAGAAGAGCCTCAGATGTCTCCATACATCTCTATCACAGCAGTTGTAATGTTCTTGGGTGGGTAAAGCTGCTGTTCTGGGTCAATTTTCTGTTGTTGTTGTGTCCAATGAAGAGCCTCAGATGTCTCCATACATCACTGCTGTGATAGAGATGCATGGAGACATCTGAGCTCTTTATTGGACACAACAACAACAGAAAATTGACCTAGAACAGCAGCTTTACACACCCAAGAACATTACGACTGCTGTGATAGAGATGTATGGAGACATCTGAGGCTCTTTATTGGACACAACAACAACAAAAAATTGACCCAGAACAGCAGCTTTACCCACCCAAGAACATTATGACTGCTGTGATAGAGATGTATGGAGACATCTGAGGCTCTTCTTTGGACACGAGAACAACAGAAAATTGACCCAGAACAGCAGCTTTACACACCCAAGAACATTACGACTGCTGTGATAGAGATGTATGGAGACATCTGAGGCTCTTCATTGGACACAACAACAACAGAAAATTGACCCAGAACAGCAGCTTTACACGCCCAAGAACATTACGACTGCTGTGATAGAGATGTATGGAGACATCTGAGGCTCTTCATTGGACACAACAACAACAGAAAATTGACCCAGAACAGCAGCTTTACCCACCCAAGAACATTACGACTGCTGTAATAGAGATGTATGGAGACATCTGAGGCTCTTCTTTGGACACGACAACAACAGAAAATTGACCCAGAACAGCAGCTTTACACACCCAAGTATATTACGACTGCTGTGATAGAGATGTATGGAGACATCTGAGGCTCTTCTTTGGACACGACAATAACAGAATATTGACCCAGAACAGCAGCTTTACACACCTAAGAACATTAGGACTGCTGTGATAGAGAAGTATGGAGACATCTGAGGCTCTTCTTTGGACACGACAACAACAGAAAATTGACCCAGAACAGCAGCTTTACACACCCAAGAACATTACGACTGCTGTGATAGAGATGTATGGAGACATCTGAGGCTCTTCTTTGGACACGACAACAACAGAAAATTGACCCAGAACAGCAGATTTACCCACCCAAGAACATTATGACTGCTGTGATAGAGATGTATGGAGACATCTGAGGCTCTTCTTTGGACACGAGAACAACAGAAAATTGACCCAGAACAGCAGCTTTACACACCCAAGAACATTACGACTGCTGTGATAGAGATGTATGGAGACATCTGAGGCTCTTCATTGGACACAACAACAACAGAAAATTGACCCAGAACAGCAGCTTTACACGCCCAAGAACATTACGACTGCTGTGATAGAGATGTATGGATACATCTGAGGCTCTTCATTGAACACAACAACAGAAAATTGACCCAGAACACCAGCTTTACACACCCAAGAACATTACGACTGCTGTGATCGAGATGTATGGAGACATCTGAAGCTCTTCTTTGGACACGACAACAACAGAAAATTGACCCAGAACAGCAGCTTTACACACCCAAGAACCTTACGACTGCTGTGATAGAGATGTATGGAGACATCTGAGGCTCTTCTTTGGACACGACAATAACAGAATATTGACCCAGAACAGCAGCTTTACACACCTAAGAACATTAGGACTGCTGTGATAGAGAAGTATGGAGACATCTGAGGCTCTTCTTTGGACACGACAACAACAGAAAATTGACCCAGAACAGCAGCTTTACACACCCAAGTACATTACGACTGCTGTGATAGAGAAGTATGGAGACATCTGAGGCTCTTCTTTGGACACGACAACAACAGAAAATTGACCCAGAACAGCAGCTTTACACACCCAAGAACATTACGACTGCTGTGATAGAGATGTATGGAGACATCTGAGGCTCTTTATTGGACACAACAACAACAGAAAATTGACCTAGAACAGCAGCTTTACACACCCAAGAACATTACGACTGCTGTGATAGATCGTATGGAGACATCTGAGGCTCTTTATTGGACACAACAACAACAGAAAATTGACCCAGAACAGCAGCTTTACACACCCAAGAACTTTACGACTGCTGTGATAAAGATGTATGGAGACATATGAGGCTCTTCTTTGGACACGACAACAACAGAAAATTGACCCAGAATAGCAGCTTTACACACCCAAGAACATTACGACTGCTGTGATAGAGATGTATGGAGACATCTGAGGCTCTTCTTTGGACACGAGAACAACAGAAAATTGACCCAGAACAGCAGCTTTACACACCCAAGAACATTACGATTGCTGTGGTAGAGATGTATGGATACATCTGAGGCTCTTCATTGAACACAACAACAGAAAATTGACCCAGAACACCAGCTTTACACACCCAAGAACATTACGACTGCTGTGATCGAGATGTATGGAGACATCTGAAGCTCTTCTTTGGACACGACAACAACAGAAAATTGACCCAGAACAGCAGCTTTACACACCCAAGAACTTTACGACTGCTGTGATAGAGATGTATGGAGACATCTGAGGCTCTTCATTGAACACAACAACAACAGAAAATTGACCCAGAACAGCAGCTTCACACACCCAAGAACTTTACGACTGCTGTGATAGAGATGTATGGAGACATCAAAGCCCCTCATTGGACACAACAATAACAGAAAATTGATCCAGAACAGCAGCCTTACACACCCAAGAACATTACGACTGCTGTGATAGAGATGTATGGAGACATCTGAGGCTCTTTATTGGACACGACAAAAACAACAATAAATAATATGTAAAGTTAAATTGGTTACTGATTCATCCTTCTTACTTACTTTAATTACATAACAGTCAAACATGGATTATGAAATGAAATGGAACACATGCATATTATTTATTATTAATAGCAATTATACAAAAAAAAATCTTGGTATATATGTCTACATGAAAACAACAAAACCAACAAAAACAATAAAAACATGGTATACATACAAGTTCCTTTTCAAACTCAGTCTCATCTTGTAGGCGCCATCCCGACCAGAGAGCCGCAGATAAACAGAATATATCAAAATTTGAAACTATTTTAAACGTGTAAGATTCTTTTTAAAATTAAACAATTTCTACTGCCCTTACTGCAATGGAAAAATTAAACAGAATATAATGCAGAGAATATAGAATCCGAGCTCCCCAGTAGAAGGAATACCCGGATGACGACGGTACGCTCTGATAGATGTGTGTGCCACCCTTTTGTTGTTGTTATTAGTATCTTTATTTTATTAATAAATGATTTCAAATTATTTTATGGAATCCTCTCTTTCTTTTTCCCAATAAGAAACGCCTACGGAAGCCAACAATCTATAGCCATTGTTACTCTGTAATTTTCCAACAATCTCAATGGCTGTAGGTGATGAGTCCAATTCCTTGTCTCAACTCTTGAAACTTAGGAAGTGGCTTGGTCAAAATGTCTGCTAACATCTTTTCAGTTGGACATATACATATCTTAAGAAAAAGGCATCTCCTTATCGTGCAACTGCAAGTTTCTGATGGCTTGCGCCATCTATCGGAATAAATATCAACTATTCTCGTTGATTTTTAATTATTCCAGAATTGGCAAAATACCCATTCTTGATTAATCAAAAATAAGGAGATTCCTTTTTCTTAATTTATGCACCTTATCCCAGTACAATGTCACATTTGTACTATTTTTTCATAGGCATATCTGTTTAAATTTATATTACAATTAAGAATACAAATATTAATATCAATTATTATCTGTTGATTATATTTAAAAACCTAAAAAAAAAAACACTATGTGACAAGGAAATTACTGAAGAACTCCCCCATTACCTGCTTAATTGTACAGCCCTTGATGCAGAGAGGAAGGCCCTATATCAACAAATTAAATGTACCAACATTTCACCCTACGTATTGCTTTCAAAAATATCAGCAAACAAATCTAAGGCAATAGCTTACTATACATTTTTTTAGATCATCATTATGTAAGGACCAGTCAACAAGTGAATGACTTTGAGACGAAGAGTAAAGCCAGTTCAATTTCTATGTAAATAACACAATTATTACCTTACCCAATTGGGAGAATCTGTATGGGGCAAGTCCCTAATAAAGGCTTGTGTGTGTGTCTGTTGATTATCTTTACATATATAATAGAAGCTCTGTTATTTTTTTTATAATAAAATGGCTAATATTCGATTGAAATATATATATATACAGTAGAACTTTGATTAATACTAACGTCTTTAATTCCAATACACCAATACCTCGCTTTGCGTCGTTTCGTTTTGCGTTTTTTTTTTCGAAGTTGCGTCGCTACTTAATTTTTATTGATTTTCACTGTGCGTCGTTAGATTTTCGTAGTTGCGCTGTTTTGGATTCGAGTCTTTAATTTTTTCGATTTTTTTCCCCTAAAATATAGCAACAGCTTTGTTTTTGATTGCGCCTTCACATATTTTCACTTTGCGTCGTTTCAATTTGTGTCGTGTTTTTTTGGAACGTAACCCCGACGCAAAGCGAGGTATGGGTGTATTTATCTTTGTCCCTAGAATTTCCTATAAATAGAATTTCCGTCTCAAATTCGAATTTTTGGATAATTTTTTTTTTCTTTTGGGCGTCGAATTATTTAAGTTCGACTGTAATTATATTTTTTCCAGTTGACTGAACGCCAACCTTTAGTAAAAAAAGGTACAAGAATGTATTTATTTGTTTTAAAATAATTTTTTTGGGTACGGCTCAAAAAGAGCCAAAGTGTCCTTTAGGGAGAGGTGTCCTCTTACTGGAGAGTTGCAAAATACAGTAGAACTACCTCTCTGTAAAGGAAAACACTTAGTTACAGAGCCAAAGTGTCCTTTAGGGAGAGCAGCTACAGTAGAACTACCTCTCTGTAAAGGACAACACTTAGTTACAGAGCCAAAGAGTCCTTTAGGGAGAGGTGTCCTTTTACTGGAGAGTTGCTAAATACAGTAGAATTACCTCCTTGTAAAGGACAACACTTAGTTACAGAGCCAAAGTATTCTTTAGGGAGAGGTGTCCTCTTACTAGAGAGTTACTAAATACAGTAGAACTACCTCTCTGTAAAGGACAACACCTAGTTACAGAGCCAAAGTGTCCTTTAGGGAGAGTTGTCCTCTTACTGGAGAGTTGCTAAATAGTAAAAATGGTAATTTTGGTGATGAAAACTGTCCTTTGTAGAGAGGTGTCCGTTAGTAGGGTGTCCGCTAAAGGGATGTTTATATATAAATATATATATTCAGGAAAAAATGCATATATTGGATTTATTAGTATTTTTATTGCTCCAATATTTCGAGGGGCAACAAATATATATATATGAAAAAATAGTACAAATGTGATATTGTACTGGGATAAGGTGCATAAATTAAGAAAAAGGCATCTCCTTATCGTGTAACTGAAAGTTGCTGATTACTTGCGCCATCTATCGGAAAAATATCAAATATTCTCGTTGATTTTTAATTATTCCAGAATTGGCCAAATACCCATTCTTGATTAATCAAGAAAAGCTAACCACGGATGCTTTTCAGGCTGTTGGCCCTCATCAGCGTGGTGCAAGCTGTACCTCAACGACAAAAAAAAAAAAAGGTCATTCAGGCATCTTGAAAAATCATGAAACAGGTAGTTAGGCCAGAATTGCGTGAGACCGCGACACAATTAATATTAAAAATCAACGAGAATAGTTGATATTTAGTCCGATAGATGGCGCAAGCCATCAGCAACTTTCAGTTGCACGTTAAGGAGATGCCATTTTCTTAATATATATATATTTTTAAAATAGAGCAATCCATATTCAAATCATTATATACTAAAAAGGCATATATTGAATTGAATAAAATTGGCAAATAAATATTTTATTCAATCCAATATATGTGCGCCCCCTCTAAATAGCGCCCGATTTTAAATACGTAGTACGATGCGATTTACATTAAAAGTGACCTGTCTATAGCACCCCCTCTCTATAGCACCCTATTTTGGTGAGTCCCAAGAGGGGACGCTATAGACAGGTTTAACTGTAGTACGATGTGATTTACATTAAAAGTGACCTGTCTACAGCACCCCCTCTCTATAGCACCCTATTTTGGTGAGTCCCAAGAGGGGGCGCTATAGACAGGTTTAACTGTAGTACGATGCGATTTACATTAAAAGTGACCTGTCTATAGCACCCCCTCTCTATAGCACCCTATTTTGGTGAGTCCCAAGAGGGGGCGCTATAGACAGGTTTAACTGTAGTACGATGTGATTTACATTAAAAGTGACCTGTCTATAGCACCCCCTCTCTATAGCACCCTATTTTGGTGAGTCCCAAGAGGGGGCGCTATAGACAGGTTTAACTGTAGTACGATGCGATTTACATTAAAAGTGACCTGTCTATAGCACCCCCTCTCTATAGCACCCTATTTTGGTGAGTCCCAAGAGGGGGCGCTATAGACAGGTTTAACTGTAGTACGATGTGATTTACATTAAAAGTGACCTGTCTATAGCACCCCCTCTCTATAGCACCCTATTTTGGTGAGTCCCAAGAGGGGGCGCTATAGACAGGTTTAACTGTAGTACGATGTGATTTACATTAAAAGTGACCTGTCTATAGCACCCCCTCTCTATAGCACCCTATTTTGGTGAGTCCCAAGAGGGGGCGCTATAGACAGGTTTAACTGTAGTACGATGTGATTTACATTAAAAGTGACCTGTCTATAGCACCCCCTCTCTATAGCACCCTATTTTGGTGAGTCCCAAGAGGAGGCGCTATAGACAGGTTTAACTGTAGTACGATGCGATTTACATTAAAAGTGACCTGTCTATAGCACCCCCTCTCTATAGCACCCTATTTTGGTGAGTCCCAAGAGGGGGCGCTATAGACAGGTTTAACTGTAGTACGATGCGATTTACATTAAAAGTGACCTGTCTATAGCACCCCCTCTCTATAGCACCCTATTTTGGTGAGTCCCAAGAGGGGACGCTATAGACAGGTTTAACTGTAGTACGATGCGATTTACATTAAAAGTGACCTGTCTATAGCACCCCCTCTCTATAGCACCCTATTTTGGTGAGTCCCAAGAGGGGGCGCTATAGACAGGTTTAACTGTAGTACGATGCGATTTACATTAAAAGTGACCTGTCTATAGCACCCCCTCTCTATAGCACCCTATTTTGGTGAGTCCCAAGAGGGGGCGCTATAGACAGGTTTAACTGTAGTACGATGCGATTTACATTAAAAGTGACCTGTCTATAGCACCCCCTCTCTATAGCACCCTATTTTGGTGAGTCCCAAGAGGGGGCGCTATAGACAGGTTTAACTGTAGTACGATGCGATTTACATTAAAAGTGACCTGTCTATAGCACCCCCTCTCTATAGCACCCTATTTTGGTGAGTCCCAAGAGGGGACGCTATAGACAGGTTTAACTGTAGTACGATGCGATTTACATTAAAAGTGACCTGTCTATAGCACCCCCTCTCTATAGCACCCTATTTTGGTGAGTCCCAAGAGGGGGCGCTATAGACAGGTTTAACTGTAGTACGATGCGATTTACATTAAAAGTGACCTGTCTATAGCACCCCCTCTCTATAGCACCCTATTTTGGTGAGTCCCAAGAGGGGACGCTATAGACAGGTTTAACTGTAGTACGATGCGATTTACATTAAAAGTGACCTGTCTATAGCACCCCCTCTCTATAGCACCCTATTTTGGTGAGTCCCAAGAGGGGGCGCTATAGACAGGTTTAACTGTAGTACGATGCGATTTACATTAAAAGTGACCTGTCTATAGCACCCCCTCTCTATAGCACCCTATTTTGGTGAGTCCCAAGAGGGGGCGCTATAGACAGGTTTAACTGTAGTACGATGCGATTTACATTAAAAGTGACCTGTCTATAGCACCCCCTCTCTATAGCACCCTATTTTGGTGAGTCCCAAGAGGGGGCGCTATAGACAGGTTTAACTGTAGTACGATGCGATTTACATTAAAAGTGACCTGTCTATAGCACCCCCTCTCTATAGCACCCTATTTTGGTGAGTCCCAAGAGGGGGCGCTATAGACAGGTTTAACTGTAGTACGATGCGATTTACATTAAAAGTGACCTGTCTATAGCACCCCCTCTCTATAGCACCCTATTTTGGTGAGTCCCAAGAGGGGACGCTATAGACAGGTTTAACTGTAGTACGATGCGATTTACATTAAAAGTGACCTGTCTATAGCACCCCCTCTCTATAGCACCCTATTTTGGTGAGTCCCAAGAGGGGACGCTATAGACAGGTTTAACTGTAGTACGATGCGATTTACATTAAAAGTGACCTGTCTATAGCACCCCCTCTCTATAGCACCCTATTTTGGTGAGTCCCAAGAGGGGGCGCTATAGACAGGTTTAACTGTAGTACGATGCGATTTACATTAAAAGTGACCTGTCTATAGCACCCCCTCTCTATAGCACCCTATTTTGGTGAGTCCCAAGAGGGGGCGCTATAGACAGGTTTAACTGTAGTACGATGCGATTTACATTAAAAGTGACCTGTCTATAGCACCCCCTCTCTATAGCACCCTATTTTGGTGAGTCCCAAGAGGGGGCGCTATAGACAGGTTTAACTGTAGTACGATGCGATTTACATTAAAAGTGACCTGTCTATAGCACCCCCTCTCTATAGCACCCTATTTTGGTGAGTCCCAAGAGGGGGCGCTATAGACAGGTTTAACTGTAGTACGATGCGATTTACATTAAAAGTGACCTGTCTATAGCACCCCCTCTCTATAGCACCCTATTTTGGTGAGTCCCAAGAGGGGGCGCTATAGACAGGTTTAACTGTAGTACGATGCGATTTACATTAAAAGTGACCTGTCTATAGCACCCCCTCTCTATAGCACCCTATTTTGGTGAGTCCCAAGAGGGGGCGCTATAGACAGGTTTAACTGTAGTACGATGCGATTTACATTAAAAGTGACCTGTCTATAGCACCCCCTCTCTATAGCACCCTATTTTGGTGAGTCCCAAGAGGGGGCGCTATAGACAGGTTTAACTCTAGTACGATGCGATTTACATTAAAAGTGACCTGTCTATAGCACCCCCTCTCTATAGCACCCTATTTTGGTGAGTCCCAAGAGGGGGCGCTATAGACAGGTTTAACTGTAGTACGATGCGATTTACATTAAAAGTGACTTGTCTATAGCACCCCCTCTCTATAGCACCCTATTTTGGTGAGTCCCAAGAGGGGGCGCTATAGACAGGTTTAACTGTAGTACGATGCGATTTACATTAAAAGTGACCTTCTACAGCACCCCCTCTCTATAGCACCCTATTTTGGTGAGTCCCAAGAGGGGACGCTATAGACAGGTTTAACTGTAGTACGATGAGATTTACATTAAAAGTGACCTGTCTATAGCACCCCCTCTCTATAGCACCCTATTTTGGTGAGTCCCAAGAGGGGACGCTATAGACAGGTTTAACTGTAGTACGATGCAATTTACATTAAAAGTGACCTGTCTATAGCACCCTATTTTGGTGAGTCGCAAGAGGGGACGCTATAGACAGGTTTAACTCTAGTACGATGCGATTTAAATTAAAAGTGACCTGTCTATAGCACCCCCTCTCTATAGCACCCTATTTTGGTGAGTTCTAAGAGGGGGTGCTATAGACAGGTTTAACTGTAGTACGATGCGATTTACATTAAAAGTGACCTGTCTATAGCACCCCCTCTCTTTAGCACCCTATTTTGGTTAGTCCCAAGAGGGGGCGCTATAGACAGGTTTAACTGTAGTACGATGTGATTTACATTAAAAGTGACCTGTCTACAGCACCCCCTCTCTATAGCACCCTATTTTGGTTAGTCCCAAGAGGGGGCGCTATAGACAGGTTTAACTGTAGTACGATGTGATTTACATTAAAAGTGACCTGTCTACAGCACCCCCTCTCTATAGCACCCTATTTTGGTGAGTCCCAAGAAGGGGCGCTATAGACAGGTTTAACTGTAGTACGATGTGATTTACATTAAAAGTGACCTGTCTATAGCACTCCCTCTCTATAGCACCCTATTTTGGTGAGTCCCAAGAAGGGGCGCTATAGACAGGTTTAACTGTAGTACGATGTGATTTACATTAAAAGTGACCTGTCTATAGCACTCCCTCTCTATAGCACCCTATTTTGGTGAGTCCCAAGAGGGGGCGCTATAGACAGGTTTAACTGTATTACGATGTGATTTACATTAAAAGTGACCTGTCTACAGCACCCCCTCTCTATAGCACCCTATTTTGGTGAGTCCCAAGAAGGGGCGCTATAGACAGGTTTAACTGCCTCTAACTTCTACTATCCTCACTTGCGATGAAAAAATGATGAGCCAAGCCCTCACAATATTTTTTTTTCATCGCAGTAAGGACAGTAGAAGTTTGATATATGTGTGGAAGAAAGATTTGTGTTTATCTAAATATGTAAATATTAAGTTAAACCTGTCTATAGTGCCCCCTCTTGGGACTCACCAAACGTAATGTTCTTGGGTGTGTAAAGCTGTTGTTCTGGGTCAATATTCTGTTGTTGTCGTGTCCAATGAAGAGCCTCAGATGTCTCCATACATCTCTATCACAGCAGTCGTAATGTTCTTGGGTGTGTAAAGCTGCTGTTCTGGGTCAATTTTCTGTTGTTGTTGTGTCCAATGAAGAGCTTCAGATGTCTCCGTACATCTCTATCACAGCAGTCGCTATGTTCTTGGGTGTGTAAAGCTGCTGTTCTGGGTCAATTTTCTGTTGTTGTTGTTGTGTCCAATGAAGAGCCTCAGATGTCTCCGTACATCTCCATCACAGCAGTCGCTATGTTCTTGGGTGTGTAAAGCTGCTGTTCCGGGTCAATTTTCTGTTGTTGTCGTGTCCAATGAAGAGCCTCAGATGTCTCCATACATCTCTATCACAGCAGCAGCAATGTCCACTATCTTTTGCTCTTCATTGGAAAATGGGTACCGTTGCCACGTTAATCACCTTGGAAACGAACCAGAATTTGTTCAAATATTCCAAGGGTCTGGGGGGGACTGCAGGGAGGTGTGGTCGGACTTCTTCCCCCCAGAAAAGTCTGGTAGAAAGGGTAAATCTCCTAATGATTATCATCCGGTTACCTTGCTAGCATGTCTAGGTAAGGATAGCCTACTAGCTCATCATTTAACACTTTGAAGATGGGCGGTTCCACAGTTGCATAGACAGGCAATAGGGGCTGCTGGAACGGCGGTCTCACATGAAGTTTTACAGGTACATTAGGTCAGCTGACATCTCCCCAACCCTTGATAGACAGACAAGAAGTTATGGGACAAGATCCCTGTAGACGCGAATTCATATCGGCCACTGGTGATTTTATATTTAATTTTGAGAATCGAGGATGCGAATTCACCTTTTTCGAGCTTGATGCAAAATTGGCAAGGACGCATTTCCCTCAGGTCGAAAGTGTTAAAGCACTGGCTAGATAGTAATGAGATACTTTCCAATTCCCAACATGGTTTTAGGGAAGGTCTACAATCACGGCTCTGAACGAGGTGTTAGAGGGAATTGAGGCAGGTTTGAATAAGGGTGCTTGTGTTCTTCTAGTGGCCCTGAACATTGATGGCGCGTTCAACTCGATGAACTGGAACAAACTGATGAGAAATTTGATGGACATAGGTTGTCCGGATAATTTGTGCAGATTGGTTCATGACTTCCTGAAGGATTTATGGATTAGCCTCAACTTTGCTGGGCTGAGGTTGGTGAGAAACTATGCTAGGAACAGCTGTCTTGGTGTTACATGCTGTTTCAACGCCTGCATACCCATTTCCTTAGAAATACTCTAAGCTACATGGGACAGATTGTTTGCTATTTGCAATACTCATCACTTTGAATGCCATGGCCTCTTATGATAATAGGGATTCTTTCAATGTAGGTCTCCAGATGGGCCTTACCCAGTGTGGGACAGAACCTGAGATACTCCAAACCTACTTGCTACAGACTACAATAGCTCATCAGAACTCCTGGTAAACACTGTTTTCCACGAGGAGCTACTTAGGAGCGCCAGGCTGTTTCTTTATGCCGATGACCAGTTATTCATTATTAAGGCTGCTTCAAGAGCGAAGGTTGAGAAGTGTGTTGAAACTTCTTTCCAAATCCTCTTGAACTGGGCCCATGATTCTGGCCTCAGGTTAAACGTCACCAAGACTAAGGCCCTCAGCTTTAAGTATAGAGACAAAAGAACTAAGAGGAAAGATATCAATAGGAACATAACCTGGCTATCCTAATGGAAGAACGGAGGTAGCGATGGTCAATAGGATGACCATCTTATGGTTGATAATAGAAGATAAGTTGGGTTGCCAATACCATGAAGAGGAAATGGTGGCGAAAGGCAGGGGAGTGTTGTGCAGGCTGTCACAGTTGGTTCTAACAGGGGAGATAAGGAGGGTGCTATTTTTAGGAACCTCTACCTTTCCTGTGTTGAGCCAATACTGCTATATGCTTCCAGGGACTGGTGGCACCGAAATAAGGATCAGAAGGTGGTAACAGTTCTAGAGTGAGTGCAGAGGACAGGGGCACTTTGGTTCTGTAACTAGGTGTTGTCCTTTACAGAGAGGTAGTTCTACTGTAGCTGCTCTCCCTAAAGTACACTTTGACTCTGTAACTAGGTGTTGTCCTTTGCAGAGAGGTAGTTCTACTGTAGCTGCTCTCCCTAAAGTACACTTTGACTCTGTAACTAGATGTTGTCCTTTACAGAGAGGTAGTTCTACTGTAGCTGCTCTCCCTAAAGTACACTTTGGCTCTGCAACTAGGTGTTGTCCTTTACAGAGAGGTAGTTCTACTGTAGCTGCTCTCCCTAAAGTACACTTTGACTCTGTAACTAGGTGTTGTCCTTTACAGAGAGGTAGTTCTACTGTATTTAGTAACTCTCCAGTAAGAGGACATCTCTCCCTAAAAGACACTTTGACTCTGTAACTAGGTGTTGTCCTTTACAGAGAGGTAGTTCTACTGTATTTAGCAACTCTCCAGTAAGAGGACACCTCTCCCTAAAGGACACTTTGGCTCTGTAACTAGGTGTTTTCCTTTACAGAGAGGTAGTTCTGTAGCTGCTCTCCCTAAAGGACACTTTGGTTCTGTAACTAGGTGTTGTCCTTTACAGAGAGGTAGTTCTACTGTAACTGCTCTCCCTAAAGGACACTTTGGCTCTGTAACTAGGTGTTGTCCTTTACAGAGAGGTAGTTCTACTGTAGCTGCTCTCCCTAAAGTACACTTTGGCTCTGCAACTAGGTGTTGTCCTTTACAGAGAGGTAGTTCTACTGTAGCTGCTCTCCCTAAAGTACACTTTGACTCTGTAACTAGGTGTTGTCCTTTACAGAGAGGTAGTTCTACTGTATTTAGTAACTCTCCAGTAAGAGGACATCTCTCCCTAAAAGACACTTTGACTCTGTAACTAGGTGTTGTCCTTTACAGAGAGGTAGTTCTACTGTATTTAGCAACTCTCCAGTAAGAGGACACCTCTCCCTAAAGGACACTTTGGCTCTGTAACTAGGTGTTTTCCTTTACAGAGAGGTAGTTCTGTAGCTGCTCTCCCTAAAGGACACTTTGGTTCTGTAACTAGGTGTTGTCCTTTACAGAGAGGTAGTTCTACTGTAACTGCTCTCCCTAAAGGACACTTTGGCTCTGTAACTAGGTGTTGTCCTTTACAGAGAGGTAGTTCTACTGTAGCTGCTCTCCCTAAAGGACACTTTGGCTCTGTAACTAGGTGTTGTCCTTTACAGAGAGGTAGTTCTACTGTAGCTGCTCTCCCTAAAGGACACTTTGGCTCTGTAACTAGGTGTTGCCTTTTACAGAGAGGTAGTTCTACTGTAGCTGCTCTCCCTAAAAGACACTTTGGCTCTGTAACTAGGTGTTGTCCTTTACAGAGAGGTAGTTCTACTGTAGCTGCTCTCCCTAAAGGACACTTTGGCTCTGTAACTAGGTGTTGTCCTTTACAGAGAGGTAGTTCTACTGTAGCTGCTCTCCCTAAAGGACACTTTGGCTCTGTAACTAGGTGTTGCCTTTTACAGAGAGGTAGTTCTACTGCAATACACAGAAACCTACCAAGAGTGTGTGAAAAAAGGTGATAAATAAAAAGACATCACACAAGATCTTACTAAAAAAAATCACTTTACTCTCATTCGCAATAATGCTACAAAAAAAAATGTGTGTGGTGGCGATTGGGTGGAGTGGAAAGATGGAAGCAAAAAAAAAAAAATTAATTGACGAGAACAAGAAAGCAAGAAAAAAAAATTTGAGAAAAAAAAAGAAAAAAAATCATTTAAAAAGAATAAGAAAAAAAATTTACAGAAAAAAAAAATTTTTTAATTCTAACAAAAAAAAAATCCTAACTTAAAATCAAATTTCAAAAAAAAAAAAAAAAAAAAATGGCCAGTATAAATATATATATGAAAAACGTTAAAATATTTATACAACACATTGCAAATAGAGGAAGAAAGAGGGGAGAGATAAAGAGAGGTAAACAATAAGAATAATAAATAAAAAGAAAGAGTGGTAAGGTAGAGGGAGCATCAATGATGAGACAATAATATAACAACCAAAACAAAGCTGCAGCCATTCAAAAAAAAAAATACGTTCTGACAAAACGTAATAATGATTATATATATATATAAAAAGTTCCTTCATATAAATATATATAAATATCTCTGTAATGGTGAATTAATAATAATAATAAAAAACTCCTACTGTTTTTTTGCTGCAACAACTTGAAAGGCCTCTGTGCCAGTGTGGCATGTAAAAATATATATAAAACATCTGATTGGACGGATGTTTGTTCGCTAGCACCAGGGGGCGTTGTAGGTGAATTCTACAAAGAGGGCCTGGTCTGCTTGGGTAAGTGGTCTTGGGTCTTTGGGTGGTGTGAGGATTGCCCGTTCTGATGTGAATTCCTCGTCGAAGTTGCTCACATCGTCTGGAGCCCTCTGTTGGAAGTAAACACACAGGATTGTTGGTTAGGAGTAGAATACAGTGTGCTGTGTGTTTGTGGTAGAGATGTAGTGTATTTGCAAATTAATTATGGATATGCAAATGTCCTGTTTTGCATAATGCTTTTCATATAATTTTGTATATAAATAGCGACAGCTTTTAGCTACCAGCAGTCATGATAATTATGTTGTTGTTGTTTCTTATCCCCTTGTGTAAAGATTACACGAATTCCATGAGTCATGCTCCTCGAGCATGGGTAGAAGTAGGTGACTGTTTTTACTGTAAGTGCATCACATGTCTACACATGTGAAAAGCAGTTCGACCCACCCAATATAAGACCCACCCACCTACACAGAAAGTGGCACGCAGTACAACAACAACAGGCCATTTCAAGCCATTGAAGATATAAAATAATAACAAAATCTACCCCACTTGCCCAAAATGTAACTTGGTACCTGCAGCTCCAGAACACATTCTGGCTTATATTAGATTTTCACATTTGTAGACATGTGGTGTACTTACAGTAAAAGCAGTTGTCTACTTCTACCCACCATGATTATCATGGTCTGTACCACGTGTACTAAAGATAAGCAAAAAAAAACTCACTAAACAGGGCCTTCGGGGAGGCCGCTGCTTATCATCAAACAGCTCGAGGAGCATGAACTCATGGAATTCATGTAATCTTTTAAAAAAAAAAAGGATAATCAATAAAGTAATAACATGCTATCTATGTAAAAGAAATGAGAGTATTAAAGCATGAATGTTTCTTTCACACATAAAACAAGCTGTGTGATGTTTGTTCACTCACCACAATGGGGACAAATGGTGGTTTGATCTTTTTACTGAGCAAATCCTCCCAGTTGAGGTTCTTGAAGAAGGCCTGTTTCTTGACTTCCTGGGCATCTTCTGTGGTCCCAAGTCTACGTTCTGGATTCTTCCGCAGTAGCTGTCACATACCTTGTTACAACTTTGTCTGTCATAGCTACAGCAAGAGTAGAAGTAGTCAGCTAATTCCTTGGTACCAGGTAATGGTTAGTGAGTGCACTATGTTATGTAAGTTGTCACTAACCTATATATATATATATAGTAAAACTCACTGTAAAGGACACCTAAGTGCAGAGCAAAAATGTATTTTAAAAAAAGGTGTTCTCTAGTGGAAGTGTTCTCTCATGGAAGTTGTTCTACTGTATTGGTGATGGAAACTGTCCTTTGTAGAGAGATGTCCTCTAACGGGAGTGTCCTCTCATGGAGGTTGTTCTACTGTATTGGTGATGGAAACTGTCCTTTGTAGAGAGGTGTCCTCTAGTGGGAGTGTTCTCTCATGGAAGTTGTTCTACTGTGTTGGTGATGGAAACTTTCCTTTGTAGAGAGATGTCCTCTAACGGGAGTGTCCTCTCATGGAGGTTGTTCTACTGTATTGGTGATGGAAACTGTCCTTTGTAGAGAGGTGTCCTCTAGTGGGAATGTGTCCTCTCATGGAGGTTGTTCTACTGTATTGGTGATGAAAACTGTCCTTTGTAGAGAGGTTTCCTCAAGCACAAGTGTCCTCTCATGGAGGTTGTTCTACTGTATTGGTGATGGAAACTGTCCTTTGTGGAGAGGTGTCCTCTCATGGAGGTTGTTCTACTGTATTGGTGATGGAAACTGTCCTTTGTAGAGAGGTGTCCTCTAGCGGGAGTGTCCTCTCATAGAGGTAGTTCTACTGTATTGATGATGGAAACTGTCCTTTGTAGAGAGGTGTCCTCTCATGGAGGTTGTTCTACTGTATTGGTGATGGAAACTGTCCTTTGTAGAGAGGTGTCCCTCAAGTTTCTTATCCCCTAGTACAGAGATTCTATCATGGTACTATATGTAAAGTACTCACCCGCCTCATGATGGCAATGGACTCGAGGGAGAGGAAGCGAGGGTAGCGGACCTCATCATTGACAATGCTGTCAAACACCTCCTCCTCGTCATCCCCAGGGAAGGGGGACTCCCCCACCATCATCTCATAGATGAGGACCCCCAGGCCCCACCAGTCCACCGCCCGGGTGTACGCCGTCTCCGTCAGCACCTCCGGAGCCAGAAACTCCGGTGTCCCACAGAAAGTCCCGGTGCGGTCCCCGTAACCCATACCCTCCTTGCACAGCCCAAAGTCCGCCATCTTGACGTAACCTTCAGAGTCCAGTAGAAGGTTATCTAGCTTCAAGTCCCTGCCACATCAATTCAGTATGAACCATCTCTGCTGTAGTGTCATGTAGACAGTCAGACCTACCTGTAGATGATCTTGTTATCATGAAGGAACTGAAGACCCAGCACCACGCAGGCCGCATAGAACATGGCCCTGGGTTCAGGGAAGAGGTCATTATGGATGTGCATCATGAGATCTCCCCCGCAGGCGTACTCCATCACAAAACACACGTGGCTCTGTACACACACATCTCACACTACTACCTCTGGATACACATAATCCTCAATCAAAACAGAAGCAAGCTGGGCATTCCATTAAATGTAGAGTAGAACCAACTCTGCCTTTGCCGGTCCCAAGCCCGGATAAGAAAGGAGGAGCAGTAACAAGCTCACTAAAAACCTGGGCTCAGCTGGCCATGCTGATAGTACCCTGTAAGGTCTCCAGGGATACAGGATGTACTCCATGTTGGCTGTACATGGTGTCTGTTCCTCATGTCAGAGGAGGGAAGCAGTAACAAGCTCACTAAAAACCTGGGCTCAGCTGGCCATGCTGATAGTACCCTGTAAGGTCTCCAGGGATACAGGATGTACTCCATGTTGGCTGTACATGGTGTCTGTTCCTCATGTTAGAGGAGGGAAGCAGTAACAAGCTCACTAAAAACCCTGGGTTCAGCTGGCAATGCTGATAGTACCCTGTAAGGTCTCCAGGGATACAGGATGTACTCCATGTTGGCTGTACATGGTGTCTGTTGCTCATGTCAGAGGAGGGGAGCAGTAACAAGCTCACTAAAAACCCTGGGCTCAGCTGGCAATGCTGATAGTACCCTGTAAGGTCTCCAGGGATACATGATGTACTCCATGTTGGCTGTACATGGTGTCTGTTCCTCATGTCAGAGGAGGGAAGCAGTAACAAGCTCACTAAAAACCCTGGGCTCAGCTGGCAAAGCTGATAGTACCCTGTAAGGACTCCAGGGATACAGGATGTACTCCATGTTGGCTGTACATGGTATCTGTTCCTCATGTCAGAGGAGGGAAGCAGTAACAAGCTCACTAAAAACCCTGGGCTCAGCTGGCAAAGCTGATAGTACCCTGTAAGGACTCCAGGGATACAGGATGTACTCCATGTTGGCTGTACATGGTATCTGTTCCTCATGTCAGAGGAGGGAAGCAGTAACAAGCTCACTAAAAACCCTGGGCTCAGCTGGCAATGCTGATAGTACCCTGTAAGGTCTCCAGGGATACAGGATGTACTCCATGTTGGCTGTACATGGTATCTGTTCCTCATGTCAGAGGAGGGAAGCAGTAACAAGCTCACTAAAAACCCTGGGCTCAGCTGGCAAAGCTGATAGTACCTTGTAAGGACTCCAGGGATACAGGATGTACTCCATGTTGGCTGTACATGGTGTCTGTTCCTCATGTCAGAGGAGGGAAGCAGTAACAAGCTCACTAAAAACCCTGGGCTCAGCTGGCAAAGCTGATAGTACCCTGTAAGGACTCCAGGGATACAGGATGTACTCCATGTTGGCTGTACATGGTATCTGTTCCTCATGTCAGAGGAGGGAAGCAGTAACAAGCTCACTAAAAACCCTGGGCTCAGCTGGCAAAGCTGATAGTACCCTGTAAGGACTCCAGGGATACAGGATGTACTCCATGTTGGCTGTACATGGTGTCTGTTCCTCATGTCAGAGGAGGGAAGCAGTAACAAGCTCACTAAAAACCCTGGGCTCAGCTGGCAAAGCTGATAGTACCCTGTAAGGACTCCAGGGATACAGGATGTACTCCATGTTGGCTGTACATGGTATCTGTTCCTCATGTCAGAGGAGGGAAGCAGTAACAAGCTCACTAAAAACCCTGGGCTCAGCTGGCAAAGCTGATAGTACCCTGTAAGGACTCCAGGGATACAGGATGTACTCCATGTTGGCTGTACATGGTATCTGTTCCTCATGTCAGAGGAGGGGAGCAGTAACAAGCTCACTAAAAACCCTGGGCTCAGCTGGCCATGCTGATAGTACCCTGTAAGGTCTCCAGGGATACAGGATGTACTCCATGTTGGCTGTACATGGTATCTGTTCCTCATGTCAGAGGAGGGAAGCAGTAACAAGCTCACTAAAAACCCTGGGCTCATCTGGCAATGCTGATAGTACCCTGTAAGGACTCCAGGGATACAGGATGTACTCCATGTTGGCTGTACATGGTATCTGTTCCTCATGTCAGAGGAGGGAAGCAGTAACAAGCTCACTAAAAACCCTGGGCTCAGCTGGCAATGCTGATAGTACCCTGTAAGGTCTCCAGGGATACAGGATGTACTCCATGTTGGCTGTACATGGTATCTGTTCCTCATGTCAGAGGAGGGAAGCAGTAACAAGCTCACTAAAAACCCTGGGCTCAGCTGGCAATGCTGATAGTACCCTGTAAGGACTCCAGGGATACAGGATGTACTCCATGTTGGCTGTACATGGTATCTGTTCCTCATGTTAGAGGAGGGAAGCAGTAACAACCTCACTAAAAACCCTGGGCTCAGCTGGCAAAGCTGATAGTACCCTGTAAGGACTCCAGGGATACAGGATGTACTCCATGTTGGCTGTACATGGTGTCTGTTCCTCATGTCAGAGGAGGGAAGCAGTAACAAGCTCACTAAAAACCCTGGGCTCAGCTGGCAATGCTGATAGTACCCTGTAAAGTCTCCAGGGATACAGGATGTACTCCATGTTGGCTGTACATGGTGTCTGTTCCTCATGTCAGTAGCCTGCCACTGAGTAAGGCTCCCAGTTTTAATGACAAAGGTAGACACATTTTACTTCACCCAATCAGGGTGGTTATCAAATTTTACAAGTTTGATACCTTAATATGATTGAGTGGAGATAAGAAAGAAGAAGAAAGTAGAACCTAAATGCTTTAAAACAACACCCCACAAGGATCTGGATTATAAATACAAGGTAATAAGACACCAAATCCAAATAAATGAATAGCGTGTGACGTTTCAGTGACAATTCTGTCACCGAAATGTCACAAACTATTCATGTATTTGGATTTGGTGTCTTATTACCTTGTGTTTCTAATCTATAATCCTAATCAATAAAATGGTCAATGAGGAGGCAGAATGTTGTCACAGGTAGCCAGAGTGGAAGGTTAGGTTATGCTGCCAATTACTCACGTGTGTTTGGAAGCAAGCAAAGAGGTTGACCAGGAAAGGATGACGGACGGAATTGACCAACTCAAAGATACGTTTCTCCGCCATGACACCCTCAGCTTCATCCCGAGCTAGAATGTCACCTTTCTTGAGGGCTTTGATGGCGAAATACTGGGAGTTGACCTTGCACCTGCTCAGGATCACCTGTACACCACCACACAGCTGTTATTTCACTTTCCTTGAGGATTCCAATAGTTACAATAGAAATCAATGAAAATTATATACTGAGGTTACAAAGAGAGGGCCTACGGCTATACCACATTGAAATTGTAAGTGTAAAGTCGAACTGCTTTTCACATGTGTAGACATGTGGTGCACATACAGTAAAAGCAGTCGCCTACCTCTACCCACCATGATTATCATGGCCTGTACCACGTGTTTTTTTTTTTGCTTATCCCTAGTACACGTAGTAGAGGCCATGATAATCATGGTGGGTAGAAGAAGGCGACTGCTTTTACTGTAAGTGCACCACATGTCTACACATGTAAAAAGCAGTTTGACTTTACACTTACAAATAAATATGCCAGAGCCCCGTTTGGTTACTTGCGCTCGTTGGTGGGGCTGGACTTTTGCAAGAATAGGGGGGACATTGGAGCATTTTTTTTAAATCAGAAAAAAGTGCCCAATGCAGGAATTGAACCCAGGTCATAGCGGTTGTAAACCAACAGTTTATACCAGCCTTCCACTGACCTCCAGTACCATGTGTACTAGGGATAAGCAAAAAAAAAAAGAGGGGAAAATGCACCGCTCACAAATTCAAGATGAAATAATTAGCTCTAAAATGAAGCCTCTTTCAGAAGACAGGTATGGCTTCAGATGCTGTAATCTTTTTTATTATTTTTTTTTTATCTCTAGTATACATGATACAGGCCATGATAATTCATGGCGGGTAGAATTTTGCGATTGCTTTTTACTGCAATTGCACCACCTATCTATACAGGTAGATGTACTTTTGCACTTGTAAAGCTTATCCCCTCATGTAAGTTTTACACAAGGGGATAAGAAACAACAACAACTTTTGCACTTACAAGTTTGCCAAAGTCCCTATTTTTTGCCATTCACTGGTGGGGCTGGTGGGGATGGAATTTAGAAATAATCTGTAGCCATTAGAGCACTTTTTATTAATTAGAAAAAAGCTCCTTTCTTTCTTCTTTCCCTTTATTTGATACATTGTAAATAACATTGCTGATTATTGTTACTATTACTGTTATTCCTGTATGTATCCTACATTTCTGTGCTAGGAGAATCTGTATAAGACTGAAAGGTCTTAATAAAGCTTTTTGTTGTTGTTGATTACTGGTACTATTACTGTTATTCCTGTATGTACCCTACATTTCTGTGCTAGGAGAATCTGTATAAGACTGAAAGGTCTTAATAAAGCTTTTTGTTGTTGTTGATTACTGGAACTATTACTGTTATTCCTGTATGTACCCTACATTTCTGTGCTAGGAGAATCTGTATAAGACTGAAAGGTCTTAATAAAGCTTTTTGTTGTTGTTGATTACTGGTACTATTACTGTTATTCCTGTATGTACCCTACATTTCTGTGCTAGGAGAATCTGTATAAGACTGAAAGGTCTTAATAAAGCTTTTTGTTGTTGTTGATTACTGGTACTATTACTGTTATTCCTGTATGTACCCTACATTTCTGTGCTTGGAGAATCTGTATAAGACTGAAAGGTCTTAATAAAGCTTTTTGTTGTTGTTGATTACTGGTACTATTACTGTTATTCCTGTATGTATCCTACATTTCTGTGTTTGGAGAATCTGTATAAGACTGAAAGATCTTAATAAAGCTTTTTGTTGTTGTTGATTACTGGTACTATCACTGTTATTCCTGTATGTATCCTACATTTCTGTGCTTGGAGAATCTGTATAAGACTGAAAGGTCTTAATAAAGCTTTTTGTTGTTGTTGATTACTGGTACTATTACTGTAATTCCTGTATGTATCCTACATTTCTGTGCTTGGAGAATCTGTATAAGACTGAAAGGTCTTAATAAAGCTTTTTGTTGTTGTTGATTACTGGTACTATTACTGTTATTCCTGTATGTACCCTACATTTCTGTGATTGGAGAATCTGTATAAGACTGAAAGGTCTTAATAAAGCTTTTTGTTGTTGTTGATTACTGATACTATTACTGTTATTCCTGTATGTACCCTACATTTCTGTGCTTGGAGAATCTGTATAAGACTAAAGGTGATAAAGCACAATTTGGATTATACAGGGTGTACCAGGTAAATTGGGACTAACTTTGACAGTCCATAAAACAAAAACTACTTGAGATTAAAAACTTGTTTTTTTTTTCATTAGGTAGCCATATTCATGTAAAATGCAACAGTACATGTGTGCGCAGTGTAGTGATGAAGAGTAACCGAGAATTTGAAAATCGAGCTGCCATCATCGTTGCTCTGCGCGCCGGAAGGAGCCCCAAAGAGATAGTGGATTTTCTTAAGTTGCCCAAAACCACTATTTATCGTGTCAAGAAGCAGTTTGATGAGGCCGACAGTAACAAAGAGGGGATAGCTACAAGGAAAAAGCACTCGCGTCGATCGGACAGGGTAAGAGGCGAAGAATTTGTCAAAAATGTCAAGGAGAAGATTGATGGAAACCCTGGGAAGAGCATGAGGGCCATAGCCAAGGAAATGGACGTTGGCTCTATGACAATTGTCAGAACTATCCATGAGGACCTTGGTCTCAAGTCTTATGCCCTTCGGAAAGGTCATTTGCTGACTGAGAATATGAAGAATAACAGAAAAGGAAAGGCTGCTGCCCTCCTCAACAACCTGAAACACGACTCTTTTGGCATGCTAAGGTTCTTCTCTGACGAAAAGAACTTTGACGTGGACCAAAAGGTAAATCCCAGGAATGATCGCTGGATCTGTAAAGACCCCTCAGAGATACCTGTCGTGATGCACACGAAATTTCCTGCCTCCGTAATGGTCCTTGGCGTTATCAGCAGTGAAGGTGATGTCATGCCTCCCCATTTCTTTGAGAAGGGCCTTAGGATGAACGCTGACACCTACATCAATGTTCTGGAGACCGTTGTGAAGCCTTGGATGGACATGGTGGCCGCAGGAAGGAAGTATGTCTTCCAACAGGACTCAGCTCCAGCCCATAAGGCAAAAAAGACACAATCGTGGCTGACACTTAACGTCCCTAGTCACTGGGGTCCTGATATTTGGCCCCCTAATTCCCCAGATTGCAATCCCCTCGACTACTATGTATGAGGCGTTGTTGAGAGAGATGTCAACAAAGCTCCTCATACCACCATCCAGTCTGTCAAGAAAGCAGTTCACACGGTGATGACCCAAATGGACAAGGTCATCGTCGCCAAGGAATGTGCTTCATTCGGCACTCGCCTCGAGACTGTTGTAGCTAATAATGGAAACTACATTGAATAAATAAAAACTATATCCTTTTATCTACTACTGTGTCAAATTTCATTCGGATATTTTAATTTTTACTTGCAAAAAATTTCAGTTAAAATACCATTGTTGAAATTCCCAATTTACCTGGTACACCCTGTACATGCAAGAAGACCTAATCCAAATAAATTAATAGTGTGTGACATCTCGGTATCAGTAACATTTAATTCTTTTATAACACGAATAATATGGTTTTATTCGTGTTATAATATATTGAAAGGATTACTCGTCTTCAATTTAATTCTTTTGTCTGAAGATGGTAACAACACTGTTACCGAAACATCATACACTATTATTTTTTTTTGAATTAGGTCTTATTTTCTTGTAGCTAGGATGAAAAGGTCTTAATAAAGCTTTTTGTTTGTTTGTTGTAATTAGAAAAAAAAAAGTGCTCAATGTGGGATTCGATCCTGGGACATACCAGTCAAAACCCAAGAGTTTAGACCACTCATCCACTGAACCCCTCACTGTAATCATAAACAAGGGTAAACCGTGTAACTATGATAAGGTACAATTTGGATTATAGATTATAAACACAAGGTAATAAGACCAAATCCAAATAAATAAATAGTGTGTGATGTTTCAACCTTGTTACCATCTTCAGACAAAAGTACTGAATTAAAAATTGTACCACAGCATGTATTAAATAGCTATCAAGTGTGTGAACAAGATAACAGATAAGAACATATTCAAAACATGCTGTGGGTATAATTTTTAATTCAGTACTTTTGTCTGAAGATGGTAACAAGGCTGAAGCGTCACACACTATTTATTTATTTGGATTTGGTCTTATTACCTTGTGTTCACTTTAACTATAGAACCCACACATATGGAAAGAAAGCCCTCAGTGGTAGACAGTACAACAACAACAGACCATCTCAAGCCATTGAAGATAGAAAATAACAACAAAATCTACCCCACTTGTCCAAAATGTAGCTTGGCACCTGCAGCTCCAGAACACATTTTGGCTTGTATTAGATGTACTAAACAGGACCTTTGGGAGAGGCTGCTGCTTATCATAAAACAACTCGAGGAGCATGGACTCGAGGAATTTGTGTAATCTTTACACAAGTAAATAAGAAACGACAACAAAAGAGGGTACAGTTAAACCTGTCTATGACGCCCCTTCTTGGGACTCACCAAAATAGGGTGCTATAGAGAGGTCACTTTTAATGTAAACCGCATCGTACTACGTATTTAAAATCAGGTGCTATAGAGAGGGAGGCGCTATTTAGAGGGGGCGCTATAGACAGGTTTAACTGTATATACATAAAACAGCTGAAGCAGCATGGATTCAAGGAATTTGTCACAAGGGGGGGATAAGAAACAACAAGATTCTCACCTTGCCGAAGTGGCCACGGCCCAGGACACTGATGAAATCAAAGTCCTCCAGCATCAACTTGGACGGAGGCAACCCTCTGTACACACTTTCTGTCATCAATGTCATTTGGCAGATCTTCTTTATAGAAGACATTCAGTAAGAACAGTAGAAAGTCTATTTGTGGAAAAGATTTCTTATATGCACTCATGGACAAAACTTGAGGAAAATCTTTAATGTTGCTGTTTTTTTAAGGAGACAGAGATTATTCACACTTGGTTATCTCATGTGTCTTCAATAAAGGTCACTGTAATATCTTTCAGAGTTATTGTCTCAATCCAGATATACATGCTGAAAGGTACAACTTCCTTAAGTTTTGTCCATGAGTGTCTACACACTTGGTTATCTCGTGTGTCTTCAATAAAGGTCACTGTAATATCTTTCAGAGTTATTGTCTCAATCCCGATATACATGCTAAAAGGTACAACTTCCTTAAGTTTTGTCCATGAGTGTATACACACTTGGTTATCTCGTGTGTCTTCAATAAAGGTCACTGTAATATCTTTCAGAGTTATTGTCTCAATCCCGATATACATGCTAAAAGGTACAACTCCCCTAAGTTTTGTCCATGAGTGTATACACACTTGGTTATCTCGTGTGTCTTCAATAAAGGTCACTGTAATATCTTTCAGAGTTATTGTCTCAATCCCGATATACATGCTAAAAGGTACAACGTCCTTAAGTTTTGTCCATGAGTGTATACACACTTGGTTATCTCGTGTATCTTCAATAAAGGTCACTGTAATATCTTTCAGAGTTATTGTCTCAATCCCGATATAAATGTTAAAAGGTACAGCTTCCTTAAGTTTTGTCCATAAGTGTATTTGAGAAGAAACAATCAGACTTAATGCTTCTTAGGTTAATTAATTCTTACATACAGGATGAAGAGAAAAAAAATTCCAAAGAGAATATCAAGGATGATGCTAAGTCATCACTTGAGAATTCCATTTTAAAGTAAGATCAGATTCTGTAAAACTCTATAAGATTTACTACTGTTGTTAAAAAATGCTCCAAAGGTACCCAATTCAAGCAAAAGTCCAACCCTACCAGCGAGTGCAAGTAACCAAACGGGACTTTGGCACATTTGTAAGTGCAAAGTCAAACTGCTTTTCACATGTGTAGACATGTGGTGCACTTACAGTAAAAGCAGTCGTCTACTTCTACCCACCATGATTATCAAGGCCTGTACCACATGTACTAGGGATAAGCAAAAAAAAACTTTTGTTTGATGATGGTAACAATGCTGTTACCAAAAAATCTCACAAACAAAACAAAATAAACTTGTCATATTAGTTAATTTCACCCCTCCTATGATAAAGCACAATTTGGATCATAAAGACAAGGACTGAATCCAAATAAATAGTGTGTCACAAATAGAGGTGACATTAATTATTTGGTCTTATTACCTTGTTTTTACTCTTCTATTTAAAACATGCTGTGGTAAAATTTATCATTCAGTACTTTTGTCTGAAGATGGTAACAACACTGTTACACCCCACACTATTTATATATTTGGTGTCTTATTACCTTGTGTTCTTAATCTATAATCCAAATTTTGCCTCATTATTACTCTTTCTATGTTAACCACTAATACACAAAAAGGTTTGTAATGAGTATTTTTACAGAGAATATGTGCACGCTGCACCAACTATGGAAAGTATGGAAGGAGGAGAGAAGCCTACATGTCATGGTTGCGGTACTCCCGCGGTGGAGGTAGGGGGGCATCATCATCTGGGGGCATTTCCACCAGGGGCTCTGGAGTCTGGGAACCTCTCTGGAGCTCTCCTGACAGGAAGCTGAACTCCTCCAAGGCATTCTGTCACAGTTGCCTCCTTAGGCACAGTCCAAGTACAAAATAAAACGTGCAAATAAGAATAGATGCATCTTCTTCTTTCTTATCTCCACACAATCATATTAGAGCATCAAGCCCTTTTCCACCCTAGACACCTTTCAGTTTATAAATCAGAAACTCTCTGCATTAGATATGGCTCTTTAAGACATCAACATCAACTCGCCAAGCAAAATAATAATCAATGATGAGCCAGGCCCTCCCATTAATTTTTTCATTGCAGTAAGGGCAGTAGAAATTGTTTAATTTCAAAAAAAAATTCTTACGCATCTAAAATAGTTTTGAATTTTCAAAATAATAATCTACCCCGACTCAAGAGCGGCCATTTATACCCTTCAAAGCTGCCTCTCCAGTCAAAAACCTCTCCTCAAGAGCATTGCTAAGTCTATAAACCGACTCCCAGCCAACAGCTCAGTCACAGTGCAATGGCTTCCAGCTCACGTTGGAATTCCTGTAAATCAGCTAGCAGACTCTCTGGCAAAGGCTGGAGCTCTTGGCCTACCTGAAGCCAGAGAATCTACCACCCAACTAGATGAAAGAGTCCTCCTCCGTACCATCAAAACCCAATGCCTGCAGGAATGGAAATCTAAAGCTGCACATGACTGGTACAGAGCAAGAGGGGACAAGCACCAGTTCTGTCCTCCAAAGAGAACAACAATCTTCGATTTCCAGACTTAAGTTTTTTCATCTACGGACAATGAATTTCCAGAATGGTTGCAAGGTTATCCCACTATGTACTAAGTGATATCCTCAAACTGCAACCCCAAAACACATTATTGACTGTATTGACTCATCCATTGATGAGCTCTACTCATCCCCGACAGACACCATCAACAAGCTCTACAGACTTGATACCCTGATATGATTGATTGGAGATAAGAAAGAAGAAGAAGCTTGTAAAAGGAAAGTCCTTTTTGAAGGAAACTTTGGCTTTGTAACTAGGTGTTATCGACTGTAGCACAGTGAATACTTGTGCTTTTATTTCAAAGAAGCCATCTCTCTCTTAATGGAGACAGAGTCTTCTTTTTTTTTGCTTATCCCTAATACACGTGGTACAGGCCAAGATAATCATGGTGGGTAGAAGTTGGCGACTACTTTTACTGTAAGTACACCACATGTCTACACATGTGAAAAACAGTTCGACTCTCACTTACAAATGTGACAGAGCCCGTTTGGCTACTTGCAATCGCTGGTGGAGTTGGACTTTTGCAAGAATCTGGGGCCATTGGAGCCTTTTTTTTTTTTTAATAAGAAAAAACATGACCATTGTGGGAATCGAACCCGGGTCGTAGCAGTTGAAAACAAACGGTTTAGACCATCCTTCCACTGACCCCCTTGTTTATAATGGCCTGTACCATGTGTTGTTGTTGTTTCTTATCCCCTTGTGTAAAGATTACACAAATTCCATGAGCTCATGATCTCATAGAATGGGGTATAGGGGTGCAGCTTTCATTGATCATGGTACCATGACACACTTTGGTGAAAGTCTGATTGTAATTTGAGGCTGTTCTTAACATGGAAGCCTTTAATGCCGACTCTAACATGAGTACAGACACAGTATCCCTGGAGTGGGACCCTTGCTGAGGTCCATCAACCGGTTCAGTTGAACTCAGGCTATTTAGAGAGGGAATGTCCCCCCTGGTTAGAGCATCAAGTG